>OW052221.1:127973346-128573346 GCA_932526605.1 Nephrotoma flavescens | reverse complement strand
TAAATGTCAGTTTGGTTGAGGGAGATAAACCGAATGTACAAAATAAGAATATTTACACTTTGCAAGCTCAAATTAAATCAAATAATAATCACGTTAGTTGTATCATCAGATTCGTAATAGTATCCAAGTATATCCTCTCTCTCTGTCTCTCGATTTTGCCGCCTGCACTATATGGTCCTCCGCATCCGTCTCGATCCATTGCTCTCGTCCTTCAGTTTCGACATCCTAATACGCGTAGGTCTTGTTCAACGTCCTTGGGATCTTTCAAAGTGGCCGAGCCATCTAACTCGATTGGATTTCTTGAATCCGATAATATCGCTACTTCCGAGAAGTTGTTTTGTTCCGTGGTTGTTAAATTGGACCAAAGATTGAACATTCGTTCAATCAACCTTTCGAAGGCAAATAACAATCTATGCAATCGTTAGTGGTCATGTTCCAGCTCTCGCTTCCAAAACCCATCACAGATCTTATGCGTGCTTTATAAAGTACGAGCTTGCACGACTGCAATAGGTGCTTAGATAGCAATAATTTTGATCGGGCGTAGAAAACTCGTTGTTGGCAGCGATTCAGGCTTTTATTTTTGCCTGCATATCATTCAACGATATTATAACTGACTCGAGGTATTTAAAGTTTTCAACGCTATCAAAATTATGGTCACCAACTACGCGAGATTTGCTATGGAGATATTCCTGGGTGTTGCCATATATTTGCTTTTACTACTATTCACCTCCAAACCAAGTCTTCTTGCGTTCATTGGTATCGATCGAGCAGTATGAAACTGTCCTTGATATCATTAGGTCTTTGGCCAAGAAGCACGATATCATCTGCATATCCAAGGATTTGGCCTAATTTATTAAATATATACTCAAGCTTCAAATTGAACAGAACAGGCGTGAGTCAAACAGCAGATGTTACTTCAAAGAAGTTTGATACAGTTCCTTCAATCACGATTCTACATACAGAAGTTGTTAATTTACACAGCGAAGTGAGTTTCTCCGGAATTCCTAGGCATAAGAGCGCGGCCCATAAGTTCTCGCGTTTTATACTGTCATATGCCCTGTCGGGAGTCTATATATGGTTGATGTATTTGATTTCATTGCTTTTGCTAAGAATTGTATTGTGACTACAAAATAATGCTTAGCAGTTTTATGTGAAATTTGAAAGTCGATCGTTATTTCAGCGAAAGAGCAGTTGCTTTTAAGCCTAAACATTATCAGTAAAATCCGATTTCTGAAAAACAATGTACAATTTTCGTATGATGTATAAATTTTACAAGCTGCTACCATGGCATTTAAAATGCAAGTGTGGGAATTCCAGTGTTTGTGTTAAGTTTGGTGTCGTTATTTTATCGGAATAAAGAGGCCACAAGAACTGTATTTTCTAAATTTGCGTGAACTTCTTTATCTTTCATTATTACTCCACATTGAACTCCAACTGACATTGGATTGGTTAACATTGTTTCTTCTTCATCATATGCAACACAAATATCACAATTCTCCGATTCAACTGGCATCTCGACACGAGCACTAAAAGTATAAAATAAAATTAGAAATATAAACATACAAAGAAAAATTAAATGAAAAGTAGGTATCACACTTATGCTACTGAAGTTAGCCGAAAATTTCAGCCGAAAAAAAAACCTGCAATATCGACATATTTTGTATCAGGTGGCAGTAAAAAATTCTGTTTATATGAACGAAAATTACATGAAATTGAAGTTATAGCAGTAAATTTTCGCCGAAAAAATTTCAAAAATCAATGTCAAATAATTCGAATGTTAAAAGGTAGTATGAATTGGGTGAATTTAGACCAATTCGTAAATAGTTGGATAAAAATGTATAATTTGTCGTGTTAAAAAACAGGCCATATGTTATGTAGCATCATAGTGCCAAAAATCAGGCCATATTTTATGTAGCATCATAGTGAAATAAATTAAAAGCTGGTCGCATGTTTAGTGGAAATTTGGAGTGGGTGAAGTTTGTCCAGTTCGTAAATAGCTGGATCCCGTATTTATAATTTGTCGTATTAGTGGGCAATTTGAGTTGTGGCACTAACAGTGAACAGTGAACACCTGTGCTAAAAATCATGAACACCTGAACACCGTGAACACCTGTGCTAAAAGTCATTTTTTATGTAGCATCATAGTGAAATAAATCAAAAGCTGGTCGCATGTTTAGTGGAAATTTATATATATATATATATATATATATATATATATATATATATATATATATATATATATATATATATATATATATATATATATCGCTCACTGCGTGCAATAAAATGATAACTCAAATATATTGTTTTTCAGGAGACAGTTTTGAAGGTCTTTTTGATATAGCTTTTTAAATAATTATGTTCACAAAATTTAAACTGTAAAAATTAAATTTAAGGATGTATTAAATTTTAGTAGCGATTTAGTAGATAAATTAAATATTCTTAAAAATTAATGTATATAAGCAAATACGATTTATATAGTTTTAAATGTTGTTTTGACTGTATTGTAAGTACTAGTTACCATTTTTTTGATCGGAAAATTTTAGAGTTCTTGAATTATAAGTAGAATTATATTATTTTTACGAAAGCAAAGTGAATATTCCGATATAGTAGTTCGACTTATCAGAGTAATGTATGGATAATTTTATACAAAAATAAAACACATTATAATTTTAAGCATTATTACATAAATAATCCATTTATTGAGTATGCATATACACCACTAAAACAATTAGTTAACCAAAAATATTGAATAAAACGAAATCAAGAATCATCATTTCCAGATAAACTATTACTGTGAGGTAAATTTTCAAAAAATGTATGGTAGAAACCAGGAATATAATTATTTTTGCACAGAAACATTAAGTCTTTGTATTTGCTTTCAGAAATGGGCTCACTTTGGCTAAATAAGGGATCAACATCGTCACGGTTTGTTTTCCTTTTTCTCCCTCTGCGTTTTATTGTTGAGGTTTCATCATGGTATAGTATGACTTCACGGAAATTTTCATCAAAATCATATTTATAAAATAATTTATTTGGTTCGCCATTCAAAATTCTTATTTCTCTAACTTTGCTGATATAGAATATTTCATTTTCACTGTTTTTTGCAAAAAAATATGAACTAGATAAATTTTTAAAGTTCAAAATTTCATGTTGCTCCACTTCATGTACCATGTATGTTGACCCTTTGGCATTCCTTATTAGACTATAATATTGTGCAGGAATATAAATAGTTTTCTTTTTGCGACATTTCCCTATAGTTGAATGCATAGAGTCGCCCTCGTTTTGGGTGTGTCCCTTTTCAAGAAACTTGTGATAAATATCGATTTTGAGTTTTTTTGAAATCCAAGAATAAAAACTGAATAGCACTTTACTCTTGTTTTGCCCGGGGCAATTGTCTGTCCAAAAAATAAATTTATTAGCTCTCTTTCTGTTTATGTTTTCCAAAATAAATTTATATAAGCAGCTTGCAACTTCACATGCACCTTGGCCTGCTACCGTTTCGTCCCATAAATAGCAGAAGCCTTGACGGTTGGCCAAATCATAAATGGTGAAATTTTGTAAATTAAGTTTCCGCTTATAAAAAAAGATGCTGGTTTCTCCGAATGGACACTGCAGAATTTTTTGAAAATCAAAACATGCAGCTACAATATTTGTATGTACCGTAGCTGCTGCTTTATCAATATTTTTCAATCGCCTGGCCTCATTTTTCATTTTTAAATGTTTTCTATTTCGATTTTAAATTTTGCCTTATCTGAAGAAGACATATTGCCATAACTAGTACACTCATTACATTGATCCTTTTTTGGAGTGAAAAAACTCAAATTAAAATTAAAATTGAAAATGTCCCGGTACTGTCGTTCTGTTACAATATGTTGCTGAATGTGTTTTTCTTTAATCCACTTAACATACAACCGATACATTTTAGCTACGGATAGATCACTGTCGAGGAAACTTTTCGTGGAATGCGCCCGAATATAATGAGACTCAATTTTTGGAAAAGCCGAAATGTGATCGTAAACGAGTTTTTTTGATCCTTGTTTAACTTCATTAACCGGGCGCACGTATTTACCTATTAATAGAAAAAATTGAATTATTTAGAACAAATTTTAGAAGTTGATGATTATTACCGCGATTATCAACCCCACTACAAGCACATTTACGGAGAGCAGTATCCACTACTATCGACTAGATACAGCTAAAGTGTCGAGAAACATTCTCAAGCAAACCCTTGTACTTTCGTTTTTATCGTTTTTATAATACTTCAAGTAATATAATCTTGATGCGTTTCTTCGGCTGGTTGTAGAAATTTTGGTAACCTTTTTATCAATAACTTTAACACTTTGGCTTATAAAGTCCCATTGCCGTTCTTTATTGCCTAGCTTGTAATAATGATTGAACACATTCAGCCTGGTATCATGCGGCACTCTTTCTTGGCATTTTAGTCGACAGTTCACTGAACATCCACTTTTCATCAGCTTTGGAGGAATTGAACGTCCGGTTGCGTTTACATAATGCTTCCCAGTATTTTTTTGCTGCTTTGATACTACTCGTTGCCACCTGTTCATATTTCTTTTCCTTTTTCTGGTTTTCTGGCATTGTGGCGAAGCTACGGGTTGCAAAGAACTAGAAGAGCTTGAATTTGATGGCTCATACTCAGAGTCCGTACCGTAGCATTCAAATGGATCTGGGAGTGCGTAATAATTTTATTAGCTTTTTTCATAATATCCAAATAAAGAGATAATTATCAATGTACATACATACATAATTATCAATGTACATATAAGAGTTACATGGTATTTTTCATATGTCGTTTATAATATTTAAAAATATGTACTTACTTGAATCATTGGCTTCCAAGTGAATTTCGTCAATATTCGCTGACATTATAGTTTTATTTAAAATTTATTTTAATATTTTATTATAATATAATTATTTTTAAGTATTTTTAATTTTTTTTTATTATTTAATTTTGGAAATTTTAAGTTTACAATTTTGCTTGCAAAAACAACAGTTGTTCTTCGAAACAAGCAAGAAAAATACAACAAAACTTACGATGCCTACTTGAAAATATTTTCCAATAAAAACGTATTGTAAGTAGTATTTAAAGTTATCAAAACTCAAAATTTTTTGCCATATAAATTGTGATAAGTTATACTTACAGCTGCAATTCAAAATTATTTGCCTCCTATGAAAATGATAACTAAAAATACAATGTTGTGAATACTATTTGATACAATCAAGAAAACGATAAGTGAAGTTATAATTTTGTTAACTGGAATAAAAAAAAAAAAATCGACTTAACATATTATTTAAAAGGAAAACAGCATCCGCAGGAGGGCCTGTTTCAGAGAATGAGTTGAAGTAAAGTGTACTACTTTCATTGAGATAACTGAAAATGCAATCATGCAATAAATTGATAAGTAGTACTTATCATCATCTTGCACGCAGTGAGCGATATATATATATATATATATATATATATATATATATATATATATATATATATATATATATATATATATGTATATGTATCCAGCAGGATGGAGCAACCAGTCACGTAACACGAGCAAATCGAGATCTTTTGCAAGAGAAATTTCCTGGACGTTTGATTTCGCGATTGGCTGATGTCAATTGGCCTCCAAGATCCTGTGATTTAACGCCTTTGGATTTCTTTTTGTGGGGCTACGCGAAAGATCGTGTTTACGCAAACAATCCTCAAACTCTTGACGAATTGAAAACTAATATTCGTAAGGTAATGGCCGAGATACCGCCCGAAATGTGCCGAAAAGTCATTGAAAATTACCTCAAAAGAATCAAGGCCTGTAAGAAGTCCCGTGGAGAACATTTGCATGATATCTTGTTTAACTAAAAATGGCAAGGATCAATCTGTAAAATGAAATAAAAATTACAATACATTCCGAATATTTTGTGTGTTTTTTTTAAGTTTACTTTATCAACCTCGAATTGGATAACCCATATATATATATATATATATATATATATATATATATATATATATATATATATATATATATATATATATATATATATATATATATATATATATATATATATATATATATATATATATATATATATATATATATATATATATATATATATATATATATATATATATATATATATATATATATATATATATATATATATATATATATATATATATATATATATATATTTATATATATATATATATATATATATATATATATATATATATATATATATATATATATATATATATATATATATGTATATATATATATATATATATATATATATATATATATATATATATATATATATATATATATATATATATATATATATATATATATATATATATATATATATATATATATATATATATATATATATATATATATATAAATTTTAATGCGGCGTATCAACAGGTGCAGTAACATCAACAAAACAAAATTTGCCGTATTGTATTTAGCTGTTCCTACAGTAATTATTTGAACGTCAGAGTCTCTGAGCACGCAGCCGAATTCAATTTCGACTATGCCAGAACCTACGATGGTGTAAGATTGGATTTTAGATCCACATATGACATCGATTGATTGATGTTGCTGCTCACGAGATCGAATAGGCAGCACACTGAAAGGATGGCTAGTGCTACGTGGTTCAGTTTTCCTATCGTATTGGCTCGACGGTGAGGTTGTTGCCTAGATACCGGCTTGTTGTTTTGAGTTGTAAATGCACTGGCCTTCCCGGTGGTTGTTTCCTTGTGCGATGCAATGGCTTTCGTAGATAATACCTCACTTGGGTCGTCACTGATAAGGAGTTTGCACAGCTTTGTTATTGGTCGCTTGTAGGTTGCGTCCTTACACTTTACTGTTACGATTCGTACCAACTCATCCTTTCCAGCCTGAGTGTCAGTGATCCTTCCCAATTTCCACCGGGTTGCAGGTAGTTGATCATCCTTCACCAATACTAGATCGTTTATTGCCAAATTTTGTTGGGAGGTTTTCCACTTGCTCCGTTGTTGAAGTTGATGAATGTATTCAGAAGACCATCGCTTCCAAAAGTATTGCGCCATTTTTTCGAACATGTGCAATCTCGTTCTTAATCCTATGTTGTTAGTAGTCACTTCCGGCATCGCCTTAATAGTATCTCCCATGAGAAAGTGGCCTAGTGTTAGCGCTGCTGTATCCGTTTCGTCGTTGGTTAGTGCAGTCAGCGGCCGAGAATTGAGCACCGCTTCGATTTGAGTGGTAAGAGTGGTTAATTCTTCGCATGTTAGAGTTGAATCTCCTATTACTCTCTTAAGATGAAGTTTCACGGGTTTTATTCCTGCTTCCCATATGCCACCAAAGTGTGGAGTATGAGGTGGTATAAAGTGCCATGTCGTTTGATCACTGGCTAACATACCTGCCACGTCGTCAGGTAATGTGGCCATAGCTGAACTGTACGTCTTCTTCCTTACGGAATTTGCACAAACAAAATAGGTTCCAATATCAGAGAATAAATCAGTACAAAGCCCTCGCCTGAAAACGAATCTTTTGTAGGCCGCTCGCTATGAATGCCTCTGTTGTTAGGCTGCTCACTATCTTGATGTGTATGGCTTTGGTTTTCATGCATACGAACAGGGCAATGTATCCTTTGTATAGGATTTGTTACCTCGACCCTTGGTGGTTCTTAGTTGGATGGGTCCTGCATAGTCGAACCCCGTTTTAGAAAACGGTCTTCCCGGGCTCACTCTTGCTGATGGTAGACTACCCATTAGTTGTTCCATGTGTTTTTGTTTGTAGCGAAAGCGATGAACCAATATTTTTGTCTCAGCATTGCAAGGGTAAGTTGTGTGCCACCATGTAATGTATTTTGGGGGGGTTTCCCCGAATATCCGTTGAGTAATTATGTGGTTTTTGCTTAGAATTGCAGGCTGTTTGCTGTTGATTGTCAGATTGGAGTTATGGGGACGTCCCATCACACGGAGTAAGCCTTCGCCGTGTAGAAAGGGGTTAAATGAAAGTTGCTTACTGTCCTTTTCTAGCCTTCTGTCCTTAGTTATGCGGGCGATTTCTGGTCCGAAAGCTTGCTCTTGGGTTATTTTTATAATTGCTGTTTCTGCTGCTCCTTAAGTTCATTACCGGTTAGCCAACCCTTGTTACAATTTTCTTGTTTGCAGTTGTTTATGAATCGTAGACAATATGTGACCGTGCGCTTGATTTTACTGTATGTAGACAGTCTGTTAAATAACTCTGCAAGTATGTGCGACCTTTTTTTACCGTCCCCAGCACTCTCTTTTCTTCTAGCTTTGCGTGTAAAGCTGATGGTGGGTCCGGAACGGGTTCTTCAGTATTCCACTGCGGTGGCATTGTTAGGAAGCTTGGTCCATGCCACCATATGTTGTTGTCAATGAGCTGCTTGAGTATTATGCCACGTGAGGCAGCGTCCGCGGGATTTTCTTGAGACTTCACGTGATGCCAGGTTGTTGTTGGTAATGTTTCCTTAATCGTCGAGATTATATTTGCAACAAACGTTTTGAAGCGGCTTGAGTCTCTTTTAATCCACCAGAGTGTTATTGTTGAATCTGATCAAACGTACGTATTAACGTTTTCAAGGTTAATAAGGCTGCATTTAACTCGAGGCGGGGGATTGATAGCTTCGTTTTGATTGGTTCAACACGTGTTTTGGAAATTAATAGGTGAGCTGCTGGTTTGTCATCCACTGTCCTACAATAAACCACTGCCGCATAGGCGTGCTCTGACGCATCAGTAAACCCGTGTAGTTCCGTTTTGCATCTAGACGTTGTACTGAGCCATCTTGGAATTTTTAATTTTGATATCTCATTCTGGTTTCTGGTAGTTGTTCATCCCAGCTTATTCCCATTTTCCAAACATCGCTCATCATAATCTTGGCCATGATTGTTTTCGGCGACCGACATCCTATGGTGTCAAAGAGCTTTGATGAGCTAGATAGGAATGAGCATTTGGTGTGCTGGTTGTTGGTCAACTGCAGTCCGGCTATATCGAATTCGAAAATATTTTCCGCCAGATTGTATAGTATTCCCAACGTTTTAATGGTGTCATTTAATTTTATTTGAATATTTCCGTTGGCTTGTTGCTCTCTACGAATGCTTTGCTATATTTTGGGAGAGTTGGATGCCCATTTTCTCAAATGGAATCCACCTTGTGCTTGCAGTTCTTGCAGCACCAGTAGAGCCTCCTCGATGCTATCTTCGCCAGTGAGTAAATCGTTTATATAGAGAGTAGCCATCATTATTTTAGCTGCTTTTGGGTGAGCATTGGATCCTTCCTTGGCCAGTTGAATCAATGTTCTTACCGCTGGGCAGCTGGCAGCGGTAGTTCCGTATGTTATTGTTTTTAGCCTATGTGCTTTTATCGGAAGGATCCCGTCTCCATAATACTCGGTGATAGTTCTGATCGTTTGTGTTGAGCCAGATTTGACGGAACATTCTCACGGCTGTCATGACAATCTTGTGCTTCCTCCACCTTAGTAGTACGTTGGCCAAGCCTTCTTGTAGTTTCGGACCGGTCATCATGATGTCGTTTATCGAGACCCCAGTAGTTGTTTTTGATGATGCATCAAACACCACTCGAAGCTTGGTCGTTGAGCTGCCTTGTTTGATAATGTCTTGATGAGGTATGTAATACATATTATCGACGCGCTCAAATTCTGGTTTTTCTTGTATTAACTCCATGTGGTTCAAATTTAAATATTCTTGCATTAATTGTTTATATAATTGTTCGTAGTCCGGATCTTTGACAAATCTTCTTTCCATTTGCAGAAGTCTGCCTGCTGCTTTTTCCTAGATTCTCCAAGTTTGACATGATCGTCCTTAAATGGGATTTTTACTATAAATCGTCCATATGTGTGTCGATTCAATGTTGGTATGGCCCAGGAATGCTATAAACCTCTATAAATAATTTTAGTTGCTCCTCGATTGATTTTGTCGTCACCATGGCTCTTCTTACTTGGTTATCCATGTTACTCATGCTGCCGATTACAATCCACCCGAACACTGCGTTCTACGCCATTGGCTCTCTGTGGCTATACCCTTGATAATGTTGTTATCAATCGGTTGAGATAAATTGTAGTGTGGATCTATTAATTTTATGTTGTTGAAATGGGTCCATTTGGTATTGTCTATATCAGCTTGTGGTAGTTGTTGAGTTAATTTGTTTAATACCAAAGATTCCACGACCAAGCTATGAAGTCTCCATTGAATTTGGCACCAGCTTTATGTTGATTGCATGTTTGCAGATTCCTAATTCACTACCGCCAATGCCTGAAATGTTCACATGTGTTTTTCTCTTTTTGATGTTTAGCAGATTGGCAGTTCTCGATGATATTAATGTAGCTTGGGACCCTGAATCAATTAACGCCCTCATTGTGGTGAAATGTCCAGTGTCTGTAGCTACTCTGACCATTGCTGTTGGTAGTTCAGGTCCTTGTTGTTTAACTATTAGAGTTTGTGTTGTTGATCGATGCCTTGCTATTACCATGCAGAAGAGTGTGGTGATGTCCTTGGCACACAATGCATCGTATTTCAGATCTGCATGAGTTACCCTTTGGATCTCGCGTTAAACAACGTACACAAGTCGTAGTTTCGCTGACCAACTTGCTTATGTCTAGCGTTGGCATTAGCTTGAACTAATTGCAGTCTTGCAGCTGTTGCTTCCTTGGCATCCCTTTACTACACACTGGCTGTCTACGGTTGTAGCATGTACTCGCGTCAGTGGTACCTTGGTGAACCCCATAGCCTCTAATGATTGGAATCTCCTTTCTAGAAAGTCGAAGAATTCCTTCATGTGTGGAATTTGTGGCTTTTCTGTGTGGCTTTTCCAACGTTGTTTCGTATAGTCTAGTAGATTCAGCATTTCGGTTGCAGTATCATGCAAGGATCGAACTGCTCCCGCTAATGCTACTTGTATTGTTGGTATATGTAACAATGAACTCAAGTACTTATTTGCGAGTAACCTGGAGTTGTTGTACCTTGCTTGCAGTATTTCCCAGGCCTTGTTGTAATTGTCACCAGTTGTTGAGAGGTGACTGATCAACTGGACTGCTCCCTTTTGCAGAGTTGCTTTCAAGTACGTCATTTTGATTATGTCAGATAGCTTATGTTGTGAAAGAGCTCAGTGAAAATGTCGTTGAAGGAGCTCCAATGCTCATAATCTCCATAAAAGGTTGGTAGCTCTATCTTGGGTGATTGTACCCTTGCTTCTCCAGAATGGTTCGGAAGTTCATTCATTTTGTTATACTGAAGGATAACAAAACAAATGAACTAATAGAAATATGCAAGTTCTACACAGTTCTATACAAAAAAAAAATTAAAAGGCCAAAACAACATTACTAAGAATTATGTTTAAGAGAGTGGTAATATAAGAAGTAGAGTTAAAAAAAATTAAGTAGTACAATTGCTGAATTCAAAATTTCAGGAACAATACCGGTTTCAAAACAACAATTAAAAATATGACATATGTCCACTTATATGTATAAGGCTAGCGGAAATTTTAATTAAGTGATTGCTACAACCAAATATGTTGTAAGAGTTGCTTGGTTTTAAAGAAGCAATGGCTTTAGAAACTTCAAGGTGGTCAATTGGATGGAAAAAGAAAATAATAGCTGAACTCATTGGCCTTATCAAAGGGATCGGATTTCATTGAACCAGTAGAACACACCAAGTTACAGTTGTTAACTATAGGTTAACACATATATGAGTAAGTCCACAAATAAATTAATCAAATATAATTTTTTAAATTATTATAATTCAAAATAATTCATTTAAATGTGCACATATGTAAATTACAATAAAAAATCATATTTAATAAAATTATTAATATTAATAGAAATCTAATTTAATTTTGTTTAATTCAAATATATACATATACATAAAATATACGAATTTGTATATATATAAAAATAATTTTTGTTTGATTTATTTATATTTGTGTTATTTTATTTTAATTAAATTTGTAATAAAAATATAAAAACCATAAAATTAAATGAATATTTAAATATAAAAAATAACTTCAAATAGAACATTTTTTTTTTGTTTTTATTTATATGCGTATGCAGATTTATTTATGCAGTTACGGAATAAAGCTGATGAAAATTTATTAAAAACAAATAAAATATTTAATATTAATAATAATACTATGAACGAAATGTAAAATTGTAAATTAAAATAATTATATTTTTTAAATTAAAATTCATGATTTAAAAAAAACGGCATAACATATATGTATCAAAATTATTGTTGTAATTATAAACACAACAACAAAAATTTTGTAATTAATGTTGAATAATTCAATTCAACATACATAAATACTTGTTTGTAAAATAAACACGTAATTTACGTTTGGCACTACTTCAAAGGACACAAATAATAAAACACGACGATGTTTTCAAGTAGCTGGCATATAATACAATTTGCTGTACATTGGCACTCAATGGACGAGGGTTTATGAGGACATAAATAGCTATACTGAATTTCTGAAAATTACGATAAAATGGAGAAGTGGTTATATTGTGCCCGGACCTGATTTGAACGTCTGAAAAAATTATAAACAAACAGCAATTTACGATAAATTATACAACAATATACTCGAATAAATGTAAAAATGTTTTCCAAATTTAAATCTAATAATTGTAATATCAAAATATAAACTTCATCACAAAAATCGGCGGAAGTAATGCTATATACTATTGCAAAATCTGGAGATGTGCTCACATGTTGACTATTTGGTAATCGTAGGTGATGAATTGGATTATATGCATGCTAAATATGCATTAAGAGTGCAAGCATTTTACAAAAATAAATTATAATGCTGTAGATACTCGATCGGCTATAGCAAGAAACCAATTTGGGTTGGGTATATAAAGTTGAATTACAAAATCTTGCAATACTCATAGTACTTACCTATTGATAATTATTGTTAGTATTTTTTATTACACCTAAACTGTATTATTTTCTAGAAATGAATATTTCCACGGTAATATCCAACAGAGGCAAGGAAAAATTATTTATCGACGGGTTTAGTTACCACCTAGGACGAAAACCCAAAAAAACATTTATATGTAGCCAGCAAAAAAAGTGTTATTGTAATGTGCGGGTTGTAACCTGTTTCATAAATAATATACACGAAATGATTAAAACTCCATCTGTCCCATGCACCTATCACAAATGAAAAAATCATAGCGAATACAAACCAAAATTAAAAATCTAGAGCCAAAAATAGCGACCTACCACCCTCATGTATAATTACAGAGGCAATTGTTGCTACAGCTAGCGATTTTCGTTTATATTTATCTAGCAAATAATTACGTCCTGTTAAGACGAATAAGCCCATCAGTTTGGAAGAAATTTATATTCCTGAACAGCTCCGATATCTCGAAGGAGAGTTATTTGTGTTGAGCGAAGATCTGTGCGAGGGCGAAAAAATTATTATGCTAGGTACAAAATCCTCTTTAACACTTCTTTCAGAATATTGTTGGATAATGCCGGAACTGTTTTCTATACATGGAAACGTTGAAGTTGAAATTCTTCCACTGGTTTTCTGCTTAATGAGGCAGGTATAATGGTATACCGTAATTGTGAGTAGGTGAATGGGTGGGTGTGTGCGTGAATGAAAAGGGGAGTATTAATTGATCTTAAAAGGACATTGAATCCACTGGATGATTAATATTTTCTTTTTATAAAAAAAAAAAAAAAGTCAGTTTGAGGGCGAAGATTTAAAAATGCTTGGGAGTTGTTTCAAGAAAAATTATATTGGCGCTTCAAATGAACACCTTAAATATACAGCTAAATTTTGGACTGTTAGGAATGCGGCACAAAATGTTTTCCAAGAATGCAGTATAATGTTGAAGTGTGGCACCGTCGCCTAAAAGTGTTGTGGGAAAACGCCATGCTGGGTTAAATAAGCTTATAAAAAACCTATCAGATGAACTAATTGTAGCCAAACATCGCATTGAAACAGTAAAAAATGGTGAACAGCTACCTAAAAAACACACAACCACAAAAATTAAAAAAATAAAATAAATAATTCAAAAACGAGAGAAACTTGGAAAAATGGAATATTTAAAGAGAATTTCCCAAAACATGATTCTGAATTAAATTGTTCATTTTATTATTTTAAAAAATTTATTTTAATTTTTTCTATAACATTTATATTGTTGGTTTTGTAACTGGATTCAACCCACTAATATGGGAAATACTTGTTATCTTATTAATAATGCACAAATATCCGTAGCTTTTTTCAACTCGAGAAGGGTAATAGGTAGAAAGTTGATATTTGACATGCTTTTAGGGTTCGGTGAGAAAAGTTCATAGCCGAATTACACCGATAGGTTCTTCCTGGGCTGAGCTGTGGCGGATCAAAGTTTCAGAAACTTGCCATTGAAAATGGGATTCAAAAATTGATATTTTTAAATTTTGCAACATAAAAATATTACTTATTACAAGGTTTAGGTTTAGGTATATTAATTTCTTTATTTCGCATACTTTTTTTTGTTTTCTTTTAATTTTTATTATCATAAATTGCGACCCATGCTTGCATGGGTCGCACGGGTCGCTATCTAGTATTTTATAATGCAAGATTTTGTAATTGCAAGGTTTTGCAAGGTCTACCGGACAAGTGGTGCAGCGGTTAAAGCTTCGGCACTTGGACCATATAATAATACATACATCTCCAGTCATACCAAACTCAAGTGTTAGTTGTTTCATTTAAATAACAAATACATACGTGCATTATAATAAACATACAAAAAGTAAAAATAGTCTACATAACGGAGAAGGTCATATAGGCCAGTAAAAACAAATAACGCAAAGTCCTTAAGTATTTAAGTCTGTAAATTCTCATGCATTTTGTTTTCATCAACTGGTCCACAGGTGAACTAACAGTGCGACAATCAGCAGTTTTTTTTTTATTATTACATAATTGATAAATGTTTGCTAAGCTTCCTTGTGTATAAATTATTGCTCTATATTACTGGAGTTTTCTTAATAACATTCGGATAATAACGTAAAGATACACAGGCTGTTTACAATATCCAAGTGAATAGACATTATCGTGTACAAGCAAATAATATTTAGTCTTCCTTTCAAACGTGTGTGATTGTTGTGATTGTACATAGTAAAATAATCAGTCAGTCTAATAATCAATCATTATCGTGTGAATAAATAATAAGATAACTAAGGCCTTAATCTGTCACATCTACGCAAACGATACAAATTCCGAATGTTTATACTGATTGTGAATAACCGAAACTTAAAAATTTTCAATTTCCCGCAATACCACCCAGTAGTACAAATCAGCGCGCAAAGAGCGCATAAACAGCATATAGTTAGAGAGCTCAATTTTTACTTCAAACTGATGCACCTAATTCCATGCTATTCGTATTGATGTCGACCGAAAACTCGGCTTTATTTCCCCTACAAATTAATTTATCTCTCTTTCACTTTGATTTGAGTATAACATGTAACTGTTGTTAACCGTTGGTTTGCCAGAAAATATTTATTTTAATGTATTTTGTTGTATCAAAACCAAACGCAATCATATAATAATGATTGTGTTTGGTTTTGGTTGTATGTACCAAATGTGTATTGTCATTCAGATACAACTACACATTTTTTTAATTTTGTATACTTACTTTATATGTTATCCATGTATTTCCACCTGAAAAACATTTACAAACGTCTATTACCTTCAGCTGAAATATGGAGACTCTGATAGAAATAGAAATGAAATAACAATTTTTGAAACGAAATTGATAAACAAGAGATTAGGTGGGGGTAAAAATGCAGTGCATAGAAGAAACCGAAGTAAATTTATTTGTTTTCTCGCTTCGACGTGTGCAAATGTTTACATCTATTTCATTCTGCTATCAGCGTTTGTTTGCTGGGCAACCAAACAACTAAAGTGCATATACAGTTCTACGGAAATAATTGTGACACATATGTTAAATAAACTATAAACACATTTTAAATAATTCCTGTACTTCTTGTTCGTGCTTTTGTTAATGCACACCTCATCCGAAATGGATCTAGACGACATAGTTAAAATCAAAACTCCAACCAATGTACATATAATGCAAGCGATTGTGAAACTCTTAGAGGCTAACACTAGTAATCATATAGTGAGTTGACTGCCAGCACAGCGGAAACCAAACGACTTCTTGAGGACTTTAAAAATGAATTTAAGGCTGATATTTCTGGTATAAATAATAGAATTGCTGTAATTGGTGAGAACGTGTTAAACAACAGTCAGTATATTGGTAGTCTTCAGTCTGAAGTAAACTACTTGAAGCAATGCAATCTGGAACGAGAACTGCTTGTATCCGGATTCCCCAATAATGTAAAAGACAAAGATGATATTATTTCAAAATTGGACAGCATATACAAATTTGGCATCGAAAATATAGAGTCCTCCTACTTGAAGACTTTCACCGGTAAGCGAAGTGGTCGTACCGGCAGTGGGAATTTCAAACAGTTAATCATGACATTTAAAAGTGTTGAAGCTAAAAAGACAACAATGGATCAAGTGAGAACTAATGGCCCGCTTAAATTAAAAAAGATTTATCCTTCGTTGCCCAACGGTGAACTTACAATTAATTTGCGAGATAAACTCAGTCCTATGAACCAACAAATTATGAAACTACTCTTGGACTTAAAAATGCGGAAAATCATCAAATACTGTTGGTTTCGCCATAACAACGTTTATGTAAAGGTCACGGAAGATGATCAACCGAAAATTATTTGGACAACACATGATGTAGACAAAATAAAATAAATCTGTTCTCAGGAGGATCGCATCTTTCCGTAACTACAGGGTGGCGCACGAATCGTGCTACAAAAACAAAACGTAATAACTATTTTTCTGTGTGACTAATCTGTTTTTTATTTTTTTTATTTTGCAGATTATTATTTAAATTTACTAAAATGGATGCTTGGAATACCGAAACGAGGATTTGGATAGTGCAGCGCTACCATGCTTTGCAGTCCATCATTTCCGTCCAGAGGGAATTTAGGCGGGAGTTTGGCGGCACTCCCCCGAGTAGATGGACCATTATGAGGTTGGTACGCATGTTTGCTGAATCTGGAAGCATCGCACGTAGACCGTACAATCGAGATCCCTATGTTCGGGTCGAAGCCACGATCGCAGCTGTAGCATCATCAATTCAGGCAAATCCAAGTGTTTCGACTCGAGAGTTATCGGCGCAAATTGGAGTTAGCAGACGGTCATTACAACGGATAATTCATGATGACTTAAACTTGTTTCCGTACAAAATCCAAATTACAAGCAAATTAAAACCTCTGGATTTGCCTATTCGCCTGGAATTTTGCCGGAAAATTATTGAAATGGCCGAAGAAGACAACAACTTCATAAATTTCTTGTTTATGTCTGATGAGGCCCATTTTGATCTAAACGGCAATGTAAACAAGCAAAATTGCCGTATATGGAGTGAAACTAATCCAGAAATACTCCATGAGACGGAACTGCACCCAGAACGAGTGACAGTGTGGTGCGCAGTTTCATCAAGATGCATTGTCGGGCCATACTTCTTTGAAGTAAACGGTGAAACAGTAACTGTAAATGGGGACCGTTATTTAAACATGTTGAAAGATTTTTTTTACCCAGAACTGCGGCGAAGACGTATCCCTTTTAACAGCATTTGGTTCCAGCAAGATGGAGCAACTGCACATATAGCCAGACCGGTTATGGAGGAGCTCCAACGAAAATTTCCAAATAAATTAATATCCAGAAACTCCACTTTCCGCTGGCCCCCAAGGTCACCTGACCTCACTGCACCAGATTTTTTTTTATGGGGTTATGTCAAACAAGAGGTGTTTAAAACGAAACCAAGGAATTTGACTGAATTGAAGCAGTCCATTACAACAATAGTTGAGGCGATCCCGACTTCAACCCTTCAGTGCGCAATGAATAATTTTCTGATCAGGTGTCGCACATGCGTGAATGAGCATGGAGGTCATTTACGGTCTATCATTTTCAAAACTAATTAGTTAAATAAAAATAAAATTGAATTATCTATACAATAAAAAAAAATAAAGCCGATTAGTCACACAGAAAAAAAGTTATTACGTTTTGTTTTTGTAGCACGATTCGTGCGCCACCCTGTATTAATTAACTATTAATTAATTTACCACTAACAGTTCACATTAATCTTGTTATTTTCTTATCTCTTGTTATTATTTTTATTTTATTTTTTTTCCTCTTGAATTTATTTATTTTTTTTTTTTTTTTTTTTTTTTTTCTTAATCCTTCTTATTAAACTTTCAGCACAAATTTTAGATCAATACATAGTTTTGTTATAATGGCTCAATACAATAGTTCAACGAACTTCAAAGCAAATAAACATTGTTTAAATTTCTCACAGTTTGTAAGGGACACAAGTAATGCATTAAGTCTAAATATATTTTATGTAAATATAAATCGACTTCAAAATAAGGTAACTGAGCTTGAAATATTATTGTCATCTTTTAAAATGAAAATCGATATTATCGTGTTAACTGAGACTTTTTTATTTAAATCAGAGACAAACTTCATTAATCTTAACAATTATTTTGGATATCATAATACACGTGAACAACGGATTGGTGGAGGTGTCTCAATATTTACTCATCGGGATCTCGATTTTTTGTTAGTGGATTCTAAAACTTATGATGAAAATGAGAGTATTGTTATTTACTCTAAAAAACTAAATATATCCTTAATTGGTATCTACAAACCACCGCATACTTCGCTGAATAGCTTCTTGTTATTTCTCGATAATCTATTGTCCTTAAGCAATACTTCAAATAAAACACAAATCGTTATCGGTGACTTTAATACTAACTTATTAGCAACAGTTCATTGTGTAACTATAAATCCACCCTGCTGTTAAATAATTACTCTATTATAAATAACATAAATGATTTAGTTGCTACTAGGATTAATTCGACATCCAAAACGATTATAGATCATATTTTATCGAACGTTAGTGAAACTTTTTATATATACTATGGAGATACTAGTCTCAGTGACCACCGATACTTCATTATAAAATATGTTTTAACAAAAAGGTCTATTTATTTAACACAATCTAAAAGCATTGTTAATTACGAGAGTGTCCTAAAGTCGATCTTAGATAAGTATTCGCAAAGACCTAACTATGACTTTTTATTATTGTACTCGTCTATTACAGCTGCGATTAAAGAATATACTCAAAATGTTACTACCAAAATAAAAACTTCAACATATAAAAAACCATGGTTCACTCCACAACTAACGAAACTTGCATCACTTCGTGATAAATACATAAACTACAAAAGAAATATCCGGTTAATTTAGATTTTGTTACGAATTTCAAGAATTTAAATACTCAACTAAAAAAACTAATTAGGAATACGAAAAAAAATTATTACACCACCAAATTCGAAAATAACATAACTAAACCTAAACAAATGTGGAGTTTGGTCAATGAAATATTAACTAATGACCCCTCTGTACGAAACAGAAACTATCAAAATTCTAATATCAGTCTGAAAGTAAATGGCATACTGATTTCGAACCAGCTTCGAGTTGCAAATATGCTAAATGCATTCTTTGCGGATATAGGATTACAATTTTCGGCCTCACTAATGCCACATTATTATGTTCCCGATTCACGGGTGATTAGAAGAGGTCTAACGACTGTCCCTTTTATTACTAATGATGAAACCGCTATCTTAGTGAATAAATTAAATTCAAAATGCTCACCTGGATACGACTGTATTTCCACACTTCTGGTAAAAAAAATTGGGCCACATAGTTATCCCTTTGTACACCAAGTATATTAACGAATGTCTTGTAGAGGGGAATTTTCCAGCATTTCTAAAAATTGCTCGTGTCACACCTATCTTTAAAACTGGTGATTCCTGCTTACTTAACAATTACCGTCCAATCTCTATTTTACCCGTATTTTCTAAGATTTTTGAACGAATAATCCACTCTGCTCTAGTAGAGCATTTAAACTTTAATGACCTAGTTAACGTCAATCAGTATGGCTTCACTGCAAACTCCAGCACAGCTGCTGCTGCTCTAAATCTCGTAGAAATAGTACAATATATAAATCTCTGGAAGCTAAACATGTTACGTCATGCTTATTTCTAGACTTAAAGAAAGCGTTTGATTGCGTGAACCGTGATATTTGGTTGGATAAGCTGGTTAGTTTTGAAATTTCTGGTAGTGCGCTACAATTAATAAACAGCTACCTAAATAACAGACAACAATATGTTCAATTTTGTAATTTCGAATCTTGCAAAGTAAATATTACAACAGGTGTTCCCCAAGGATCAATTTTGGGTCCGATCCTCTTTTTAATATATATAAATGATATTTTTGACTTAAACCTAAAGGGGAAAATTCAAATGTTTGCGGATGATGCATCCATAATATATAGTTCAATAACCCATCATCAATTAAAAAATAATATGGAGGAAGACATAGTCACTATAAGTAATTGGCTAGGAGCTAACAAATTTGTTCTAAATGTTACTAAATCTAACTTTATTGTCTTCTACTTAAAACATAAACCGCGGCATATATTTGATGAAATAGCATACAATAACGAAAGCATTAAACGGGTAGATTGTGCGAGATACCTTGGATTGGAAATAAATTCGCAGCTTAACTGGAGTCAGCACATTAATGAAATTAAGCAAAGAATATCTCCTATAATAGGTATATTGCGGCGAGTCGGTCGTTTTATTCCAAGTACTCTGAGATACAGCGTATATTACAGCTTTATCCACTCTCACCTAACATATCTTATTCAAGTATGCGGTTCATCAAGTGATATATACCTTAATGATCTTCAAACCTTTCAAAATAAAGGATTAAAAGCTATCAACAATTTTCCGTTACGGACTTCAAGTGTACTACTTTATAACGAAAAAATTCTTCCCCTAACATCATTAGTCGAATACCAATATATTATCACGATTAATAAAATCAGACACGGTCTTATGAAAAATAACGTGGAGTTATCTACCAACCTTTCTGTGACGTACAAATTAACCCGTGCTTCTCTTAATTATCGTTTGCCTAACTATAAATACAAAACCACTCAAAACAGTATATTTTACAAAGGGATCACTTTATTTAATAACTTAATAGACAGCAAGAAAGATGACAAAATTTCTATGTTCAAATCTTATTTAAGAACGATCCTATACAAAAAGTTTGTTGAATCTTATAATCAATCCCACGATTTACATTAATTATAAAATGCTTATTAAACGTCTATACTAAATTGAAGTCTGCTTAACTTATTTATTATTTTTACTATTTCCGTTATTGTTTGAAATAAATAAAGATCATGTAGAATAATATTTTCCTATGTAAAAAATTTGTAAAAAATTTTTTTTTGGTAAATAAATAATTTAAAAAAAAAAAAAAAAAAAAATACCATCGGAGGCAGGATGCAAATCTAGTTTTCATCATCGATTACAATCGGCGATGTTAATAAACACAACTTAGACCCTCTGATGGAGTGCAGAATTCAACGCCGACCCACCGTCAAGTGAATAGATGAATGGGTTAATGATGTAGCGTGAACGCGTGGTATCATAATGGACCAAAAAAAATGGCCTAAGTGTCAACCACTGAAACCTAACCTAAGGTTTTGTAATTGCAAGATTTTGTAATGCAAAATTTTGAAGTTTCAAGATTTATTAAAAAAAGTAAGATTTTGTTACTGCAAAATTTTGTAATGCAATAGTTTGTACCGATCCCAAGCAATTTGCTGTAGCCAAAATCTCGGCTACTCAATCAATTTTACCAAGAAAATTTTATTTTCAAATTATGTTTTTCCAAAATATTTTGTTTTTGTTTGCGATTGCACAATTGCAAAAATAAAGAAAAAATTTATAAGAAGAATAATTTGAAATTCAATTTTTCTTTGTAAAATTAATTGAGCAGCCAGGATGTTGGCTAGCAAATTGCTTGCTTGCTAGCCAATCGAGTATCTACCCCAATATGTCCCCGATAAGCTCAGTCGTTTAATGCTACTGTAGCTAGCCGAAAATTTGAGCCGAAAAAATTAGCATTACCGACATATTTTGTATCAGGTGGTAGTACAAAATTTTGTTGATAGTAGCCGAAACTACATGCTATTGCAGTTATAGCAGTACATTTTCGCCGGAAAAAAATTTCAAAAATTAATATCACATAATTCAAATGTTTAAAGTTAATATGAACTGGGTGAAGTTAGACCAATTCGTAAAGTGCTGGATCCCATATTTATAATTTGTCATGTTAGAGGTCTATGAATTTAAGTTGTGGCCCTAACAATGAACACCTGTGCCAAAAATCAGGGCATATTTTATCTAGTATCATAGTGAAATAAACTAAAAGCTGGAAGCACGTTTAGCGATAATTTGGACTGGGCGTAGGTAAAAATTATTAAATGAATTTCATCATAAGGCACCGTTTGTATGGCGAAGATCATTGCTGAATGTACTCCGTTAAATTCTCCACATTTTGGGTTGGTTCCTCCAAAAAATCAGATCGGGTGAAAGTGATTCCATCATCGTAGCCGAAATCTTGGATGAAGCTGTTGATTCGAAATCATGCAGTGGTAACTAAGAATATGATCAATGCACCTTGTCTAGTTTTCAACAACGACTCACCCTGTATGGTCGATGGCAGGTGTTTCAAGCGATACCCAAAAGATCTGATTGCCGACACCATCACAGGCAATGTATCGAAGCCGATCAGTAGCGGACAATGAGCGATCTACAGTTGTGAATTGTAAGATGTTGATGTGGACAATCGTTGGGTTGTGTTATATTCGCTGATATTGTTCCAGGCTTTTGAGGTTCTCATCAAGGTGGAATATAGTAGCTCTGTCAAGTCGATCAAGTGCATACGGAAATATGTGAACAAATGCAAACGAAGAAGTATCTCAGTATCAGATGGGTCTCTATCTGAGCAGCAACGAGGTGATTTGGTGCTTCTTTTACTATACTATCCACGAATATTAGTATTATTTTGCATGGACAATATAAACATCATGGACACAAACGAATTTTTATTTTGTCCACTGCAACAGTCACATTATTTGCTCATTGCTTGGTGGTATTTTTATTATTATTCGCCAATATAAAGAGTATTATACAGGGTGGCGCACGAATCGTGCTACAAAAACAAAACGTAATAACTTTTTTTCTGTGTGACTAATCGGCTTTATTTTTTTTTATTGTATAGATAATTCAATTTTATTTTTATTTAACTAATTAGTTTTGAAAATGATAGACCGTAAATGACCTCCATGCTCATTCACGCATGTGCGACACCTGATCAGAAAATTATTCATTGCGCACTGAAGGGTTGAAGTCGGGATCGCCTCAATTATTGTTGTAATGGACTGCTTCAATTCAGTCAAATTCCTTGGTTTCGTTTTAAACACCTCTTGTTTGACATAACCCCATAAAAAAAAATCTGGTGCAGTGAGGTCAGGTGACCTTGGGGGCCAGCGGAAAGTGGAGTTTCTGGATATTAATTTATTTGGAAATTTTCGTTGGAGCTCCTCCATAACCGGTCTGGCTATATGTGCAGTTGCTCCATCTTGCTGGAACCAAATGCTGTTAAAAGGGATACGTCTTCGCCGCAGTTCTGGGTAAAAAAAATCTTTCAACATGTTTAAATAACGGTCCCCATTTACAGTTACTGTTTCACCGTTTACTTCAAAGAAGTATGGCCCGACAATGCATCTTGATGAAACTGCGCACCACACTGTCACTCGTTCTGGGTGCAGTTCCGTCTCATGGAGTATTTCTGGATTAGTTTCACTCCATATACGGCAATTTTGCTTGTTTACATTGCCGTTTAGATCAAAATGGGCCTCATCAGACATAAACAAGCAATTTATGAAGTTGTTGTCTTCTTCGGCCATTTCAATAATTTTCCGGCAAAATTCCAGGCGAATAGGCAAATCCAGAGGTTTTAATTTGCTTGTAATTTGGATTTTGTACGGAAACAAGTTTAAGTCATCATGAATTATCCGTTGTAATGACCGTCTGCTAACTCCAATTTGCGCCGATAACTCTCGAGTCGAAACACTTGGATTTGCCTGAATTGATGATGCTACAGCTGCGATTGTGGCTTCGACCCGAACATAGGGATCTCGATTGTACGGTCTACGTGCGATGCTTCCAGATTCAGCAAACATGCGTACCAACCTCATAATGGTCCATCTACTCGGGGGAGTGCCGCCAAACTCCCGCCTAAATTCCCTCTGGACGGAAATGATGGACTGCAAAGCATGGTAGCGCTGCACTATCCAAATCCTCGTTTCGGTATTCCAAGCATCCATTTTAGTAAATTTAAATAATAATCTGCAAAATAAAAAAAATAAAAAACAGATTAGTCACACAGAAAAATAGTTATTACGTTTTGTTTTTGTAGCACGATTCGTGCGCCACCCTGTATTAAGAAATTAACTCAAGACTCAACATAAAAAAAACGTTACTCGTATTTTTACTCAACCACACAAAAAATAACTTAATAAGAGTTACCCATATTATCCCAAATTAATTTTTTTTGAATAAAATATAAAATATAGTAAGTATTTCGTATGATGAATTTGGAAAACAAAAAATTGTTGGAAAAATAAAAAACAACCGTTAGATAACTGAAATGCAAGAAAATAAAAAACTGCAACAAATAACTAATTACCTTTAAAGTCCTTGAAATTGTGTAACAAAATATAATTGTAAATGTATTCTGTAAAATTATGGTAATTTGAATAATTCACCTGTGCACAGCTGCGATTGCAAAACCTATACTTAATATGTTTTCGAAAGGATTTTTATTTAAACAGAACATGCAGTAAAAATATACCGTAATAATTTATCCAATTCTCTTTTTAGGAGATTTTTTGTATTGATCTACAAATAGATCGCTAGGCTAATATGGGTTAAGTTTTAAATTATGTTTTCTGTACGATACTTCGAAAGAATCTCTTCCAACCCAATTTTCGAAAATCAAATTTTTCTCAAAATTTTATTTTCAAGACTAAAGGTCACCTAAAACTACAACTGTGTGAAATTTTACCACTGCGTTTTTCCTCCTTTTGTTATAAACTCCTGTGGCGGTATTTCGACAGGTTTTATTTTTGTCTTGACGACCTATGCAATTTATTGATCAAAGTTCGGTCAGGTTGGCATCACTTACAAATACCTAAATATTGCGAACGTTCATTTTTTAGTTTTCAGTTCTTGAGTTGCCTGTATAACACTTTTTAACAAATTTTTGTTTTTTTGCCTAAAAACTTAGAAGCTTTATCTTTATTGCATTATATAAAAATATTAATTACATGTTAATGAATAAATTATAATTACTGTTTTAATTCAAAATAAAAAAATAAAAAAATTAAAAAATAAGCTAAATAAAATTACACTTAATAAACACATTTCACTTAACACTTGTTTTTCTACTTAATAAACACATTTTATTAAGCATTTGTTTTTTATTTCGCAAAATTAGATTTCTTGAATATTCATCATCAGGAGTATCTACTGATTTGTAAAAGTAAAAATTTGTTATATATAGCAGAAAAAAACAGAAAATAAACAAAAGAAGGAGGGACAAAAAAAAGCAATAAAAATTAATCTATTGATCGCGCAGTATGTATATTGAAGTACATTTAATTACATTTAATTACCCGAGGTATTAGTCAAATTATAGAAAAGGGCGGGGTCAGTAAATGGTGAGAACCGAATTTCTCTCTGTTCGTTAAGCATATTTTGGTTAAGAAATATCGATTTTCGAATTTCGTAAGACTCTAAGGTATCCAAACGTCTGCCTTTAGGTTGTATATGTAATATGTCTAAATTATTCATTCTAGCTGTATGATTTTCTAAAGTTAAATGATTATGGAAAGTTGATTGATTACAACCAGATAAATGTTCTTTAGCTCTAACTCCAAAATTGCGCCCAGTCTGGCCAATACAGGAGAAACTGCAATCATTGCAATTAATCCTATAAACACCAGACTTGGATTTTCGATCAACTCTAGGTTTATTGTTAAAAATCATTTTCTTTATTGTGTTTTTATTATAAAAGGCACAACTAATTTTTAGTTTTACAAATCAGTAGATACTCCTAATGATGATCTAACTTTTTGAACAAATTTTTTAATTAAAATATTCAAGAAATCTAATGTTGCGAAATAAAAAACAAATGTTTAATAAAATGTGTTTATTAAGTATTAGTGTGTTTCGCCAAGTGCCTACGGCAAATAGCGTAAAAAGTACTAGTTTTTCTATTTCGCAAAAAATTATTTTTGAATATTTTAATTAAAAAATGTGTTCAAAATGTTTACAAAATAGCTCGGTCGATTTCGCATTATGTTGTTGTTGTTGATCGTCCCAACCAACTGTTGTGCATCCTGAAAAATTAGTAATAAAAAAGGGGGAAGAGGATAAGAGGTAAGAGATTAGTCATCGGCTGAGTAACAAATTTATCGGAAACCCACTAAAACTGGAAAACATAATCTTTAAATTTATTAAAATCTAATAATTCTTGGTTGGTTTTCGTAAATACTTTTCAACAACATCGCATGAATTAAAAATCTTGTACGAAAGCTGCCACTCCCGGTACACTGACTTTCGACAAACTTAACTATGACCTCTAAAATTATGGAATAGACAAACGTTAAAGTTAAATACTGGGTTTTTCAGTAAACTAAATTTGTTTGAAAAAGTTGTCCGCTTAAATTTTGGACCCATTTGAATGGTATAATGTTCTTTTACTATAATCAACTAGAAAGCTTTTCTTAGGAGCTGCTACTTTCGCTCCATACAGATGTCCTCCACATTCACTAGGTTCATTGAATTTATGGAAAACTAGCGGTAAGGCCCGTTGACGTCGTACGATACAACGGGCTCTAGAAATATTCAATGTAATCCCAAGCTATATACTAATCAAACGAATCAATTTAGGATTTTTCTTTTTAAGAAAGATTTATCTGAAAATTAAAAACTGAGAAAATAATTCAAACTAATATATGGAAATTAATAAACATTTATTGTAATAGTAGGGTGTCAATTAATTATAAGATTTTATTATTTTAAATTTTATATAAAGAGTCCAAATATTATATGATTACAAAAGGCAGAAACCACTATGGAAAGTACCAGTATTATATAATATGTGAACAGTACGAAAGACAGATTTATCTGAAAACTAATAAAATTAATCCAATGTTTTATTTAAATAATTGTCAAACGTATTATTATGCTCACGTCATGTGTTTTGAAGTTGCTCAAATGAGACATGTGTTTAATTGAAAAATACCTAACAAGTGGTGCAGGGGTTAAAGCTTCCGCACTTGGACCGGGAGGTACTGGTTTCGAATCCCATCAGAGGCTAGGTGCAAATCGAATTTTTATCACTGATTACAATCGGTGATGTTAATAAACACAACTAAGACCCTCTGATGGAGTGCATAATTCAGCACCGACCCACCATCCACGTCAATGTACAGGTTGGCGTGGAGCTTGCGATGTCCAGGTATACTACTGTAGTTGTAGTTGTGTGAGTAGGTGAATAGGTTAATGAGTTAATGATGTGGCGTGAATGCGTGGTATCACAATGCGCCAAAATTTTCCTATGTGTCAACCACTGAAACCTAAACCTTAACTGAAAAATAATTGAAACGCAAAGCCTACGATCTTCTCCATGAACCAATCAATACATACACAAAATTTGGTTAAAATCGGTTAAAAAATGTGGATTTGTATAAGTTTAATACAAACATACATACATTTTCTTTTATATAAGGTTTTTTTATTGGTATATGGCACATATATAAAATTAAAATAATTATTTGCTGAGCTTTCGATGTCAATTCGACATCATTATCAAAGCTAACGAAAGCTCAGCAAATAATTATTTTAATTTTATATATGTGCCATATACCAATAAAATACCTTATATTTACTATTATTGGCTCATAAATTATATTTTTAAATACATTTTCTTGGTGCTGAATGATGTAGCTGTTTTGCCCGTTGATGTTGTATGAAACAACGGGCTCTTGAAATGAAACTCCCAACGCAAGCCCAAAACGCACCCCCAACGCACCCTTAACGCACACCCAGCACCGTCCCCTAGCACCCTCCCTCGTAGCCACCTATTGAAAAACAATTGAAACAGCTGTTTAAATAAAAAAATCTCCATACGCATACATAGAGAAACTTTGGGATCATGTATCTCAGCTCCAGGATGAAATTGAAAGATCAGATCTACCACCTTCTCCATGAATCAATCAATACATATACAAAATTTAGTTGAAACCGGTTAAGAAATGTGGATTTGTATAAGGTTCATACATACATACACACACATACTTGTTCTTGAATTATTATATAGGGTCTTATGCTGGAGGAATCTTCATCCTGATCAGTCAAACCGTCTGGGCTAAAGAGGGGTCAAATTTTGGTTTAAGAAAGTTTTTCTCGGAAACAAAAGAAATTTGAGGTGAGGTAAGGTTTACGGTAAGGAAATGGGGCTTGTTACCGGAGCTGGTATACTGGCTTTACACGGGAGTTGGAAGGCCCGTACGGCTGTATGGTGTGAGTGTATGGTGGCTATGGTGGCTCTGGAGAAATTATAATACAGGAACATGATGGTGAAGGTGCAGTGGGTAGCCTGTTTGTTCATTAGTGGGGCGCTGAAAACGACCCCACTAGTGCCTTAGAGGTCATGTTGTACCTTCTCCCGTTGGACATCCTCAGTAAGCAAATGGCGTTCAATACGGCCGCCCGGCTATCAGCGACTTCGGGGTGGAAGTGCCTGCAAGAAGGACACTCAACTATAGTCAATTCTGTTAGGCATGACCTGGCGAATTTGGACTTATAACAAACCTGTTGTACCTTGGCAAGCTTTTTAATGTGATTCTCCCTTCTAGGGAGGATTGGAATAGTGGTCTCATTATGGGGACTGGGACAGTTAAATTCTTCATCGACGGCTCCAAGCTCGATGGTAGAGTGAGAGCTGGTGTATTCTGTGGGGAATTAAATGTAAGGCTGAAGTTATAGTGATTTAAGAGGTCATAAACTGGTTGAAGCATAATGTAATATCATTAACTGATATCACTATTTATGTGGACAGTCGGGCTGCCATTCATTCGCTGGATTTAGTTTCCCTGACGTCAAGGATGGCGTTTCATTGTCACACATCTCTTAACGAGATGAGTGAACATTTCAATATCCATTTGGTCTGGGTTCCGGGCCATTCCGACGTTGAGGGAAATTGCAGGGCAGACGAGTTAGCAATGTACTGTACGACTCTCCAACTGGAACCAGGGAAAGAATGTGTAGGAAAGACTATGTATGTGCTGAAAGCAGCAAGCTAAAGGGAAGCAGTTGCCTTGGCAAATGCTAGTTGGATCGCCAGTCCAACTGGCAGGGTATAGTGAAACAAGTATGGCCTGAGCTGAACTTGAATCGCTCCAAGATCTTAATCACACTGAGGAAACGTGATTTAGGTAGAATTGTAGGGATACTTACCGGACTCTGCCATTTCGGAAATTATGCGAGAATGCTGGGTCTGGATGCAAATGACTTCTTCAGTAGGTACGAGGAGGAGGAGGAGGAGGGAATGATCACTTGGGAAAATATACTAAACGGCCTCTCTGATTTCCAAAGCTGTAATGTGCGAGATCTTTTACGCTATATAAATAGCACTAAATGGGTGTAAGGTGAATTTATGATGTCGGATCTTGCGGTATCACAATGGGCCATTAATGGCCTAAGTGTGCGATAGCAACCATTTATCAATTAGGCCAACTTGGATTGTAATTCTGAGGAATATCACAGCAGCATAGGAGTATTGGTTTGCGTCGCATAATTTATGAGTGCCTATAATGGATCCTTGAACTGCATTTATTGCATCTGGCAATAGAAATAAAATTAAAATGGGTGCTCAAGTTTGAGGAATCTTTTTAAATTTTAAATAAAAGACATAAGTTGCGTGAAATATTTATATTTTTTTATTGGAAATCAAATATCATTCATTCCGGTTACTAATGAAAATGAATGTCGTTCAAGTGACCTCCTCTGCTAGCTTGGCAGGCTGTCATAATGATGGTTCAATTAGTCATATTTGCTGGATGGTATTGTCTTTCCCCATAAGGAGAAGTGCAATGGAGCTAAATCGCATGATCTTGGTGGCCAATTCACGTCAATTTTCAGAAATTATTCAATTACTAAACTTCTTCAAACGATCGATTGATTCCGTTGGTGTGTATAGCATGTTTCACCGTCCTGTTGAAACCACATATTTTGCTCATCAATGTCTTTCAATTGACTCCACAAAAAGTTTCGAATCATCTCTCGATATCGAGCTCCATACACTGTAATTGTATTCCCATTTTGATTTTTGAAAAAATATGGACCAATCATGCCACCACAATTCACACCATACAGTAACTTTTTTTTGGTTTCATTGTTTTTTCAAACTAGGATTTTCTTAAGCCCAAATGCGGCAATTTTGTTTGTTGACATAGCCATTTTCAATATGAGCTTCATCGGTGAAGATAATTTACTTGAAAAAATTCTCATTTTCTTCTTGTTTTTCTATGGCCCATTTGACGAATTGCTCACGTAATGCGTGGTCATTTAGCTTGTGTTAACTGTATTGTGCAAGACTCTCATGAAGATCTTTATTTAAAATGTTGAACAAAGTTGTTGGTTTGAGGTTTAATTGCTATGAAAGACGACGAAATGATGTCCTTGGCTCTTCAGCAACACATGTGCTGCAATATTTTCACTTGAACGACCACTACGATGATAAGTTCTGCTTATCTGATCTTGAACTGTCCAGTTTCTTCAAATTTAATTATGAAAAGTTTAATAGCACGGTTTGTTGGAGCATTTTCTCGACTGTATTCTTAAACGAAAAATTCTTCCAACTTCTGAATAACCTTCACCATATTTAAAATTAGTTTAAATAATGAAAATACGTTGTTCAATCGTAAATCCCTCCATTTTAACTAAACGGAATGTTTTTATTTCTCAGCTGTCAAATAACATATGATACTCTAGTACAAAAAATATAAATGGCGGAATATTTAAAAAGATACCTCAAATTTAAGCACCCGTTATTTTTCACGTCGTGCCTTATATTCACCCATTTAATGTGACTGCCGTGGAGAAGTGGTTCAACCTAGATGATTTCCCTAGAGGGTTTGTAGGAATATTTTGAATGACTATAGGCGCTATAGCCAACCTAATGGATCAAATAGCCTACTAGTCTCCTAGCCTAGAAGAACAGTTCTTTTCGTAAAATTCGTTTCGTAAAATTCGTAAAACATCTTGCGAATGGCCAACTGATACTGATTTGCATTACTTTTGCGCTGTTAGACTTCAACTTTCGTATATGAAAACCACCACCCTTTAATATGTTGGTAACATTATCTTTGAATTCCATGACATTCTCTTCGTCATCATGCTCCTGCCTACAGATCATCCACATAAATATCGCGGGCAATAACATGTGACCCGCATGTATTGATGAATTTAGATTTTCTTCTGCTAATTGCTTTATGTGCAACCGTTAATACGCGGAAATGCCGAAGGGGTTGAAATTGATCAGCTCTAAATACTATATTTTGACATTGTGTCGATTAAAGCCACGTGAACGCCGGTACTATATTTCGCGGATCCATCATACTCTTATTTTGCTGGATGTGCTAAACGTTTTAATCACGCCGTGGTGCGGTAAATAGAAATTATTTCAGATGGGTTATGCGAGCAATTTTCAGCTATGTGATTAAGTTGTTCATGTTCCGCCATAAACTCATAATAAAATTTTGCGAATGTCGGATCACGAATGAAGCGGCGCTCCATCCGTAAGGATTCGCTGTATTCCAGATGCAGGCGAACTAAATAACTGTAGTGCGGAGATTCCTATAATGGGAGCTAGATAACAAATCAGCCATCCGGAACTTATGTGCCCATTTTCATTCAACCTATCGCACATGATTGTACGTACTTGCTGTGCTGCTACAACTTCTATCAACTTCTAGCTATCGGTCGGCTACCACAATTTCTACACAAATTGTCCAACATGAGCATTTATTTTTTTTTCTGTGTTGCAACGAAAGTACGAAAGCATGTTTTATTGGATGTTATTTATTTTATATTACTACTTAATCTTTAGCATAAATAGTTCGTTAAAATATGTATCTAAAAATTATAATAATTCAAATTGTTCATTTATAATAAACATAAATATATAAAAAAGTTATTTATTAATTAATTTTTCTAACATTTCGTTTAAGAGACATCTGCAAAGCGTTAGCATAAGTTATGGTCTGCATTATCGACGGCATAAAATAAAGAAATTGTGTATATTCTCTGTCGGCCGACTCCGTAACCATCTAAACCATTTGCAGTTTTTCGGAATTGGTTTGAACTCTGAACTAAGCAAAGTTATATACCATTTACGGCGAGCACTCTATTGGCTAACATGAAAACTAATGATTATTAGTACTTTTTTATTCAAAAATATTTATTTGCGGAAAAACAAGAAATTCATAATCAAAAAATGTCATCGTTATTAATTTAGATAAATTTAATGTATGTGTTTACAAAAACATGCAGTAACATACACTACATATTAGTAGGCAGTGTATTACACTACACTATTCACCTCACTATTTCATGACTCTAACGCAAATATTGAGATGTAATTTTCCAAAAGCTGAAGAGTTTAATTCTAGGAAAGCCAAGATGGGGTTTGGGACAAGTCTGGTGGGGATAGTGATGTGCCTATCAATTCTAAATGTCTTAGCTTTTTAATTGCAGGTAAGACAAGGGGAATGTGGGCAAGTCTGATATTGTTTATCAGAGAGAGAAAAATACGTCGTAAACTATCATTAACAAAAATATCTGACGGCTTGCAATCACAATCATAAACTTCTCTCTTTTCTTTCGATAATTATAGTTACTCTTAAAAAACGGGCCAGGAGGTACAGAATAACGATAAACTCGACTTAACATTTATCATTTAACATTTGTAAAGCTTTTCTATTGTTTATAAGTGCCAGTTAAAACATAAGCTATAAGAACATAAGAAACCTATAAACTGTACGCATAAACGTGCTCCACTATTTTATTTTTATTAAAGGCCGAACTGTTTGACATTAAACTTTGATTCAATCAAGAAATCATTATTTTGTAAAATTTTAATGTCTGGCATGTCAGCCAATATTTCAGTCGGTTATATGATGTAGTCCACTAGTTTAGTTGTTCTTGAATGTAGTCCACTAGTTTAGTTGTTCTTGATTGTTATTGCGTGTGGAAAACACAAAAGAACAATTTGTTTGACACCTAACTCAAATACGAGCAGCGGCACCCGGCGTTAGTAAATCGAATAATTAAAATATTGCTATAAAATTTAACACTGAGTTTAAATGATAGTTTAGTGATTAAGTATTTTGATTTTTTTAAATAAGGGATTCACTTTTATAATTATATATTAGTCTTTTAAATCACATTAATTTTTAACCCTTTATTTTAGAATAAATTTTAAACAAAATATTAAATCTATTTTCAATTCTTTCTTCAAGTTTTTTTCTTTCTTATTCACAATTTAGTTCATATATATTTATTGTTTTTTTTTGGCTTGCTCCTATTTACAGTAAACCTCTTTCAAGGTTTTTCTGTACCCAACTAACCATTTATGGTGCTTGACAATTTAGAAATTTTATTTATAAATTATTAAATGATTTTGTTGGGCAAGGTGTGAAGGACGCCATAATATAATACTCCCCTCCCAGAGAGATCGCAGATCTATCGCTTCAATCTCTAAATCTGGTTGGAGTCCTGGACTAACGACCCGACCTTGTAATCGAAACAGGCCTCGACGAGAGATCAAAACGAACCTGTTTGCGAACTTTCGATTCCACGGTAGATGATTTAGGTCCGTCAGCCGAAATAATAGGTTCTGGTCTGGTTGATTGTCCGAGTAACATGGTTTGAGTTGGTCGATAGAAATTTTGGCGTGTCGTCCGTTTAGATCCAAAGTATAAAATTTGTTTGTATGGTCGATATCCAAATACGGTCCAGTATACGGTGGTTGCAGTGATTTGCGTACTGCGTCAGTCCGTAGGAAAACATGCGAGCAAGTCAGCAAATCTTTACTAATAAAAATTTTGTCCTTAGTATGTCGAGAAGCTGGTACAGGTCGAATTTCGTCAAAGTGTCGTCTTAAATCAGTAATAAAGTCTGATTGTGAAATTTGATCGTTCGTCATATCTAAAAATGTTGCAGGAACTCGAGTTGTACATCCATAAACCAGTTCAGCTGGAGTAGCTTTTAATTCGTCACTGTACGTCGTCCGTAGTCCAAGTAAGATTGCAGGAAGAACGCCAGTCCAATCAGATCGATTAAAGCACATAATGGCAGATTTGATGACTCGATGCAATCTCTCGATCATGCCATTACATTTGGGATTGTAACTAATTGTTCTCCTGCGCTCAGAACCAAGTAAGTTAGCCAGTTCGTGAAAAAGTTGTGATTCGAATTGTATGCCTTGGTCCGTGACAATGGACTCTCGCAAACCAAAGCGAGCAATCTACTGTGAGTAAACAGTGAAAGTGACGGTTGCAGCAGTTATATCCGGAACTGGAACCGCCTCAGACCAGCGAGTGTATCTGTCAATCAATGTTACACAATACCGCTGATTATCAGAAACAGGCAATGGACCGATGATGTCGAGATGAATAATCGAAAAGCGTTGAGAAGTTAATTTATAGTTACCAATCGGAGATTTTGTATGTCGTGAGATTTTAGCCTTTTGGCAAGCTACACAATTTTGGGCCATCTTCTGAACGTCTTTTTTAATTTTTTAATTCAGATTATATTCTGAGTCAAAACTTTACGGAAGCTTTGACGCCTGGATGAGAAAGATTATGAAATGCATCAAAAACTTGTTTTCTGAAATTTAAGAGAGTGAATGGCCTACGTGTAGTTGTAGAAGTATCGCAATAGATGAATTTGTTTGAATTAAATGAAACGGAGAATTTCTCGAATTTGAGAACTGAATTACTTCTTGAAAATTCTTGAAGCTCTTCATCATTAGTTTGAGCATCTGCGATGATAGCATAGTCAATACTTTTAGGCATAGAAATTTGATTAATGCGTGAAAGAGTACCTGCAACAACGTTATCCAGTCCAGAGATGTGCTGGATATCGGTTGTGAATTGACCTATGAAATCTAGGTGTCGAAATTGACGAGGAGATGCTTTTTCCGGATTCTGATTAAAAGCTTAGACAAGTGGCTTATAATTGGTATAAAGCGTAAAAGTACGACCTTCGAGAAGATATTGAAAGTGGTTTATTCCCGAATATGCCGCGAGAAGTTCACGATCATAAGCACTGTATCTTTTTTGCGTTTCATTGAGACGTACTGAAAAGAAACCGAGTGGTTGCCAAGAATTGGATACAAACTGCTGAACTACTGCTCCGATCGCAGTATCGGAAGTGTCAACCATGATGTCCAGAGGTGCTGATGATGATGGATGAATAAGTAAAGTCGCGTTCGTAAGTTTAATTTTGCAGTTATCGAACGTTTCGATAGCCGCCGTTGACCATTGAATTGGAACTCGACTGTTTTTGGCACCTGGAATGAAGCGTCGATAAAAGTTTATCATACCTAAAAAGCGTTTCAGTTGTTTAACAGTCTGTGGTCGTTCGAAATTTTTGATGACTTGAACCCGTTCATGCGACGGTAATATACATTGTCCAGTTACCAAATGGCCTAAAAAGATAATTTCGGTCTTTGCGAAAACGCATTTGTTCACATTTACAACTAGTCCGTGTTCGTCTAATTTATAAAATATAATTTTAATATGTTCAAGATGTTCGTCGTAATGTCGAGAGGTAATGAGCACGTCGTCCAAATACACAAAACAGAAGTCAAGTCTGCATAATACTGTACGCATAAGACGTTGCTGCATTCCTAAGGCCGAAAGTCATTCTGCAAAATTCGAATAGTCCTAAAGGTGTCGAAATTGCTGTTTTTGAAATGTCGGTCGGTTCAATAGGAATTTGATGGTAGGCCTGGACAAGGTCTATTGTTGTGAATATAGTGCAGCTCTCGAGTCGTTGTGTAAAATCCTGGAGATGTGGGATTTGGTACCTGTCTGGAATTGTGACTTTGTTAAGCGCCCGAAAGTCTCCACATGGCCTCCACGCTCCATTCTATTTTGGTACTAAGTGCAACGGGCTGGACCAAGGACTGCTACTAGGTCTGCAAATCCCGAGTTTCATCATATTTTCGAATTCAGTCCTCGCGATGATGAGTTTGTCCGGTGCTAGTCGTCGTGGTTTGCATGCAATCGGTGGTCCGTTCGTCTCAATTTTGTGAGTTACTTTATGTTTAGTATCGTCAATATTAATATTTCCGTGAATTACCGTACTGAATTTTGATACTACTTTGAAAACTCCTGGGTCTATTGCTGACTTGTCGATCCTAGATCGCGTAGAACCATTGTAGGTAGAAGGTTTACCTTTCGAATACATGGAGGTTAACGGGTCAATGAGCCTCTGTCCCTGTATATCCACCAGTAAACCAGTTTTATTTAAGAAATCCGCGCCGATTATAGGCATCGACACGTCAGCAACAATAAACTCCCAGGAGAATTCGCGGCGCAGTCCAATGTCTATTTTTAAAATTTTTGTCCCGTACGCGTTTACCAAGGAACCGTTAGCTGCAAACAAACTAAATGATGGGTCAACCTTTGGGTTCCTGACAAAACGAGCGGGTAAGACTGAGACGTCTGCACCTGTATCAATTAAGAAATGAGTTTGATAAAATAGTTCAAAAATTAAAAGGCGGCTGGTTTTTGTTACGTCATTACACACCGCCAATTGTGAATGACCACTTAGTTTTTTGTAACATTGTTACTGGAAGTATTATTAGATACAAATCTGCAAAGTGGCTTACATTTGTAAGCCTTTGTTCCGAAATAATAATGATAAAAACAGATAAAGTTATTTTCGATCGAAGGTTCACCATAATTTGGATCATAATTTGTTCTAAAATTTGGTGAATTTTGTCGCGATTTATTGAATTTAGAATTTGACCGTGAACGCTTGCGACTTCTTGAATTTGATTTTGAACGAGATCTGAAATTTTGGTTAATAATTTCCGATACTTCCGATAACAATGTTGTTTTAAAATTCGAAAGTTCTTGATCTAAAGACAACGAAGAATTTGGAAAAGTCGAACAAGGTCGACTGGCAGAGAGACATCATTTTCAAACGGTGTGAGCACCATTTGAACAGACTGGGGCAACCTCTTCATCCAGAATTGGCGAAGTGTTGCTTCATTAAAGTTGTTCCCAGCGTTCAATTTCATGGCGCTCAACAACTGTGGTGGCTTTCTGTCTCCAAGTGCTAACCCATGCATCACGTTGTTCAGCTTCGCCTTTTCCGACTCGCCGAGAACCCGGATCACTTGAGCCTTGAATACTGTATAAGGTTCATTACCGTTTGGGCTGGTGATCAAACATGCGAAAGTGTCATGAAGTCGTAAATCCAAAGCTGCAACCGCATGAGCATACCGCGTGGCCTCAGTTCTTATATCCGAAACCGTGAACTGTTGCTCGAATATTTCGAACCAAACCTCTGGGTTTTGTAAACGTAGTGGTTGTGGAGGTTTGAATACCACTCGAGCAACCGTTCCGGTGTAAGAAGGAAACAAAACGTGAGATTGAGATGTCTCTGGCAGAGGAATTGTACTATTCCGCCCTACCTGCGTGACGGCTTTAGCGACAGCATCGTTGATGAGTCCGGTTAGCTGCGAGGCTGTCAACGAAAACGTTGATTTCTTAGAACCGCTGCCCGATGCTGTCGCTTCATCCGTTGATTCCGCAGATAAAGCGGCCCCAGGTGGATCGTTCACACCTTGGACAATGCGCCGAAAAAGTAAAGAACACAAAAGTAAAAGGACCGAAATAATAAACAACACCGAAACAAAACACATTTTAATAAGTTTAAGAATAAAAAACGAAATTTGAATTTAAAATAAAAATTTATTGAGCCAAGCACCAAAAATAATTAATTGGGTACTTACAGTTTTAATAAATATTGCCAAAATCCCTCGATGCAGGGACACGTTACAATTTGGAGTCACCTTGGTCTCTGGGTAGCAGTGATGGGGTTGAAACTTGGCTGCCGTAACTGTATACCCAACCGAAATTTTGTTGGTTGTTGTAATTTACTGATTGGCGAACAGAACGACACGACCCACTGAACGGCTGCTTTACTCCGATATAACGGGGATTAAATTCGAATGTTGACTGAAAGGGTATGAGAGTAGGCGACGAACTTAAAGATGATTGTGTAAGTGGCTGTAATTTATGTGGCCACAATCACGTCGGATGGTTACCAGTTTTAGTGATTAAGTATTTTGATTTTTTTAAATAAGGAATTCACTTTTATAATTATATATTAATCCTTTAAATCACATTAATTTTTAACCCTTTATTTTATAATAAAATATTAAATCTATTTTCAATTCTTTCTTCAAGTTTTTTTATATATAATCTTTCTTCACAATTTAATTCATATATATTTATTGTTTTTTTTTTGGCTTACTCCTATTTACAGTACATACAAAAAAACCTCTTAAAAGGTTTTTCTGTACCCAACTAACCATTTATGGTGCTTGACAATTTAGAAAATTTATTTATAAATTATTAAATGATTTGGTTGGGCAAGTTGTGAAGGACGCCACAGTAGTACTCGAGCATTTTTGAGTAACATCGAGTGAATTTTCGAAATTCTCTCGATGTTGCTTAAAAATGCTCAAGTTAGAACTTTAATCTGTAGTTTAAATATAATTCACCACTCCAGAATCTTATACCGATAATTTCAATATAGAGATAGTCATGAGAATTTTATTTTAAATATGCAAATTCGAGGCATGTTGAAATCAGAAGAGACTGGGTACTACTCTATGGTTTCTGGGAACCATTAATTTTGCAAATCGTAATTTATACAATAACGAAATGGGCCATACACATATGAGTCTCTTGCGCAAATCTCAACATGCAGTTCGTCTTGGGATGATTTTTTATAGATATGCGCCTTCATATTATATCGTAAAATCCGCATTGTGTCCATAAAAATGGTTCATTTATACATTTAGCAGGCAATTAATAGGAGCCAAATCCTAACAAAGGAACTAACCCTAACATGCGGATCATGGCATCTAGGTAGCAGATATCATGTCCCGTTTGTACCAAAAGAGAACGCACATGAAGATATAAGTTCCAGTAAATAATTTGCTTATAGTTTAAATAGAATGTCGCATTTGTGGCTCGTGTAGCATGAATCTCAAAATACGGATTGAATTTTATTTGGATAGTGGACACCATGCAGTGTTGAAAAACAGTTTTTTCAATATAACCGATTTTCGTGTTATAGCCGAATAACCGGTTTTCGTGCTATACTTGCTTATGCTAATAAATCGCCTATGGCACAAAGTGACATAGGTCGTGATTATTTAGGGCAGTGTTTCCCAACGGGGGACCCCCCCTTAGGTAGTCATACCATATATCTGAGAAGCCATATACTAAATTCAAAAATTAGGAGGCCTTAGACTTAAACAGGCCATGAAAAAATATTTTTATTACTAAATAAATATGAAATTTAGATGAAAAAATTAAAGTTGAGAAACACTGATTTAGGGCAAAACAAGGTACTCGAATATTCAGAAATAATTGGAAAATAACTTGTAGTTTTTCTTACCTATTCAATAATAGTTATTGAATAGGTGAAAACAAATTTTGAGAAGAATTTAATTCTTGATGAGCCAATGGATAATGGTTACTTATGAAAAATAAAACAAGTGTTTGTCCTAACAAATCCGATTTAAATTTTAATGGAGCTCACCATACCGGAATTTAGAACGGCATTACTTAGAAAATTTGATTCTAAGAAAATTCATATCTCAAAATTTTTACCGATCAGCGAACTGAGCTTGCCATTATAAAATTTTGATAGACTCATATGTGTGCTCTATTTGTTTCAGGCCAATTCAATTTATAATAGTGCTCGCATATTTAAAACGACATTCTTGTGAAGATCACAAGGATTGACACAAGCAGAGGACACATATGGGGTCCTCAAAAATATTATAGAGAGAAGTTTGCCAATCGGTGAAACTTTTGTGATATGAATTTTCTTAAGGTGACATAGCACCTTCAAAATTGAAAAAAAAAGTTTTGCGAAGATTTTTTTTTTTGGAATAAAAAGAGATATCTTAATGAAACTTTCCATTGACATTTTATTTAACTGAAAGTACACAAAAAAAAATTTTTTTAGATTTTTTTTAGTCCACTGTCGTCTGCTACAAGGGTTTTCCAAAAACACTGAAAATTCGTGGCGTGCATCATAACTGTTCTCAGAAATGTCTAAAAAAAAAAATTGGGGTTTTATTCAACATTAAATCGCCCTTGGAATGAACTTAAAGAAAAAAATTGGTTGAAAAATAAAAAATGACGGCATTTTTTCGAAAATGCAGCTTTTTTGTCCCCCCCAATTAGTTGTAACTCAAAAAATTGAAAGCCGATTATTCCTTCCGTAGTTCATTTTGAGCAGAAATATATGTAGATCAACGTGTTAAAATTTTAGTTCTCAATCTTGCACGCCAACTTGAAAAACGTCATTTCGAGATAAATAAAATAATTTTTTTTTAGGTTTTCATGTTTATATCATTAAAATCATGTTTTTAAACGTTCATTTTAACATATTATCATAAAAAAAAATTCGATTTTTTGAAAATTTGAAGGTGTTATGTCCCCTTAATATCAAGATTTTTAGGAAATGTTGAGCAAGAACAAGAATGTAATTTCAGGCATTAAAATATGTTAGCCTTACTATTTTAACGTGCAATGTACGTCACTGGAATTTTTTTTCAATACTGGAAATGACGTACAGCGTACGTCTACGAGCGAATTTGATTTTGTTATTTTTACATTTCCAAAAGAAAAAATGTATATTTTAACTTTATTCTTTCCTTTCTCAATACCGTGGATTCCAAAAGAGAGTAGGAAAATAGTAAACGGTTTTTTTCAAAAAGGAGCAAATAAAACCCATATAAAATATAAACAACTTTGGAAGAGACTCGAAAAAATATAAATAAACGAAATAATACATTTTAAGTTTGAACACACGTACAGAAGAAATATACATGTAAAAAGATTAGGGGGTGGTGAGGGTCGTGAAATTTTGGGGTTACATGTTCGGATATGCAAAAATCTAAAAAAAAAATTTTAAATTTCGTCAAAAAAAATTATTAATTTGGAATTTCGTTGAGTTGATGGGCACACATTTCTTCTAACTAATTGATGGCGCAAGAGGTTAAACTAAATGGCCATGCATTACGTTGGCAATTCGTTAAATGTGCCATAGAAAAACAAGAAGAAAATGAGAATTTTTTGAATCAAATTATCTTCATCGATGAAGCTCATTTTGAAATTGGCGGCTATGTCAACAAAGGAAACTGCCGCATTTGGGCTGAATAAAATCCTAGAGAGTTGTATGAAAAAACAATGAAACCAAAAAAGGTTACTGTATGGTGTAAATTGTGGTGTGGTGGCGTAATCGAGAGATGATTAGAAACTTTTTGTGGAGTCAATTGGAAGATATTGGAGTTAATCTTCATATTGGGGGAATTACGTTTCTTTATTTAAAAGAATAAAAGAAATTTAAGAAATTTCTACCGATTTCAAGAAGACGGCCCCAGAGCCGTTGCGAAAACAAATTGCGTGAATGAAAATCGATAGCGATTTTTATTATTGAAAGGTATCTATCCGTTAAACTTGCGTTTTAGAATTTGTCGCATTCATTTTTCTTCCTTCTACAGAGTCGGTTGGAGTGTTTCCTCGCGACCTATGAGTTTACTAGCGATGTAATCGCTGTGTGACTGTCTTGTTGGTTGAGAGAAAAAACATTTTCGTGCGCGATCCTTTTCTTGAATTGAAATAGTTTTAGAAGTACGTTAGTCAAAGCATTCGCTATAAACAATTTTATTATGTTCCGCTATTCTCCCACAGAATGAGGTATAGTAGTTGACTTTTTGTGCTATAATGCTGGTACTATAATCCGCCCATTTACAAATTTTTCATACATATCAAAAAACTGAACTGTGGCTACGTTTCAACAGCCAAAGTAACTACCACGTTAACCAATCAGTTTAATTTATCAACGACCGTACGCAGAACGAGACCACGATATATTTTGTATTATTTGCCTTTCCTTGTTACACAATATACCTACCTACTATATGGTCGAGCAAAAAAGCTACGAACGTTTTATTCTTGATTTCAATATTGGGTAGTGGTCTCGTTCTACGTTACCAGGTATTCAACCAGTACCCAATTATATGCCAAATGCTATTTCAATACAAGAAAATTATCATTCTTACCTACTTATTCTATGATCTAATCCCAAAAAATTTTGGAAATTCATTAACAGTAAGAAAAATGTATCTGGTTTTCCGTCGAATATGTCTTACTAGGCCTCCACCGCCAGTCAGCCATCTGATATTTGCAATTTGTTTGCCAAATTGTTTGCATTGGTCTACAAGCCGCTTCGGTCGACTGACACCGGGTCTCCTACTATTCCTCCATTGTATTTGATCATTCCAAATTTACCGAACAGGAGATTCTGAATCAACGCTCCTTCTCGACGTTAGTAAGGGAGTGGGTTACGACGGTATTCCACCGATCCTATTCAAACGGTGTGCTGTAAGTCTGGCCTCTGCATGGCCTCGCATCCCTGGAAAATCTCACGTGTTCATCCAATTTTCAAGGCGGGTAATAGAAGTAAGGTTAGTAGTCGTGGGATCGCCATCCTCTCTGTCTTATCCAAACTGTTTGAGTCCATGCTTCACAGAGTATTGCACATCCATACCAAGAAACTTATCTCTCCTTTTCAGCATGGATTTTATCCCGGTAGGTCTACCGTGTCTAACTTGTCCTCTTTTTGGGGTCTCCGGGTAGTTTAAGCTGAATACATTCTATGTTCCAAATCTAAAATTGTTGTCGTTATTTCGTGTCCGAGGTCGTTGTTGTAAATCCGAATTAATTATCCAAGGCTTTTATTGAAGTTTCGCACGCAACAAATGTTTTTTTCTCCTTCTGTAGAAGAAATACGCAGCCATCACACACTTAGTCGATGTGAGCACTTGCTGACCACCAAAGCAGATATATAAAGTGATGTGCTATTTCACATTGGATTTATTTAATTGTAATTCCAAAATTTTGAAGATCTACGTTTGGGTCATGAATAACTTTATTTTAAATCATTTGATCGCGTTCGCAAAATATTGTTAATTTTGAAAGCGTATATACCATTTGTATGTCCAAAAGAGGGATAGTACTTTGATTAGTCATCGCAATGCATACGTATCTGCTCGTTAAGCAAAATTACCTCGCTGTCCAAATATTTACATTTCATGTAATAATATAAGTTCATAAAACAGAAATAAACTCAGCTTTGATTTAAATATTTACTTTTGCATAATTTAAGAGCCATTTGTTCTGCTGCTACGGTGATACATACACAACACACGTAAGTTATAAATTTAATTATTATTTATTCGACCTGTTGCCATTCAAGCACAATTAATTTACGAGGATTATCTTTAAAATAAATCCGCAATTAAAATGTAACTTAAGAAAAGACATAACCAAATTATTAAAGATTCACGTATTATTAGTGGATTTCAATGAACCATAAACTTCATTAAATTTATATCACCAGGAAATCGAAAGGCATAAAAACCAATAATGGCTCCATTCAGATTACTTTAATTTGTAAATTGGTCTATAAAACGCGTTAATCCATATAAGGCTAGCCTAAATACGATTTATCGTATAATTTTTTTACTAGAAACTACAATCATCTGTACATGAGCCAACACTAAACATATTCATCATCTGCTAACTAGCTACTACTGCAAAAGACCAACCGCAACACAAATAAATAATAATAAATAATTTTACCGTATTGTGCAGTCGTTGTGCAGCGATTGAATCACTAAACCGTATAAATGATTATGCAATTAGGCGAGTTTAAAAAATTTCTTATAATGTTGAACCGAAAATGCAAATTACGCGAAATATACATTTTGAGGTTTGTTCCGGACATGTTGCGATGGAAATTCGTCCGTCCTATCATTTTCGCACTTATCATACAATGGGATGGTAAATTTTGGCGATAATTAAAAATTAAGATTGCCTTTAAAACGTCAAACATGCATAACGAATGACAAGTTTACAGAGGTAAAAAGTATATAAAATAAAAAAATTTAAATTAAACTTAAATAAATAATTAGTTTAAAAATGTATTATAATTTAAATTATAATTAAACAGACCAAATTATAATAAGGTAATTAATTTGGGCAAAATAAAAATAAAATTTTTATCGTTTATTTGTTCGCAGATTTATTAAGTTTGATATGCACACAAATTAATTATTTGCTTTGGTTTTATTGTTTTGATCGTAATAATCATCAAGTACGTAACGTAAAATTATTATTTTTATTACGGGTGTCTTTGCTTTGTTTCGTCGTTTTATGTCTTATTAAATTTTTAATTTTTCCATTTTGTTAATAATCGCCTTTTGATACAAAAAAAAAACTATCTACATCTTGATCGGCCCATATAGCCAGTTATATGACCCATGGCGGATTTAAAATATTGATGGTGCTTTTCGTCTCGTTTATATTCAAATTAATATTATTCAAATGTGTGTGTGCTGCGCGCTTTGTAATTTATATGGATTTACAAAAATACTGATCGTAATTTCCACCTGTTGTTTGTGTATTTAATTATAACTTAAAAGTTGAAGATCCTTTTTCGTAAATGTCTACAAATTAGTTTTATTATTTGTTTGCCAAAAATAACCGAGAAAAGTATAAGAATAAGAGGATAGTACCAGTGGTATGGAAGGAAGGGTGAAAATAACCTTAGATATGTATAAATCATGTCCGTAGCTAGGAAAAAATGGCGAATGTTGGATGGTGAATGGTGATTTGCGTGGTAATATTGTGGCCTTTGCCGATGATGTCGCGTTGCAATATTCCAGTTCTGATAAGGATCCGTTGAGTTATGACATTAAGTGTGACCTTAAATTACTAAAAAAATAGTTCTATGTTCATTTCATGGTTCTTAGCTGCAAGTCAGTGACTTATCACTCATTGTCGTGCAATCACTGTAATTGTAACAATCTCTGGCTACCCATTGAAGCAGTCAGTTCGTTCAAATACTAAGGTTTACATCTTGGCTCACAGCTTAACTTTAAGAATCACGTGATTATTTTAAAACAAAAACTCCGTCGTGCTTTAAGATCATTTTTCCATCTGCGTAATATCTGCAGCTCCGAATTCTTAAAATGTCTCTATTACGCTTTGATTGATTCTCATCGTCAGTACGGGTTAACATGTTGTAGTGGAATTTATTGGTCAAACATCAAACCTATATTGACGATACAAAAAAGTGTGCTTAGAATTATGAACCATCTATCAATCTATATGTATTTAAAGTTTTAAAAATGTATTATTTAATAAGCGGGAATCGTTTTATACATACAGTTGACCGTACTTGTTTCGCAATACAAATAAAATTAGTATTTCGCAACCGTTTAAAGAGCATTTCAAGAATTTCTTTTCTTACACTGCACCGAAGTTTTATAGCCTTCTACCAACCTATATTGCATCTGCGGGCACTTTTAGAGTATTTATAAAATTGTTGAAAGAATGTTTATTCTCAAAAAATGACATTGAGATTTTATTTAGAACATCATCTTAAATTTTGTAAACATATGCTACTTTTTTTTTATTTATTGAAAGTAAGTTGGCGTATTTGGATAGAATATTCAAACCATGCGCAAATATTTCTTAAAATTTTGTTATTTTCCTTTATTTATTTTCTAAATTTGTTAAATTATATTTACTTACTTTTAGTTTTAATTTATTTAAAATTTTTATTTTATTTTTTTTCTAATTTGTATTATATGATTTTATTATTTTTTACATATGAATCGTGACTCCATGACATTGTAAAATCAGGAGTTTTATTTTTGTATGCTGTACTATTATTTTATTGATACTGAATGCATTCCATGGGATTTTCTAAAATAAAACTATGGCTATAAAAATGAAAAAAAATGCAACAATTTTGGTCGGAGAAAACGAACAATAACAAAAATAAAGAAGATTTCCAATAGGCATAAAAACCCCAGGTTTTTTCAAAAACAAATTCTCTCCACGCTAATACCCTCCATATATTGATCTCAAGCTAACTTATTATATAGAGCGTACTGCAAGAAGTGGATACCAGTGTTGACGTATGTGTTCTTTCCCCTAAATTAAAAAAAATAATTAGGTAACACCACCATAATTATATCCCTCTAACTCTTGTGTGAAGTAAGCCCCGCCCCGTTTTATATTAAATTTTATTTCAAATACACTTCTTATGTGAAGTTATACCCGCATTTTATTATATGAAAAATAAAAGTGTTTATTAAAATTATTTTAATTCGGAAAACACACTAAATATATGTAATAATTTAATAAAATAAAGTAAAATAATTTTTGGATTGGCTCTAAGATTTGTCAGATTATGATAATAAGACGGAAAACACATATCTCACATCTATGAAAACACGAAAAAATCGTATTGTTGCAACCTAGCTAAATTAGGCTCCAAACAAAATATTTACATGTAATACGTTTTGGACCCAAAATAATACTTTAATTTGACATGTAAAAAGTATTCTTTTGTCGGATCAGAGCTATATGGTTTTGAGATGGCCAGACCCTTACGTAATTTTTTGCAAAATATAAACAAAATCAGTGCTCTTAACCTGCACCGACCATATTAGCCCGCCTCAATGAAACCTGTACTATAATTTGTTACACATTTATAACAATTTATTACAACAAATCCCGATTTTATTACAGTTACCGTTTTCGAGGAACGAGTGGTCGGTTTAGCTTGTAATTAAACCTATACCGCCAAAATTGTAACTTTTGATGTAGCTGTGATATCGGGATGGTTCTTGGACCAGAATTTATAACAAATTAATTACATTAATTAAATAGTTCAAGATCAACCCTATGTCTTGACTAAGGGTAAATTTCACCCCAAACGATTATTTATGACAAAAACATCGGTTTTACCAATACATATTAATAAAATATTACACCAGACCGCTACCAGATATTGAGTCAAATGTTACTCCTTGGACCTTGTGGAAGGCAGATCAACCTTATCCAGGTGTGTAATAAATTATCTTTGTGTCAGGTTACACGGAATTGGCTCCACACCTTGAAGGGTTCAAACATCCAATTTAATGTTCGATTTCATCATCTTCAACAATTTATTACACAAGATCGCCACCAGATATTGAGTCAAATGTTACTCCTTGGACCTTGTGGAGGGCAGATCAACCTTATCCAGTTGTGTAATAAATTATTTTTGTGTCAGGTTACACGGAATTGGCTCCAACTCGTATATAGATCATTTAAAAAATATCCAATTTAGAATATTCGTTAGTCTGGTAACTTCATTTATTTTAATTGACAATAACTTGTGTTGTCCTCGCTGAAAAATAATTAAACAATGAGAAAACGTTTTTTAAAAAAAAATTAAACAGTTAAAGGGTTAATAAGTTTATTATTTTGCATTATTGCTTATCTAAACATTGCATATTATAATAAACTAGCTGAGATACCCGGCGTTGCCCGGGAGGTATATAATTCAAATATCCTGATTGTTATGCAAGAGTTCTCTCTTTACATCGCTGTAGTTGCAATCACATATGAAAAGAAAATTATAAGTAGCTGTATTCATATAGCTAACTAATCGAGAACAACGGCATCCGAAACACAAACTAATATTAATTTATTCAAAACGATTAATGCACGATTTACATGTTCCAATTATTTTTTCCAGTAGAAAATGAAGGGTTAAGTATATTACGATTTTCGTTTGCGAAAGGAGCACGAAACAAATTCCAGTAAAATAAAATTGGATTTTTTTCTTTTTAATTTGAGCAAATGTTGTTTACATATGGCTGTGTCTTTTTAACTAGTATTTTTTTGTTATTTGTGTGCAGCTCTATTTTTCTGTAAAAAAGTTGTTGGGGGAAAAAATTGGAACATGTAAATCGTGCATAAAACTACGTCCACTTCGATACGTTTTACCGCGAACTGTGGTTGAAAATGACATTTCGAAAAACAAATGAAGTTTTTTCAAACTAAGATGTTTCTTGTAGAAGATGCTATTTTCAAATATAAAACGCTAGTACTTTTTAAAATAAATCAGTTTATACGTACAATATTTTTTAGTACCTTTCCTAGAATTGATTTTATGAATCAATCATTGATTATTTAAGTATAATAAACTAAATAAAGTTTTTAACGTGTCATATGTTATTTATATATGTTCGTCCACTTTCAAATTTTCAGATTTACAGCCATAGTAGTTACGGCTTTGTCCTTAATATTTAATATTTAAACTATTGGCGTTTAGTATGAAACTACTATTTTCATTAAAACCCGCCAAAATAGAATGTTAATTATTTCTGAAGTTATGTGGAAATTAGAACTCGCTGACTATGGTACATTTCAAAACAGGATATCACTAAACGGTACATGTCAAACCAGTAAAAATGGATTATTAGTATGGATAATATAAGTGTTCAGAGATTTGTCTTCAGTTAAAGTGATGAAAGATTGTCTTAAATTTAAATTAATAAAATTAATTTGAATAATTAAATCAATTATAGTAGAGGTATGATTTGTGTATAATATCCTTTAATATCCTATAATATCCTTTAATAATAGATATCCTTTTTGGTGTCTAAATTTGCGGCTAAGGCGCTATTTCGGAACATTTAAATAATTGTATCAATACATGTAAAAATGAATTCTTGATCTAGGGCAGACTTCCGGATTGGAGCATGTCACAAATTTCATATAACCCCTTTCCTAAAGTCATTCCCGTCAAAAAATCTTAAAAAAATTGAAATTTGAGCAACAATTTGTACCACAGCCCCTAGAACCCGGGGTCCAGCCCCTTCAAAAGTAAACTACCATTTCATGGCGATCGGTAAAGCGGCTAAAGCGTTATTTCAGTATGATCAAATATTTGTATCTTTACATGTAAAAATGAATTTTTGATCCAGGGGCGGACCCCCCGGATTTGAACATGTCTCTTATTTCATATAACCCCTTTCCAAAACTCATTCTCGTAAAAAAATTTAAATTTTTGACAAAATTTATACCATGGTCCCTAGACCCCGAGGTCCAGCTCCTTTCACAATATCGTAAGATTGGTCCTGAACATGCAACATTTGCATGGTAAACATTTCATGGCGATCGGTTGAGCGACTGAGAAGTCATTTTGGAATAATCAAATATTTGTATCTATACATGTAAAAATTAATTTTTGATCCAGGGCTGGGCCCCTCGGATTCGAACATGTCAGTAATTTCATATAACCAGCCCCATAAACTCATTTTCGTGGAAAAATTTAAAGAAAATTAAAATTTTCGAAAAATTTATACCGCAGCCCCTAGACCCCGGAGTCCAGCCCATTCCAAAATATCGTAAGGTTGGTTCTGGATATGCAACTTGTACATGGTAAAAATTTCATTGCGATCGGTTGAGCGGCTGAGACGCCCATTCGGAACAGACAAACAGGAATTCATTTTTATATATATATAGATTAAATTAATAACCACTTATCTTGGACACTCTTTTGTTTCGTAATTTGCAATCTAGGGAAAGTAAATTTTCAAAAAATAATCGTCATTGCGGCGAAAATATAAATAAACATCGTTTGACGAAATTTTTCATTCGATAAAAATCGAAATTTTTAATACGTTTAAACTAAATTTTACATTTTCTTCGTCATTTCAAGACTAATCTTGAGAATCATGTAATAATAAGTAATTAAGTAAGTTGCCCTTTACAAAAGCTACAATTTGAATTCAACCCGACCCCTTATCTGGTGCAGCTCTGCAATAAAAACTCATTATAGATAGAAAACCCGACCATTAAACTACGAACTCCATCTATTCATGAAGCTATTTCCGTCTAACCTGTCACAAAGATAATTTATTACACACCTGGATAAGGTTGATCTGCCCTCCACAAGATCCAAGAAGTAACATTTGACTCAATACCTGGTGGCGGTCTGATGTAATAAATTATTGAAGGTGATAAAATCGAACTTTAAATTAGATGTTTGAACCCTTTACGGTTTGGAGCCAACTCCGTGTAACCTGACACAAAGATAATTTATTACACACCTGGATAAGGTTGATCTGCCCTCCACAAGGTCCAAGAAGTAACGTTTGACTCAATATCTGGTAGCTGGTGTAATAATTTGTTGAAGGTGATAAAATCGAATTTCAAATTGGATGTTTGAACCCTTTACGGCTTGGAGACAATTCTGTGTAACCTGACACAAAGATAATTTATTACACACCTGGATAAGGTTGATCTGCCTTCCACAAGGTCCAAGGAGTAACATTTGGCTCAATATCTGGTGGCGGTCTGGTGTAATAAATTGTTGAAGGTGATAAAATCGAACTTTAAATTGGATGTTTGAACCCTTTACAGTTTGGAGCCAACTCCGTGTAACCTGACACAAAGATAATTTATTACACACCTGGATAAGGTTGATCAGCCTTCTACAAGGTCCAAGGAGAAACATTTGATTCAATATCTGGTGGCGGTCTGGTGTAATAAATTGTTGAAGGTGATAAAATCGAACTTTAAATTAGATGTTTGAACCCTTCAAGGTCTGGAGCCAATTCCGTGTAACCTGACACAAAGATAATTTATTACACACCTGGATAAGGTTGATCTGCCCTCCACAAGGTCCAAGGAGTAACATTTGGCTCAATATCTGGTGTCGGTCTGGTGTAATAAATTGTAGAAAGTGATAAAATCGAACTTTAAATTAGATGTTTGAACCCTTTACGGTTTGGAGACAATTCCGTGTAACCTGACACAAAGATAATTTATTACACACCTGGATAAGGTTGATCTGCCTTCCACAAGATCCAAGGAGTAACATTTGACTCAATATCTGGTGGCGGTCTGGTGTAATAAATTGTTGAAGGTGATAAAATCGAACTTCAAATTAGATCTTTGAACCCTTTACGGTTTGGAGCCAATTCCGTGTAACCTGACACAAAGATAATTTATTACATACCTGGATAAGGTTGATTTGCCCCCCCCCCCCCCCTCCCACACAAGGTCCAAGGAGTAACATTTGACTCAATATCTGGTGGCGGTCTGGTGTAATAATTTATTAATATTGGTAAAATCGATGTTTTTGTCATAAATAATCGTTTGGGGTGAAATTTACTCTTAGTATAGGATTGATCTTGAACTATTTAATTAATGTAATTAATTTGTAATAAATTCTGGTCCAAGAACCATCCCGATATCACAGCTACATCAAAGTTACAATTTTGGCGGTGTAGATTTAATTACAAGCTAAACCGACCACTCGTTCCTCGAAAACGGTAACTGTAATAAAATCGTAATTTGTTGTAATAAATTGTAATAAATGTGTAACAAATCATAGTACAGGTTTCATTGAGGCGGGCTAATATGGTCGGTGCAGGTTAAGAGCACTAACAAAATCGTACCGTTGCAACCAAATAAATATTATTTTTGGTCCAAAACGTATTACATGTAAATATTTTGTTTGGAGCCTAATTTCGCTAGGTTGCAACGGTACGATTTGGTTCATATTCTGCGAAAAGTGACGTAAGAGTCTAGCCATCTGAAAACCATACAGCTCTGTATAGGATCCAAGCGCACATTTCAGTGGAAAAAATATTCGATATAATTTCTTTTAAATGCTAGAAAAACGTTCGTTCAACTTTTAATATTTTTTAACGCTTATATTTTTAATATTCAAATAACGCGTTTTGAAAGATTGAAGTGACGCTTATCGTGTAATTGCCTACAGAATGGAATTCCAAAGAGAAATACCGCTAACAGAAAAGGATGTATTTAAATTTGCACAAGTTTATTAGGGGAAGTATTACAAAATTTGAAGAATATGACCTGCTGAACAATAACTTATTAAACAAATAGGAAGGTTGCTTATAGTTCTGAGAAGACTTAAAATTAAAGGACATAAACGAAGTTCATAACAGCAAAGCCACTTTTACTACTGGCGTATTATATTAGCTATAGCTAAAACAATGACGCAACGGCTTGTCGACATTTTCATTGTTATTTGCTTAGAAGTAGATTTTTCTTTTCTCTTCTGTTCTATTGTTCTCAATTTTCATAAAATCGAGTAGTTATTTGTGCCTTTGCCTTGCCTTAGCAAAACACGAAATTGATCTTATGCTTGTTTCTGAAACCGACTTAAACGATAAACACTGTTTCAGAATAAATGACCTCATCCATTGGGCAGAAGTCGATAAGAAATTACTATTATTATAAAAAAAAACAATTTGTCATTATGTTCTAAATGAATATAGCACTGAGGAAACATAAGCAACCTTTGTATGCGTGGGCCTCGACAAAGACAGCTTAGTCATCACTTCAGTATATTGCCCTCCAAATTGTAATAATGTTTCAGCAAATATCTACAAGAAACCCACTATGATGTCGTGTCGTGTAGCTATTCAACTTATTATCCTACTGATCGTCGAAAAATTGCTGGTGTCCTTGATTTTTCAGTCACAAGTAAAACAAACCTAGAAATAATCCGGGCTATACCCAGGCTATTATCTTCTGACCACTCTCCAGTCTTACTACATTACTGGGCTGACCAAAAGCCATATCCTACAAACAACCATATCTCCAATGAGATTTTTGGACGGATTTTTTTTTATTTTTTTTTTTTTAGATTTTTTGCATATCAAAACATATAACCCCAACACCACCTCACCACCACCCCACAATCTTTATACATATATATATAATTCTTCTGTACGTGAGTTGGTGACTGAACTCCTTCTAAACGGATGGATCGATTATACTGAATTTCTGTGTGTGCGTTTGAGTGGGTTCATAGATGGTTTAGATTCACAATTGGACCCGGTAGGTGTCTGCGATCGGGATCTAAGATTTTTTTTTTGGATTTTTCACATATTAGAACATTATAACTCCAAAATTTCACCACCCTCACCACCCAAACATTTTCTGTACGTGCGTATGTGACTGAACTCCTCCTAAACGGCTGGACCGATTTTAATGAAATTTGCTGTTTGTATTTGAGTGGGTCCCTGGATGGTTTAAATTCACAATTGGACTCGGTAGGTGGTACAGCCATATTTTTGTTTTTGACGAAATAATTTTTTTATTGTTTTTTTGTATTTTTCAGATATCAGAACATATTACGGCAAAATATTTTATAAAATGAAAATAAACGTAGTGAATAATTGACTTTCTGAGAATAATTCATAGTTATGTTTGTGTACCATATGCGGCGCTGATGTCGAATTCTGTGGTGTTTGACGTACGCATCAATAGATGCGCAAGCCACTTGCGTCGTAGCTTGCCGTTGTTTTGATATTTCAGTTTCGGTTCGCTGTGTTTCGACATTCCATGTATCATATTTGCGTGCATATTAAGTGTATTATTCATAGCGAAACATATTGAAATAACGTTTTAGATCATAAATGAATTGTACTAACTTACTCTTCTGCATCGCATATGGACCGCTGATCAAGATCCCAATATCGATTTTTGCCACAAATATATATAACGAGACATTAATATAGATTGAAGATATTTGCATTTTCATTTCGAATATGCCACTGATTCATTCCGGTATGCTACCGCCTAACCCTCCAACAATAGTCATCATTTACAGCGATGTTCAGCGTGAAACAACAGTTTGATGCAGCCCTATTTGTTGCAAATAATGAAGCGGGTTCTTTTTTTTGGAAGCACTAGGCGACACTGGCAAAACATTCCTCATCTCACTGATACTTGCGAGCATTCGATCACAAAATGATATTGCGTTGCGAATTGCTTCGTCTGGCATTTGCTTGATGGTGAAAGGACTGCTCACTCAGCACTCAAGTTGCCATTGATCGTTCACACAAATCCAGACGGAATGTACTACATATAGAAGGATTTCGGCTTGGCCAAAATTTTGCAAAAACGCAAAAATTTTATTATCTGAGATGAATGTACTATGACTTGTGAGACATTCAATTGAACCTCTCGATAAACCAATGAAAGATCACAACGATAATAGCAGACTTTTCGATGGTGCTCTACTGTTGCACACTCTACTGTGTGTCTCGTTACAATAAATTACACCTTAACATAGATATGCATGACCGCAACTGTCATTTGTAGATCCATTATGAGCTCACCGACCAACTGATTTTCACACAGTCCTCCACACAGCTAATGCATATGAAAAATACAACCGTCAGACATTTACACACATGCAACAACAGCAATATCTTTTTTGTAATCACAATATTATACTTACCACCAATGTCATGAAAAGTACTCCGTCTGTCGCTAAATGTGCCAATGACAAGTACCAAATATTGTCCGGGTCCGGGCGTGACACGAGAATTGAACAACGCAGTTAATAATGAGAAATGGCACTAATTTTTTATTTTACTTTGGGCAACAGCAAATCACACAATGACGGAACGAAAACATTGAAATGTCTAACTCAATGTCAAAACTCACGTAATATATAGTTTATGGAAAATTCGATTATCGAAGAAACGTTTGCTGAACCCGCTTATAGCAGGCAAGCCAACGTTTGGGCAGGTCAGTCGGGTTGGCTAGTTACATTATAACATTAAACCCAATTACATACACAAATTTTGAAATATCCATTAAAATATTTTTATTAGCACCCTTCGGAATAAAAACAAACTTTTTAATTTTTGAACTTTCAAATCATTTACGAGTTTCTGCAGTTTAAAATACTAGATCAAATTATCGTATCCGTCTCGCCAGCTGGAACCTTATTAGCTTGAATCAAGGAAACTTCAGCACTAGCACGATACCTTTACAAGGTCGGCTGCAACCAAACCAACTATAGCTCAAGCAGCCCACTGCATTGTTAATCATTGCGTATTATAAGATTTTTCAGCCGGAAACTTCAATGCCAGTCGGAACCATATAAAGCCATCCCGAACCAAACCAATTATGCCATAAGTATCAAGACGTGCATCGTGTATTGTGTTTCTTGAAGTAATAACTGTTATTTTCAGCCATATAATGCAAACGGGAATCATATAAAGCCAGTCGGAACCAATTCAGTCAGAACCAAATGTACTATACAGTACAAGTGGCATGCAATGTGTAGCATTCAACATGTTATGGAGGGTATTGTACTTGAAATAAAAAAAATAATTTATACAAAAGGCGAGATAAAAATGAAAATTCTAGTAAAATAAAAAAATAATGTGAAAACCAAAACAAAATACCGTCCATCACATGCTGGGCTATAGAATTTGGCCTACTCAGGAACTCAAGCGGTTGTTGCGCGGCTAAGCGTCAGGGAGTGGGTGGGGTTTCTGAGTTTGAGTAAGCCATGTTTAACCGCTGTAGGGTAGGACGTTAGGAAATGCTAATTACCTATGTATTACCTTGAACACTCACCTAGTTCATACTCAATTCAAAAAATATTGTTTATCTCATCTTAGTTAAATGATAACACACCAAATTTTCATATAACAGAATAAACAAATGATTTATTAAGAAAAATCGAAATAAAAAGAAAGAAAAATTTTTCAAAAAAAAAGACAAAAATTATCATGTAAATTAATTTGAAATGAAATTTTTTCTTTTTTTATTTTTAATCTAATCTAGCTAAGCCTAAACTAAAACTTAACTACCCACCACCGTTTATCTAATAAAAATCAATACTAAAAAAAAAATAATCTTAACTACAAAACTACTATCGACGGGAACCAAAAATAATTGAAATTTAAAAGCTTGTAAATTCTTACGGTTTGTTGAATGTTGCATACACGTTGAATGCCGAATGAATCCACAGTTGATATGCAGTACAAATGTTGATTGAAGATTAACGTTATACGCCAACACTCATTACAAACACTTGATTTGCACCGTACACTTTTATAGATATTATTAGTTCCAATTGATGCAATAAACAAAAAAAAATATTTTTTCATTCATGAAATGTTTGCTCGGGCACTTATCACTTAGTATTCACGTATTAATTTTTTTATTAACATATTAATTTAAACGTATTATTAATAGTAACGTATTAATTAGTTTCCTTAATTTTATATTATTATAAAATAATTTAAATTTTACTACTGTCTTTTCTCACTCATACGAAACTGTTAAATCCGCACAAATGGCGTATAAATTTACTTTCCACTCAATACAAAGCTGTTGTTTTGCACAAATGGCGTATAAATTTTTACGTGACTTATTTTGTCCACTCAATACAAAACTGTTTTTTTTTCTTTTGCACAAATGGCATATAAATTTTTAAGTTATTTATTTATTTATCCACTCAGTACAAAACTGAATTTTTGCTTATCTTTAATAAAGTGGATTTTTTTTTTTTATAAAAACCAATGTCTCACTGAACTATTTCACCATTAACTTATCATTTATTTATTTAATTTTCACTCAAATTTTTACAAATTTTAATAATTTTTTTCTTAACTTAAATATAGGTAACTTAAATATAAGTATAATCTTTTTTTTTTTTTTTTTTTTAATAAAAACTTCTTTCTCAAATATTTTTAAGTGATCACAACCCGAGATTTAATTATAAACTGCCTTAATAAATCCAAAAATGTTCAATCTTTTCCAAAAAAAAACATACAACAATAACCAAAATTCGCGCAAAACCCCGTCATCTCAATTTTGCTAAGTCATTTTTAATTTTACTTAACACTGTTCGACCCGTTAACTACCTTATCGACAAATCGATATTATTTCCTCGATCAATTCAATTTCGAATAATTATTATTAACTAATCAACATTTAGGGGTGGGACAAAGATTAAATTCGAACTCAACTCTACAAACTCAAATAGCTTGGAACGATACCATTCGGAATCGTTGCAAATGCAATGTGCATCAATGTACATTACCCGATTTATCAGCCGGAACTAATATTATCCAGATCAAACAATTTAGGACCAGCTGAAACCACAGTTTTCACAGCCGGAACCATTTCAACATAATGACCACAATACACTTTACACATAGTTGTGTGGGTTTCATACGGAAAAATAGCAAGTTCATGCGGAACCAGTGCAATGTCAGCCTGAATCATATAAAGCCAACCGGAATCAAACCAGCTATGGCACAAGCGCAATGCATTGTGCATCATTGTGGGCCATCTGATTTTTCAGTCAGAACCAACATGGGATCAGACGAAAACATTTAAACTGCGCAAAACCAAACGGAATTAATCAGACGGAAATTATTAGAAAAACTAAATTTCATGCCGATATGTTTAGTTATCGGCAACGCCGAACATCATATTTTTCGTCGACCTAACTTGGGTTGACCCAGGCAAAAAAGTTACCTTGCGTTTACATTGTGTTACCTAGTTTAGGCAACATATTGTGTATAGAGAACTGTTGTGTATTGTGTATAGATGCCGTGCTAAAATTTCATATAAAAAAAGACCCAATCAGCTTATTTTTAATGCGCTAGATGTCACTACCCCGGACATTTATAGTTTTCAATAGACTGTGGACTAAATATGACGATGTAAACTACCCCAGTATTAATTGAAATAACACACAAACATATTTTGTGACATGTTTGAAAATTCGAGGAGGAACTGCTATTATTATAAAAAAGCGGGTTTGCCATTATGTTCTAAATGAATATAGCACTGAGAAAATTCAAGCAACCTCTCTTGCGTGGACTTTGACGAGAAAGCTTAGTCATCCTTCAATATACTGCCCTCCAAATAATAAAGTTTCATCATGTGGCCATCCAACTTATTGGCCTACTGATCGTCGAAAAGTCCCTGGCGTCCTTGATTTTGCAGTCACAAGCAAATTAAACCGAGAAATAAACCAAGCTAAATCACTTTTAGAATTATCTTCTGACCACTCTCCGGTCTTACTATACATTACTAGGCCGACAAAAAAACTATGTTCTACAAATAACTATCTAACGAACACCTTCACTAACTGGTTGAAATTCAAGATGTCTATCAGTTCGTATATCGACCTGACGTCTACTCTGCAGGCGGCTAACGATATAAACATTTCTATGAAAAACATTAATGATTTACTGGTCAAGGCAGCTATTTCAGCGTCTAAAATTAATTTAGCAGCAAGGAGAGAAAAACTAAATTTCGAAATAACCAAATTAAACAAAATGCGATGGTTAATTGAATCGAAGGCCTTAGAACTACGAGAAAAATGTCCCAACGAATAGAGTCATAAATTGATGAAAGGTGAGATTCATCAATTCTCGAAAAATCTCTAAAGTTAAAAATTTTAGATCACACATCTCTTCATTATCGCGGTAGTAGAAAGGCATATTATCGGTGCTGAGCTCCTGTCCAAATATCGTATTGTGGTTGATTTGAAGAACAGAAGACTTTCAGTTGATTTGAAGAACAGAAGACCCTCGCTGTGAACGCAACCAACAAAACATTTCAACGTCAACAATGAACAGATTAGCTTGTGCGACAAATCGACGCAACGAAACTTAAAGCTGCAAAACCTGAATTTCAATATATGACAGATACTCTAATCTGCCGCCCCTCATCATCACCAGTCTCCTCACCATTACATATAGTGCAAAAGAAAGACACGGACTGGCACCGGCTTGGAGACTTACTTTTATCGACAGTTAAACACAGTCATAGTTCCAGATGATATCCTATCCCCCAAATACAAAGTTTCTCATTGAAACTCGCCAGTGCCACTATTTTTTCGAAAATAAATAAGGCTTGGCCCTATTATCGAATACACACGGCTCTCGAGGATATTCATAAAACTATGATATCCATTGCTTCTGTGTTTTTCGAGTTTATACCAGAATGCCAAATGCGCAAATCAACCCAGACATCCCAGCGAATCCTTAATGAGGTGTTAAAAGGGCTGGGCCTTATTCTTGAAATCGGTGGAAATTTCCCCAATCGTAATATAATTTGCTTTAGAATTCTCTATAATATTCGAATGATTCGCCGGCTACTTTAATCATTTTTTCAAATTTGTTTTCAGGTTTGGTAATAAATATTTGAGTCCCTACTAAGGAAATAATTTCGATTCGATTAACCCAGTTGAAATTTTCCGCTTAGTAAGGAAACAAAAATTATGAAACATGCAAATAAATAAAAAAAATATTAAAGTAGCCGTCGAAATTTCGAATAATAAACAGAATTCCAATGCAAATAATATTACGATTGGGGAATTTTCCACCGATTTCAAGAATAAGGCCCTGGGTTTGTCTACTCTTATATCGGTAATATTCTCATTGCGAGTCGCTCCGACATGTAACACAGTGAAAATCTCGAGTCAGCATTAAACGTCCCTCTGCATTTCAAATTAATATTAAAGCTTCGAAATGCATTTCCGGCGTGAAGTCTCTCAACTTCATGGAGTATACAATTACGAAAAATAGCATCCTCCTGTCGAAAGACATACATTGATGTCATTTCAATCAACCATGGGACCCAACATCAATTTGCCAAATAGAACTTATCTTGGCCCAAGGATTGTACTGATTCTGTCGAAAGCTACCGACGCGTTCAATGTAACTGGAGTTGTCTTACAGCAACGCAACAAAGGATGTTGGCAACCATTAGCGTTTTTTTCAAAGAAACTCTCTCAGAATTTCTTGCTATACATATTTAGCAATGAAACATTCTTACCATTTCGACCATTTTGATAGGCTTTCGACTACCATTATCCAATTCTCTAGCGATATTCATCACATTAAAAATAAACACAATGTGATGAGTTGGTGAGCGACTGTTTATCTCGTTCTGGTAAAATGCTTCTCACTGAACTCAGCGTATTCTATTCTCTTCCGACATGAAGGCATTACTTATACAGCAACAATGCGATGACGAATTGCAGAATTGACAGTCACTTATTGCTTCAAAATATTTGTAGCCGAAAATGAACAACACCGCCACATAAAATCAGAACTTGTTAAACTCGTGCTACTATGGCTGGACAATCGAATTTCTATCATTATAGTTTAACAGCGATATCTAGATCTTCTAAAATGAGTATGGCTGTAGATTTGGTACCCCTTTCTTTATCACGACAGACCAAGGAACATAATTTGAATCAAAGTTGTGCACCGCACAAAACTGCATACAACCCAAAAGCAAATGGTCTTCTCGAATGGTTTCACAAACAACTAGAAGCCTCGTTAACAGCTCGACGTAATAATTCCTATTGGAATTCAGAACTTCCAACAATTTTATTGGGTATTCGAACCTCATTCCGAACCTACTTCGGATTTCGTGAATCAACTTGGACCTACCATGAGAGCCTTACAGCTCAATTCCCTTAGACGTATCACTTCATGCGACGTGACTATGGATCTTCCTGGTTACTAGATTTTAAAATCAAAATTTACTAAATAATTTTGTGCAAAACTCTCAATAATTTTTTTTTAAAATCTTAGTTGGCTTCATTAATTTGAAATTGTTTTCATTTATTTGTCACGTCAAAATTTTAAGTGATAGAAATTGTCATTTGAAGTTACAGCAGTCGCAAGGAAATATTTATAAAGCAGCATACTAAGATTTAAAAAACAGCCAGAACGACTTTATTGAACAATAATTTTGTTAGTTTCGATTTAATGATCTAGTAACCAGGAAGATAAGTAGTCACGTCACTTGAAGTGATGCGACTAGGGGAATAGGAGTTTATGACATTCATGTTGAATTGTTGTATGTACGGCAATTTCACTATTTTATTATTATATATTTTGAAAAAATATAAAAATATTATTATTAATAAAAACAAATAGTTTGTTAAAATTCCTTTATGTGAAATTATTTTTTATTATTCGATATTATATCGATTTCGATATTCAAGATATCATCGTCAGTAATTAATACTAAATACAATATGAAAATTTTTTCAAATATTTCCGTTATGAAAAAACATTTTCTACTCTGCTAACGTTGTTTTTAAAAATGATTTTATATGCACTTGTAATTTTATGAGTATTAATTAACGAATATTATGTAAAATGAGGTCATATAATTTATTAGTAGTTGTATTAATTTTGTTATTAAGTAAATTTTGATTATTCCGATTTTTATAAATTTCAAAAATGAAATTTATAAAAATCGGAATAATCAAAATTTACTTAATAACAAAATTAATACAACTACTAATAAATTATATGACCTCATTTTACATAATATTCGTTAATTAATACTCATAAAATTACAAGTGCATATAAAATCATTTTTAAAAACAACGTTAGCAGAGTAGAAAATGTTTTTTCATAACGGAAATATTTGATAAAATTTTCATATTGTATTTAGTATTAATTACTGACGATGATATCTTGAATATCGAAATCGATATAATATCGAATAATAAAAAATAATTTCACATAAAGGAATTTTAACAAACTATTTGTTTTTATTAATAATAATATTTTTATATTTTTTCAAAATATATAGGAATAGGAGTGTTACTTTCAATGGACACAAGACATCTGAACGAACAGGCAATTTATATTCCCAAAAATTTGGAAACCTGTTCACACGTATTCGTTACATTCATTTTAAAACACTACGATTTTTGATCCAGGAGGGGTGTGATGCACCCGCTATATCTAAAATAATTTTTTCACTTCTTGGCATTCCTCATAGCAAAAATATTTAGAACTGTTTCGCCACCTACATTCTTGAATCATGATATGTATCAAATATCGATAAATATCGAGTATTCAAAAACAATAGAATTGAATGAAGAAAACTCAAAATCATAAACAGTCGGGTTTTAGAAGTGAAACAGACAGTCTCATATAGTAAAAGTGAAGCGCTGCGAACAATGGTTTACGCTTAATAAGCTTTTGAAATTGTTGTTAGTCGACCTGATTACGTATCCGGCCTGGGTGTATTTTATTCTTCCGACCTAGCCTCCACAAGAGACCTTAATTCTATAACTAAGAAGGCTTATCTTTGATAGGCTTGAGACGTTTAATTCTATTATTGCCTGATTATATTGCCTGAAACTACCCACATACCTCCTCCGAATTTGCTATGAAGGGGTTTTCGTTCAGAATAGGATTGCATATATGGACATTGAGATTGAACATAATTTTTAGATCGAAACTTAATGCACCAGGAATTTAAGGATTTTCCCGCTCGTGCATGCTTTAAATGCGGAGGCAAAGAAATGTTTAGTCTACAAAATTAACGCGTTCACCGGACGCAGACTGTTTGTGAGTATAGATCCTTTGAAATTTATTTCGATGTTGAGTTTGTGATCTGTTCAGGTAAGGCCTATTCGTGGCGCCCTACTTATTTTCGAGTTGTTTCTTATACATAGGTAACCTGTTGAAGTGAACACTACTATCTACCTACTGTCGGGTTTGGTGAATACCTAGGTGGATAATCTGGGGGTATATTATGAAATTTTCGACCGCGTTTTTTTTTCGACGTTTGTATTATGAAATACTCGACGCGTTGTTTTTAGATAACGTCGACTATTTTACGACAGCTCTTGAGGTGTCGAGTATATAAAAGAAAAGTGTTAAGTGTTGTAGTAAAAAAAAAAATAATTTAAACTTATAAAATTTTAATTAATAAAAATTATGTAATTTAAATTTAATAAAAAATAATTAATTTAAATTTAATATTTTTGATAATTTCCAAGAATTGTCGACATCGTCGAAAAAAAATTCATAATAACAATTTTCGGCGTTGTCGAAAAAAATACGCAGGTCGAAAATTTCATAATAGACCCCCGGTTATCCTGACTGTCGACTGTTAAGTTATTGAGTTGGTCCTTGAAAATTCAGATTAGACACTCGAATCGAATGGTTGAGGGGGTTAGATTGATACATTTGTTTTCTATCGAAAGTGCTTTGTGGATTGTGTATGTGGTTGAACTTGATCTCTTCCCAGACTTCTGGATGCTATTATTATCGTATTGGGATGTAAAATCAAGATTGTTTAACTTCAAACAAAGATAGGTAGGTCGCAAGATTCCATAATACTAAGGAGTCGTGGTTAATCACCTTTTAACCCTTTGCTAAACGTGTGAAGTGCCTTATCCCGACATCATTGTGTCATGATTTTTACGGACTCCTTTCCGATCTCCATAAAGGACTGTTTGTTCAGTCATACTCAAGGGTACTTAGGTTTTGTTTATCGGCTTGCTGAAGGGTTGCTGAATAGATGGAACGTAATTCGGTTCTGGTCTGCCACAATTTTGGAAATATCGTTGAAAAGATGGTCGGAATTAAACGTGTTTTGGGAATTAGAAGTGGTATGGTGAAGATGAGCTTGCTCCGAGTTGGTTGGTATTTGCAAACATGTTGAATTACTACCTATCTGCAATGGAAAACACACCGAATGAAAACATTACTCTAGTTGGAAAACCAAGTTTTATTCTGGTTAAAAACTATCATAATAAAAGAAAGTTCATGAATTAAAATAAGGGGCGGTATGTACTTCGAATCGAAAAAAGTCGAATTTGAAAAAAGTCGAATCGAAAAAGTGAAAGTTGTATCATTTTTGCCTTTCGAAAATGATACAACATACCGCCATTCGACTTTCGACCACCATTGTTGAACAGTGGAGACCTAAACTAAATATTCTAGTCTCGGCCAATAAAGGTTGCGCCCATCCTGCAAGCCAGAGGATATAAAGGCAAAATCTAAAAATTAAAGAATTTACTGAAATTTTGAAGAGAACAGACGATTTAGTAGATTTGTTCTTGCTTATATTAAATAAAGAGAAATATATATAATAAATATTTATGAAATTATAGAAATAGGAATATAAGAAGTTCAAGGTAGCTTCCACATTGCAAAAGATGTCAGTTACATGGAAACACTCGGGTTAAGTGCACAGCTAAACATCTTACAAAGCAATGTAAAAAACCCAGAGAAAGTTCTGCAAAGCATGCGAACTGTGGCAAACGACATCCCGCAAGCTACAGAGGCGGTATAGTTGCCAAAGAACTTCAGAAGATACGGAATGGAAAGGAAATAGTAAAAGATAAACGTATAGATCCAAGAAACCCAAAGTGAACGGCTATCAAACCTATACCAAGCTACCAATATTCCGAAGTTTCTAAAAGTGAAACACAAATAAAAAACGGCCCTGGAGGCAGGACGAATGAACAAGAGCATAAACAGAACATAGCTATTCGATCAATTCATATCCAAAGGATAGCTCCTGCAATAAAAGCTTCCAAATAATTGATTATAAAATATTAGCATGTAATCCCAATGTGATATTGCAATACCAGCAAAAAAGCAAATGCTCTTGAACACCCAAAAAATGATCTTTGTCTCATATCCGAAAAACACTTCACATAACAATCACATATAAAATTTACAATTTCAATTATATTACACAATACATCCAGATAACCCTGTAAGGCGAGGAAGTGTTATAATAGTTAAAACCAACATTTACCGTTACGAAGCGCAAATATGAAAAAAAACAAATATAATCAACCATAAGCATGAAGACTGTAGTTTATTGCCCAACGCGATATAGCCAAAAGGAAAATTTCTTTATAAAGCTCCTAAAATGTTTAAGTGAAAAGTTTATCGTTGGAGGAGACTTCAATGCAAAACATACTCATTGCAGTGACAAATGTGGTTGTATTGGCACTCTACTGGAAACCCAACTTTCTGGCTCACATATGTCAATAAAATACTCGATCCAGTCGATTTCTTTCTAACATAAGTTTTAAAAAAAAAAACTGGCCATTTCATTTTAATTGCATCTCGGTCTTTTAGAAATGGTCCCAATTTCATTGGGACGATTCCATGACATTTTCTCGAGAAACATTTTCTCGGAAAACATTTTCTCGAAAAACATTTTCTCGAAAAACATTTGCTCGAACAACAATTACTCGACCGTCATTTTCTGGTAAAATTAATAACCGAAAAATTCTTCAAAAAATCGCGCGATTTTTTGAAGAATTTTTCGGTTATTAATTTTACCAGAAAATGATTTTTGAATATTATTTAAATGTTATTTTTTTTTACTTTTTTTAGATTTTTTATTAAATATTTTATTTTTTTTGGTTACTTATAATACAGTATTGTATGCAATTGCAGTTAAATAATCGGCGATTTCCATAATTGAATATTTTTCAGCAACATTTTTGATTCTTTGATTTAAATCTCGATTCCATGACATTTTCTCGAGAAACGTTTTACGAGAAAATGTTTTTGGAGTAAATGCTTTTCGATCAAATGTAGTTTTATACATTTGCGAGAAAATGTTCTTCGAGTAAATGTTTTTAGAGCAAATAATTTTCGAGTAAATGTTTTTCTAGAATATTTTTTTCGAGTAAGTGTCGGGATACCCATTGGGACACACAAGTAGAAATAAAATGTCAGTAAGACAAGAAACAGACACGAAATGGGTATAATGATTATCTTGGCCAAAATGTAAATATTCGAAGTTAAATAATCGAACAGTTCAAATTAGAATAGATAAATTATTCAAACTAATTTTATAACAGTTAAAACAATAAGAGAATCTAGATCAAAGGAGAAACTAATTTTAGATAGATACATTACTTGTTCTGGCGCTTGTGTCTTATCATTCGTTCAGTTTAATGCTTTCAACAGTATTGGCTATATGAGTATAAGGCCGTAAGGGAACGTACGATCGATCACAAAGACATCGAGTAGTTGTAAAATCGTTTGGGGTTTAAGTAAGTCGATCTAAGCTCAATGATTTCGCAAACTTTAAAATAAAAAAATCATTAATTTTTTTCAAATATTTTAATATATTTTTTAATTTTTGTTATTTTTTTATTTTTTTTTTTAATTTTTAATATTTTTTTTTTTATTTTCATTGTTTTTTCTAATTTTTTGCATTTTTAAATATTTCTTGATGGTTGTTTTTTGTTTTTAATCTGTTTTTACAAAATAATTACTTAAAAAAAACGTTATATAAAGACAGAGAGATAGGGAGGAGAGAAATAATAGATAAGAAAAATTAAATAATAAAAACTATAAATTAATTAATAGTAATGTTTTTGAAATAATGTACACTAAAAAAATATATAATATATATTTATAATAATAGTAATAATTAATTAATTAATTAATTTAAAATAATAATAATATTAAACACAGAAATAAATAAATTATCTTTTAATTCTTTTACACATTTTTTTTTGTTTTGTTAGCTTTTTCAATTTGTCCTTGTTTTTATGAATACAATTCATTTACATTTTAAATTTTATTAATTTAATTATGACGTTTTCGTTCAGCTCCGGATATCGAGATGACAATGAATGATAATAATTATATTAATAAAAAAACAAATTATAAAATTAATTATTTTCGTAGATTTCTTTTTGCTTTTTGTTGTGATTTTAGTATTTTTGATTTTACAAATATAATTATTATTATTTTTTTAAATATATAGAATTTTTATATAATATTAATATTAAAAATTAATTAATAATAATAGTAGCAGTAATCATAATTATAATTAATAATAATAATAAAAAAGCTGTCTGATATTTATCACGGAATGTATATATTTTTATTTATTTATTTAATTTAAATTAATTTATCGAAATTATAATATTAATTTTAAAAAGAATTAATTTTTATAGTTTAATATTTTTTGGCAAAATAAAAAAAATTAACAAAAATTATATTTTAATTATACATAGTATATAATATACGTAGTAGAACAGAGATGAGTTTATAATTTTGGAGACATTTTCTTCTTTAATTAAATTAATTATTTTGTTTCTTTGGCTATAATACTTTCTTCATAATTTAAATATTTGTATTTAATTTAATTTGTTTAAATAGTTTTTTTTTTGTTTAGGCTGCAGCAATATAAAAAGGCGGGCGGAATAGAATTAATTAATTTTTTTTTCTTTTTAGTGTTGATTAATTTACGAATTAAATATTATATTTTTGTGTATTTGTTTATAATTAACAATTATTTTTTTGGTGAAATTTTATTTGTGTGGCTTAAATAAAATTTCGGAACTTTATTAGTTTTTTTTGTGTTTTATAATGTCTAGAATAAATAATTTCCCAAAACAGAAAAAATAATTTTTAATTTTGAATTTTAAAAAGAATAATTAATTTTCCTCGATAAGAAAACAAAAAACTTACACAATAATATTTAATTAATAAAATTAACAATAATTTTTTTTTGTTTTTGTTTGATTCCTTATAATTTGTATTACTTTCAACTAAAAAAAGTAAAGAAATTATTTAAAAAAACTTAATTAATTAATTAATGTTGTTAATTAATTAATTACATCACAATTAACGAAAAAAAATAGTAATAATAATTATAATCATGTGTGGTTTTCTTATACATTTTGTATAAATTTTATCTTTTGAACGCTTCACTCATTGATATCGTATGATGATGATGAGGACCAAACGGTCGTCGTTCTGGTTGATCGTTTGGAAATCGCCAGCCCATACCGTCCACCATATCGACACCATTCGTTTTCTCCGTTTCCGCTAGCCGCTCTAATTTTTTTCTCTTTTGCCACCGCAAACTACAAATTATTCCTACGATAATAACCAAAAGGAGTGCTACTGTGGCACCACTTGCAATACTCGCTGTCTCCAGCATAACACGAGGTCGAGTTGCTATAAAAATTAAAAGAAAAATAAACCATAAGTATACCGCTGACATAGCTCTGATATGCACAAAACTTACGTAAATATGAACCATCTAAATCTTTATATTCACATCTAGGACCCATATATCCATCAGCACATCTAGAAATTAAAAAAAAAGCAAAAAAAAAAAATTTAGAAAATCAATAAATTTTATATTGTGCGCGGTATGTGATGAAATTTTGAGTACAAATTTCGTAATTCGATTAAACAAAAAAATTTACAAAACAGGATGGATTACACACAAAAATTTGTACTCTTAATTACGTTAAATTCTATGACGGAAGTCTTATGTACACTAAGATACTAAACATAATTAAGTAATGGAATTATATTTTACAGTTACGTGTTGATACAAATTACAAATATAAAATTTGAGAATTAGCGCGCGCCCTAAAAAAAATGTGTTGAATATAGATATTTTGTAAGCAGATTTTGAAGCATCCAAATATTTATTGGCTGCGTTGGCAATTACACTTTCTGAAAATGCAATCATAAAAGTTTCATGGAAATTAGTCTGACACCTGCAAACTAAACCGTTCTAATGTTATTGTACGTGAATAAAAAACGTGACTTAAACAATTATAACGTACACGCTAAACTTACAAATCGATGTTCTTCAGTGTGTTGCGAATTAATGAACTACGGCGTAAACCATAAAATCATAGAAAAATTTCAAAAAGTAAATACGATCAACAAAACTTGGCTCACCAAACCAAATCAGCTGATTTTTGTTGTTCCTCAATAAGTATGTATATTGAATTCGATTCAGAGAATGTACTTCAAAGTCAACCAACAAATAATGTACCTAAACTGTCTGTTAGTGAGGCCATTTATAGTTTAAATTTTATAATTGATTCGTTTATTTTATTCGATACGGAACCGCCAAAACACAGTCCGATAATATATCCATCAATGACCTGGTCCGACACCCGCGCACATTGATTTGGTTTCCTTAAGACATTCTAGATTAAACAAATTATTCGGTGATTTCCGAAAAAATCGGTCACTCACAAGGTCACAACGATTTGTTCAATATGATGAAAAATTTAAAATTCACACTTATACAAAGCTTACATGAAATAATAAAACATATAAATTCAATTTTTTTTTAACAAATTTAGCATCAACGAATCATCATCAATATCGTAATATTGCTTGTAACCGGACATTTTGGAGAGGCTGTTACTAATCCAACATAGAGAAAACACCGATGACGCCCCGGGGTGTCACACAGAGAGACGGGGATGATGAGAAGGTCATAGCTTTATGAGCCAAAAACTATCGTCCGCACGCAACGCAAATATCCTGCAACGGAAAGGGAATGCCTAACAGTAGTCCTGGCAATTGAACAAATTAGAACCTTTGTTCAACGGGTCAGGATTCAGGGTAATCACGGATTGTGTGTCTTTTATGTGATTGAGGAAAGTAAAATATCCAGCTTCTCGGCTAGCTCTCTCATGAGATCATGAGACTCTAAGAATTCATGTTCGAATTGATATGCGCAAAGGCCACTTGAAAGTTGTTCCCGACACGCTTTCGTGAGCGGTTGCAATTTTAGATGTTCAACTAGGAAAAGCGGACGCAGTGTACAATAAAACTCACACTAAATGTGTCGTATGGTTCGCGCAGAGGTACTTAGCCGTTGCTATGACGATCTCCTCGCGACCCATGTGGAATTCATCAACATTTTGTGTAGGGTCTGGGAAAATTATTATTGTCCTCGGTATGGCTAAAGATGTTAAGATCTATAGTAGGAAGTGAGGCATACCAGGTGGACAAACATCGTAATCGAGTAACAATTGGAGCGGTAAAACACCAAAGTGGCCTTGACAAATGATCGTGGTAGATTATATGGGCTCTTTCCAAGATCTAAACGGAGTAATCGACATTTGTTGGTGGTCATCGATATATTTTCTAAATTAGTGATGTTGCGACCGAGGCGTCGTGTGGAGACGCGTTTTCATATGAATTACATGGAGAAGGCTTAATTCCTAATTTGGAGTTTCCGAAATTATCGTTGAGGACAACGGCAAACAATTTACGTCGCGAAATTTGTGTGCAATACGAACATCGATTCACGACTCACCCAAATTAACTCCGTGCTGTGAACATTTTGGTCGAAATATGTATTTTAATGATAGGCCCTTTAATAGTAACACTAACAAAGCGAATAATTCAGACGAGAACACCATAAAGCACATGTGGATTGGATTTTTGCAAAGCTGCATGAAAATTTGAATAACGCATATCGAAAATATGCACACAAATAACCTCAGACTAAACTTAGAACTTTTGAGATAAGAGGGACTTGATCTTAAAAAGAAATTTTATACAGTCGAAGCCACAGGAAATTATAAATCGAAGCTCGAACACATTTTTGTCAGATGTGTCTTGGCAAGGAAACTAGGATTTCAGGAATGAAAATTAATAGTACATAGTTAATACCGCGGTATTGACCGGACCGGACAAATGGTGCAGTGGTTAAAGCGACACTTGGACCGGGAGGTACTGCGTTCGAATCCCATCAGAGGCTAGATGCAAATCGAATTTTCGCCATCGATTATACGATCGGCAATGTTAATAAATCCAAAAAAAAAAACCTCTGATTCAGCGCCGACCCACCGTCCACGTCAATGCTTGCAATGTGCAGGTGGTATACTGTAGTTGTGTGAGTAGGAGAATAGGTGAATGGGTTAATTATGTGGCGTGAATGAGTGGTATCACAATGGGCCAAAATTGGCCCCGGTGTGCGATAGCAATCACTCAAACCTAACCTAATACCGGGGTGGTATTTCGATAATTTCGATCAGCTAGTTCGATGAGTTAGTTCAACGTGTTTAACAATTTTTTGATGGCACAACCTACAAAAAGAATAGATAGTGTAGCGTAGTGGCTTCTTTAGAATCTGAAAGAAATTTTTTCGATGTCGAAAAATTTTCCCTCGTTAACTAAGAGGGTTATGTAACCCGGCATTTCGGAGAGGCTGTTACGGTATCCGTAAAAGGTTAATTCATGTAATTTTACGATGGTTTGAAATGAGAGAGGGAATTTAAAAAGCTATTTTGCAATCCTATGAAATTCCGTGCGTCCAGGTTCCGTCCGTTTCCACCTTCTTACTTTTCAGCTGTTGTAATGTTTTATGTAATTGCGTAATATTTAGTTAAATGCATACTAATAAAAACAAACCAAAATTGTGAGAGAAGAATAAAAGTGCGATCAATTGTAAGGAAATGGAAGCAAACAAACACACATGAATAGAGAAGGTGGTGCTCAATGAAATAGCACACTATGTATTTTTTTCATTAACATTTAGCTTTTTCAAATTTTATTTCAAAAATTTCCAATTTTATGCAGGTGAGGACAATAACAATGTTGCCTGCTAAAAACTCTGCCTATTGGGAAAATTCTTATATGTTCATACATTTAGGGTAATCACCGAAAACAAACATATTACCATTTTTTCGTGTTCGATGAAATAGAACATCAGTACTAGTTTGATTTTTCTGACAAACATATCAAATAATTAATTAAAAAAACAAATAAATTTGGTGGCCAGTGGTCAAAACTTAAATTTATAAAACAAATTGGTTATTTGCGGAAATGGGTCGTGCAAATCATTGTAACGTAGAAGAAAGGCAAATTGCCAGAACATTAAAATCTGAGGGAAAATCAATTTCCGAAATCGCGAAAACCCTTGGTAGATCACGTAAACTAGTATTAAATGCAATAAAATAGGAGAACCCAGTCGAAAATTGTGGTGGTAGACGCAAGACAACCAAAAAAGAGGATGCTTTAATTGTCCGAACCGCAAAAAAAGATCATTTTATTAGCTGTACCGGGATAAGAAAGGAGTTAAACCTTAATTGCTCAACAGTCACCATTCGTCGACGTCTGCTGGCAATAATTTAAGAGGCTGCGCTGTCCAGCATGTCCCAATTCTATCAAAAAAAATATAAGAGCCCGTATTAATTTTGCTAAAATATTTTTTTTGCTACACAATATTAAAATTAACAATAAGACATTTTTAAAAACGCACTTGTCCCATATAGCTCTTTCCTTTCATTGGCGGTTCTTAAAAACAGTAAATTAACGGGACCTGCTCGAAACGCGATATTTCAAAACGAGATATGACAAAACGAGATATGGTACAAAACGCAATATTTCAAAATGCGATATTTCTAAACGAGATATGATACAAAATGCGATATGGTACAAAACGCGACATTTCAAACCGCGATATGGTACACAATATGCGTTGCGAAGCGACGGGACCGCAGCGACCCACCTGATGATACCGATCCTATATACTATCGCGCCTATCGATTTTTAAATTCATATAAACTGAAGTTAAATTTCCCCTTCACCCGCCTGATATAACCCGACCCCAAACACCAGTTTTGTATCATATCCCGTTTTGTACCATATCGCATTTAGAAATATCGCGTTTTGTACCATATCGCGTTTTGTACTGTATCGCGTTTTGAAATATCGCATTTTGAAAGATCGCGTTTTGTACCATATCGCGTTTTCGCACAATTACGTTGGCTTCTACAAAAGATGCAATAGGGTCAGTACTACACGATAACATACTTTGATTTACATAGATATCTCTATGATGCCTTGCCAATGGCCTTCAAATGGTTGAATTTTCGTATTTTTATAATTCAAACATAATTATATATTTTTTATTTTTGATTTTAATGACGTAATATAAATTTAATATATTTTTTTATATTTTCTTTAATTAAAAAGTGTAGTATTCTTAATCTAAAGTGTAACATGTTCTTTTACACTTTTTGATTGTTATAAGGTTATTTTTTGTCAATTTATCAGAAACATCACACTGCCTTACTTTCTGGAAATAATCAACTACGTGATGATCATGATTCTCACGGGTATATACAGGTCAGAAACTGTATTGATATATCTTGAATAGTATCAGACTTTTGACAGATCACCTGGTTACAACGATTGGTTTGTTTTGAATTTTATTAATATCTATTGCGTATGAGTTTTGCAACAAACCAATTCCAGATTAGTGATTGTACACCAAGCAAGGACTTAATTTCGAATTCGAAAAAGATCTTTCTAAATATAAAAGTTTTGTGCAAAATTTTTGAGTGCATTTTGGTTTATTTAATCATTCAACCGCGACAAACCAAATCAAGCAATACAATTTAGATAATCAAGTTCAACCGCAGACAAATAACTCAATCAGCTGCTTAATATTACAGCATATTTTACAAACCGCACAAAAACGATAAATAATTTTGGTCAACAACCTTATATACTATATAGACACCAGGTGAAACCACATATTCAATGACCCAACAAACTACATAAAACATCTCTAAGAATACAAATATACAACGATACTTACTCGCAATTATATAACAATGAATCTCCTATTTTAACAGTAAAACACGTTGCTTCATTCAAACAATAAAACTCAGCATAGGCAGGTGGACATTTATACGTATGGAATGTTATATTCGGCCTAGGTGTTGGTGTGGGCGGCCTAGGTTTTGGCATTGACCTACTCGAACATGCATCTGCAAAATAAAAAAGAATAAAAACATTGTTATTTAGATTAAATCTCGTACAATACAATTATTTCGAATAAAAATACTAAACATAGGGCCCCCCCCCTCAAATAGATAGCGTGACAATAATTGCAATAAATTTTTACGAGCCTAGACAATATATTTCCGAGGAAACCAATCGCTAAAATCTTTTATATCGCAATTATCAATCACCACCGTATGCACTTATACACACACGATATAAATATAGATAAACGAAAAAAATATGTAAGCGCACGCATTAAATAATCGGATAATAGGACCACTTGTTCATGAAACGTGCCTTTATGTCATAACAATATATTATATTCGATTGATTAGACCCCCTATATTACATACGTACTTAAAACGTTTTAATCCTTATCTTTACCATTATTCAATTATCCTTGTTGCTCATCACAAAAACATATTTTTGTGTTCCCTAGTTTTTCATCAATTTAATGAAATAAGATGAACAGCAATTTAAATTGGATTATGTCTGTCTGCCTATTATGGAGTGAGCCCATCAAATTCATGACTGTAATAATAGGGGTTGTGACCCCATCTATCTAGCTATATAATTCATAAAAAAAAAATTATTTCTAAAATTTAAAGGATTATAAAAAAAAAGAAAATGTATATGATAATTTAATTTCTGGTTATATGCGCTTTATGCAGCCAAGATTTTTAATTTATTTATCTTCCCACTTGTTTCCCCAAATTTATGTTATGATTTCTTATTATATTGTTTATTGTATTGTTATGTCAAACCACCCCGGACCAAACCTATACCATGTCATTAAAAACTCAACAACAACAAAAATGTAGTAAAAACTATACAATGTCACCCTTAATACAAATTAGTCTTGTGACTCAAACTTTTCTTGTGTAAAGTTCACAATATCATTTTTCAAAGTTTTTCTTGGTTCGGCGGCAGTGGCGGAGTGTATATACGTGCACGCGAGGCATATGACCAAAGTGTGGATACAAAAAATAATAATAATTATTAATTGCGAAATTCCACTCAAAATTACTATATGTAGCTCACAAGCATTTTTGAGAATCCAATCATTATTATTATTGTTTTGAAGATGAGGATTATGTATCCTTTTTCTTGTGCGATGGTATTTTATATGTTTTTGGGGTGGAGTTAATTTGTTGACGTGATTTATTATTACATTATTATGGTTTGTCTGGCCTTAAATTAAAACTTTAACAAAAAAAAAAATATGTTGGCTTTTATTAATACAGCACACAAAACGCAAAAAATTTGATATTTTGAAGAATTTTACACAAAAAATACAACCTATATCTCTTTAAGACCAAGAACGCAAATCTGCACAGCACACACAAAAAAAACCTGAGAAAATTACTTTAATTAAAAATAAAATAACGAACAAAAATTTTAAATGACTGAAGACTGACTGCATATACACTCAAGACGTGGAAATTAAAATTCTTGCACGTTCTTATTTTTTAAAATTACATAAAACGAATACCATTTCTAATCTCGTTGATGCATAATGATTTGATTAGTAATAATTTATGTTGATCTGGTTAGATATAATCATCGGTGATAGATAGCCATGAGTTTAGTTTGAAACGTTTAAAGTGTTAAAAGTGGATGCAGAAGTCACTAAATTGTCATAATATAATAGGCAATAAAACGTAAGAAATTGTTTGAATAAAGTGGTTTGTATCTATGTATGTATGTATTACTTTTGATTGATCGAAGATAGTGCAAATCGGGTTTATGCACAAGTATGTGAAAAGCAAATGGGCTTTCTTATTTTTATCTAAATTATTGACTACACTACATTAAAGTTAGTTCGCGTTACTCACCTATAGATGGCACTACGATTTACAAACTAAAAGTTACACCTGATGCATGTCTCAAATCAATCTTTTCACTCATTTATTGACTTTTATGCATGAGAAAATAGTTCAAGCAAATAATTTATAAAGGTTGTTTTTAGAGGTTCATATCTTTAAGTTGGGAACACTGTTTTATTTGACGAGCGATTTGACAGCTGACATTTGCTTTGTCATTACTTTGATTTGCCATTTCATAATGAATAGACTCACGTCAGAGCAACGCTTGCAAATTCTTGAAATTTTTTATCAAAATAAAGGTTCTGTTCGCCAAACTCATCGTGCATTTCGTCCATTTACGGTCGTCATAATCGTCCATCAGAGCGGGTAATTCGGTTAATTATGAATCGTTATCGCACCACGTATACTCTAAATGATAATACGCAGCCAGTAAGACGTCGAACAGTGCGTACCAAAAAAGCGATAGATACTTTACAGCATAGCATTGAGGAAGATCCAAATCAATCAATTCGACGTCGTTCTCAGGAACTGAAGATGTATCCATCCACTTTATGGAAGGTTTTATCTAAGGATTTTGGTTTCAATGGGCTGAATCACAAATTGATATTGATGTTGATGTTCCAAACGAAATTTTGTTCAGTGAAGATAATCCTCAAGCCTTTGCCGTAACACCATTACACCCAGAGAAAATCACTGTTTGGTGCGCTTTATGTGCCGGCGGAATCATATGTCTTCAAAAACGATGATGGGCGGAATATTACAGTCAACGGTATAGAGACATTATCCCTAACTTTTTATACTCCAATTGGCTGGCATAAATCTTGCTTATATGTTATTGCAACAGGACGGTGCCACATGCCACACACCGCGAGATACATTTATTGAGAATACAAATCAACTCCGTTTTCAAAAAGTGGCTCTGACTATAATACATTTTTTGTAGTGACAGTTGATTTCCGTTGTTTCAGACAGATTAGATCATAGACATAATGCTATACACACCCCGGTAATATGCTTCCTCCTCCTCCATATAAAATCGTCTATTTCATGGGTGGACAGTTAGGATGGGATGCATATATAAAATTCTATTTTTGTCTCTGTTTTTCATTTCCATATCATCCACAACCAAAAGCTTTTGTTTCTGGTTGTTTGTCTTTCAAAATTTAATATAATTTGTGATGAAATTTGTGTATTGAATATAATTTGTGATCAAATTTGTGTGTTTTAAATTATGTGTTATTAAAATAAAAAGTATCGAAAAAAAAATTATTTGTTGTGGATGATATGTGAATTATGCACCATAGATTCCGCCAGTCCCGTACCGAAAACGTTTTCAGTTATATATGTGGAAACAAAATGGCACATTTTTTTTTTTCAGTATTTTAATAATAAAAAATGTATAATTATAGTTATATGTGCATTCTAGGTTTCATTAATTTGAATAGTTGAAATAGAATAGTTTTGAATAGTTTTTTTGAAATAATTTTATTATTTAAATTCGATTAATTATTTTGTGTAATAATCATGAACCAAAACGAGAAACGTACGTTGAACTTTTAATATTTTTTAAATCATAGCAGACGTATGTGCAACTTTGATTCATTTTATTATGTTTGACACTTCACAATGAGTTTTTAATTTGTGGTAATCTATCGCCGTTTGTTTTACATTTTGAATAATGAACTAATGTTGAGTTCAATATACAAATATGTATTTGTATTTTAAAATTGTTTTGAAGCCTTTAAATATATCCGTCTCCGGTATTGACTAATTTATTACCTAGATTATTTTCTATATATTAAAATAGCCAAATAAATCGATCCTTGCATATATTAAAAAATTAATAAATAAATTTATAGTAAAACTATATAAATCAAGGCGAATTGGTGTTTCTCGTTCTTCAATAAAAATTATAAAGAAATTTGTTTGATTCTTGCTAGATAAAAAAAATTGCTTTCAAAATCTTGAATATTTTTTTATAAGTACCCTCCTATGAACTAATAAAATTTTGTCTAAATTTAGTTAGTTTTTTTGCAGGTTGCATGCACAAAATTTGTATAGCAGTTTGGTTGCATTCATTTATTTTTATTTAATCGAAAAATTATTATATCTAGTTTTTTTTCGCTAAAATCTGCGCATAGTTCCTATACAGATATGGTTTAAAAAAATATTATAAAATTCCTGAATGCTGGTAATTATATAGACAAAATTCTAATTCCACAAGCAGCTAACTTCATTCACATTCGCTAATAAAAATTCTTAATGCAGCACTGATACTTTTTGCCTATCTCTTTTTTTCTTTGAAATTGACTCACTTGACGTTTATATATTATCGGTCTATATAATATTATTAAAGTCTTTGGATTAGACATGTGCCGTTAACTTGTATTGCTTTAAGTTTCACACAAAACGTGTTTTTTACGGTGTTGAATATGTCGGATTTTCTGTCAACTAAACAGCGTTTGCGGGAAGTGCTAATTTTTCGTTTTAATTGGAAAAAAGTGCAGCTGATGCATATCGAATGCTTGTGGAAGTTTATGATAACAATGCTCCAACCGATAATGGTTTCGAAGCTTCAAAAATGATGATTTCATCAGTGTTGAAGATAAGCCTTCCTTGGGACAGACAACAAAAATCGTAGACGATGAATTAGAGGCATTGCTCGATGAAGATACGACTCAAACACAAGAGGAGCTTGCCGATACATTGAGGATGACCCAATAAACGCTTTCCGTACGATTGAAATCTATGGACATGGTTTAAAAGCAAGGCAATTGAGTCCCTTATGAATTGAAACGCAAGACACGTGGAAAGGCTATTTCTTGCTTGCGAGAAGCTGCTTCAAAGTCAAACAAGAAAGGGTTTTTTACATCGGATGGCGAGTAGTGGATCTTCTACGATAACCCCAAGAGAAAAAAATAATACGCTTTGTCCGACCAATCGTTGTCATCGACCTCAACATCAAAGGCGAACATTTGTGGGTCGAATGTTCTGCTGTGTATTTGGTGGGACCAAAGAGGCGTTGTGTACTAGGAGCTGCTAGAACCTGGCGATTCCGTTACGGGAGAGCGGTATAGAGTACAATTAATTCGTTTGAGCCGCGCTTTACGAGAAAAACGACATGATAAAGTTATTCACTCACGTTGCAAAAGTCGTAAAAAACTATTTGGAAACGCTCAAGTGGGATATTTTACCGCACTCTCCGTATTCACCGGAGATTCCTTCTTCTGATTACTGGTTATTCCGATGGATGCAACACGATTTGGCAGGTCACTGGTTCACTTCTTTCGAGGAAATTGAAAATTGGCTTCATACTTGGATCGCGGCGTCCAAGTTTTATTTAGACTTTTTATCTATGCAAATTCATACGTATTTTGAACTTTCGATAATTATTTAGAATTTTTGAATTATTATTGGCAAATTATTACAAAATCTTTAATACCAACGACTAAATGAAAAACAATACAACCAAATTTATAAATACCTACGAACATTTCTAAAGCGCTTTAGCAATTTTACTGCGAACTACTTATATTTTTCGGTAAGTTGTTTAAATATTCCGCCAATCTACAAAAATATGATAATCAATTTCAACATATACTCAAATAAAAACACATTGACTTAGTGAGTTATTATGAATTTGCATGGAATGTTATATTAGGATACGAGGAAGGCACAATAAGTTCGGTAACCCTATCTTATTAATAATGCACAAATATCCGTAGCTTTTTTCATCTCGAGAAGGGTTATAGGTAGAAAGTTGATATTTGGCATGCTTTTAGGGTTCGGCGAGAAAAGTTCATAGCAGTTGGAATTACACCGATAGATTCTTCCGGGGATGGAAGCTGTGGCGGATCAAAATTTCAGAAACTTGCCATTGAAAATACAAGGGATTCAAAAATTGATATTTTTAAATTTTGCAACATAAAAATACTATACTTATTACAATGTTTCTATATTTTTTTTTAAATTCATATTTTATTTTTAATCAAATCATAAATTCGCACGGGTCGCTTACTAGTATGAAATAACGATAATAGAATTTTTTCTTTTTATTCCTCTATTTAGTCTACCGACATAAAGAAACAAATTCATAAAAATTAATTGTTTCATTAAATTGGACCTATTTCGGCCAAAATCACTGCTCCCAATTTAAGAGGACTTAAGTCAAAAGTTTCACCACGGTTAGGCGCTCCGACTGACCTTAAGAAAGGTTACAAACTTTAGTCTGCAAAGATTACAAACGCACACATACATACCTGAAAGTTTATGAACCACGCACGCGAAAGTTTATGAAACTTCATACTTAACATTTTTCAATAAATTCGATAATCCAAATGATATGTGGAGGAAATCTGTGTACCGGATGCGGCCAAATTTTAATCGGAAATATTGTTCAAATGAATTGACTGATCGGTATTAAAATTGATACCAGTTTCCCATAATTTGGCAGGTACAAGTGGAATTTTGCTGAAAACAGTGTACCGAAAGTGGACGCTTTCGTAGAAGATTTATAATCTTTGCAATGTTGTTAAACATTGCCGCCCCGGTGGCAAAGTGGTCAGCATGCTTGCTCCAGCGACCGGATGTCCCGGGTTCGATTCCCGGTGGTGAAAAAATTTCACAGCTGGCTTAGGATCAATGAATTATAATCACTCATTATCCGAAATGAAAATATGATTATGAAATCTCATTTGGGGCGGCCAAATCTCTTGATGGGATATAGTGCCAGAGAGAGAGAGAAATGTTGTTAAACTTAAAGGATTTCGAAAACCGACCAAGAACTATGTTTCTAATAAATTTAAAGATTAAATGTTTCGGTAGGATTGCCATTGTAGAATTTAAGCGGAAATGAAGAATTTTTATCACTCAATTGTGTTGGAATTCAAATGTGGTGTATTCGAGATTTATGTAGACTCCTGATTAAAGAAAGTCAGGCGTTGGCCACAACATATGTATATCCCTCCATTTTATTTTTACAATACTTATATTTTATAATTATATTTTATTGTGGATTATGGATATTTAACATAAAGTGAGTCGCAAGAGATGTAGCAATTTCGTATCACCTCATTAGGTCGAAATCAAATTGCAAAAACCTCTTGCTGATATCTTCATCTCAATGTAAGATAACCTATATCTGAAATTTTCAAGCATTTTCTAAATCGCCAATCGTCCGTAAATCAGGTGTTCTGTATGTCTCTCCTCGCTTAACAGACTAGTAAGTGAGTAAAACTGTAAAATTAAGCTTTATCCAGTGAATTTACATATGACTACTAAGTTTATAGCAGAATTTTGAACTTTTCAAACTTTAGTTGCTGTTAGATGTGCCTGGAAAGGTTTTCTAAGAAAAGACCAGTGGGAGCCCTATATGAGAAACTGTAATTCTCTAAAAAATTCGAATATGAGAATAGTTCAGAATTTCAGATAATGATCGTAAAAGGTGTATATGAAGAGCAGAAGTACTGTAATAAAAACCCCAATCTAAAATGACAGACATATCCAAAAAAGTAGCAAAACAATGGAAATAAATTTGAGTACAAAAAGAATGTTGCACTTCAGAATAAATGTGGTCAATCCAAAAGTTCTATATCTTTATTCAGAAATGCACAAACATGAGAACAATTTTGCCGAGCATCCTTCAATCCAATAGAAAAATTGTCCATTCCGATGAAACATTTGTAAAATCACAATCGACTTCATCAATAAAAAAAAGCTTTGTGCTTGACGATGAATAAATCATCGTTTCATGTCACGTTACTGTCTTTACCCTACTGTACCAGTTGCACTATAAATGCATAGTTGATCACGCGAAATTCCGGAATTTTAACAAGGTAACTGGAGCTTACGAACCAGAGCTCCTTTGAATTTAGAGGAATAATCTACAAGCAGCCTTCTGGTACATGTATGAGAAGCCAAATTGCACCATATCCGATATTATATTAGCTGCGTTTATGTGAAAAATAATCGGGTTGGGTTCGCGATAGCTTTTTTCCAATTTGTCTACTTTAAAATTATTTTTTTTTTAAACAAAATAACCCTGATTTAATAGTAATCTAGTTCCGTTATTATACAGAACTATACGGGACATCGATATTATTACAAGAAAACTAGAATTTTTATGATGGATTTTTTGTTATAGTTAGAATACTATTAAATCAAAGTTATTTAATTTAAAAAAAAAATAAAAAATAAACACAAAAACTAATCCCAATCTCGAGGATACATTTATTAATAACAATTGACATTAAAATGGTTACCAGAACGAATACGGGCTCGATCATGTGCTATGCTTGATCTTATGAACCACAATAAACATAAAACCATTGAGCACTCGAAAAGTATCGAGACAAGTGGCAGTTAAGTAGGCATGTTTGAGAGAATATTGTTTGGATCTCTTAGAAATCGTTAAGCTTCAATTTAAGAAAGTTAAACAAATGATGTTCCAAATGGGAAGTAGTGGTTGAAACAAATTCTAGCAGTCTTGAACAAATTTTGTATGCAATACGTTGTTCTGCATTAGCGAGTGCATTACCCAAAATTTTGCATGCTACTTTCACTTCCTTTTGTGATCTATGGAAGTGGATTCCTTAGAAGTTTGATGAAACTTTCGACTATAGAAATGGATTTAGCTAGTACCTGATACCCTCATAAATTTACATGACCAACAATCCTAAAGATTTTCGAAAAAAGCACGAAAGAATAGTGCGATAAAAGCAATAACTAAACCCCTTCAGTCTTGTATTCGGGTTTAAACACCAGTACTGAATTCTGTTTATAACATCGTAATTGGAACCAAATAGTGGCTAGATTAGGCTTAAGGAAAGCACTTTGTGAAATGGGCATTGCAAAAAAATTAATCAGATTCACACAAGATATGCATAAGGATGAGGAGGGACGATTAAGACTAGGATGCATACTCTCACCACTTGTACACTAACGAAAACGGAAAACAGTTGGAACAGCCAGAACAACATTCAACATGTCACACAAAGTCTGGAACACATCTGCCTTATTCCACAACAAAAGGATAAATATTTACTATTCGTGTGTGAAATCAGTGTTGCGATACGATGATTCCTGGAAACATACACATAATATCAACAAATAGCTAAAGCTGTTTGTAACTACAAATAACAAATGTTGAGCTCATTAGGCAAACTAATCAAGCAGTCATTGAAGACTCAATGAAGAAGATCTCTGGAATGAAACCCACACAGCCGTGGACACAAGCTTTTACTAGACAGATGATGGGGCGGTTAGTAGTTCAGTTTCAGCGAGGCCGGATGCACTATCCAGTGTCAAAATGTAGAAAAAATACTAATACACCCAAATATTTGGAAGGTATTGAGATACTGTTAAAGTTAACCGAAAGTTTCCAGCCGAAAGATAATGCAGATAGTGTCTTGAATACAGCAAAAATTCTAGAGACGAAGAGCTCGCCTTTATTTGTGCTACTCAATTAGGATTCATAAGAATGGCATTGCAAAATTTTTGACATGAATACGATCCTCTATATCATTCAGATGGTTCAAGTCCTAAAGTTTAAAACTGATACAATCCAGTCTACCACACCCACATAATGCCAGAATTTCGTATGTGCTAGACTACAACTTCAAAATATTAGTCCAAAATATGTGGAAAGACTACAACTTCAAAATATTAGTCTCAAAATAATATGGTGCTACTAGATCAACTTACAATGTTATTGGTGAAGAAAATTTTCACTAATCATCTGATTATCTATTGAATAATTTGAAATCACCAATTTTTTATGGGGCTATCTCAAATATGTACATTAACAAGCCAACAGCCGAGCCGAAACTGTTTGCGGCCGTTAAAATTTAGGAGACTTAAGGGCTAGTTATATAGACGAAAACGAAACGGACTGAAACGAAATGAAACGGAAAGACGAAGTAGGCATGGTTATATAGACGAATTAGTGAAAACGATTTTGACATTTTCATATTTGTTTATAATTTTATATTATTTGAAGTTTACTTCTCGTGTGTAGTAAAACTAACTCGAAAAACGCATTTTATGTTTGGCAAACTAAATACACTGCGTTTGAATCCTATTAAAATATAAAATATATTGACAATTTGACATGTGCTTGTAATGATAACAAAAAAATCATAACCGATAGTGTATAACCGCAAAGACGAAACGAAAGCAAATTGAATTGAATCAATTCATCCGTTCGTTTTCGTTTCATTTCTTCTACATAACTAGCCTATTATGTTTTCATGCAATCAATCCTTTCGTTTCGTTTCAGTCCGTTTCGTTTTCGGTTATATAACTAGCCCATGAGGCTAAGCCCTAGCTCAAAAGATCTCGTCTAAAAAACAAATTTATTGCCAAATTGACGGTAAAAACAGTACATCAAATATGTTATAGTTCTCAAAAATAAAGGTTGTCGAAAGCGACTTGCATGTATTGCTGACAGTAATTCAGGTTGCTTCGGTTTTTAAAATTAAAGCATTTTAATTTTCGGTTGCAAACGCACCACAATTTGTTCTCAAATTCCTTTAAATAACCAAATTGTATAAATAATCGATACTATTCGGATTTCCGGATCCTCGAAATAAAGACAAACAAAAACATTTTGTAATCAACACACACTTAACCGACAAATGTGACTCCTGACTTTATTAAACTAAGTATACGTATTATTAATCAAACTCAATTGCTTATTTATTTCAAAAATACACCTATAGCATCATCCTCGATCCAACCCTAAACAACCTCTTCGACTACTTATACCAAATAATATCGTATTAAATAGTCTGTAATTATTTTAAAAGCTACAACACAAAAAACTAATAATCATCGCATAATTCACAAGATCATTTATACACATTCAAAAATTGAATGGATATACAGATACACGGGGATTAATTACGTTTATCAGGTCATCCTTCTTCTAAGCCCAGAAAAATGCTCGATATAATAATAACCACAACAACCATAATGAGTGCGCGCACACACAACAGACTACCGATAATCTTCTGACACAATTTTATTTTTAAAATTGTTTTTTTTTTTTTGTTAAGAATCCCAATAATTCCAAATTACGAAACAAAAACGCAAAAAACCCTTTAGGCATATTAAAACCAATTTAGTCTACTTCAGAGCGCGCAGGCAATAAAAACGAAGAGTTAAATATTTTTTAAAATGTTGTAGTCCGCCCATTTTTTCGAAGCATTCCATTCCACATACACACAGAATAATAACCCTTCATTCAAAAGTCAGCACAAAATTAAAAATTATATTTCCTTGAATGAAATTAAAAAAATATTTTTTTGAACATTTGACCGCCTTTGAAAAGTGCATGCATTGCATTGCACACACAAACAAAAAAAAAATATTCCAATTAAGAAACGACTTAAGCTAGGTCTTTATGTTTTTTTGCTGTTCAAGAATAAATCAAGGCATGCAAAATAAATAAATAATTTCTAATACACTATAATATATAATATAGAGAAACGTATAAGGAAATTTAAATCCTCATGAACAATAAATTTTTTGCGTTTCGTTAATCCTTATTGTGCCAAACATACAGCAATAATAAGGGTAAATTCGTATAGATACGGGAGGGTGTAATACAACGGTAGTACATAAAATTCCATTCATACATTGATTTTGTGCCTCCTGCCCAAATACAATCTACAGAAACCGCATGCAATAGATTAAATTACTTGCGATTTATTTCCTAGATATTTTTTCTAACATGCATTCTCATATTCATATGTATAATAATGTAAATAGGTGTCTTGCAGTTCTTTTTATTGTTATGTGCTCTTTACTCGTATACATGTACGGTGAAATATGCTAAAAGGAAATTTGAAAATTTTCTGCTAGCTTTGTTATTTTCGCAGAGTTGATTAATGGACACAAATTTAATAGTTTTGAGTGTATATGTATGAATGTATACAAGCATATACACACATTTAAATTTTCTAGCTTATTTTGGGGTCAACATGGAAAATGAAACATAATTATAGTTTCTTTAAGCACTGTAATTTTCTTATTAGGTTGTGACACGCGCCTTTAAGGCAAGATTAAATACAATATAGGTAAATAATTCTTTCGAAGAAATATTGAGATTATCGATGGTTTTGTTGTTTGCATTGTGAGGGTGTGTGATTTACTGGTAAACAATCAGACGACGTTGTTTGTGTAATACACCAATTTTATGTATCATTTGGTATGATTTAAATGAAATAGGGGTAGGCGTTAGATGTTTCAAAATATGCAAAATTAGTTTTATATATGCTACTTTTACTAAGCGACCGACGAACGTACTAAAAATAGCTCCATTAGCTTCTGGTTTAATTTTACAACAATTGTATGATTTTAATCTTTATTACAAATCTTACATTTTCTCACGAAATAAAACAATCAAGAAAAGAGAAACATTTTAATTGTTTCTAAAGGCAAACCGGCTTTTTTAGAGGACTGGGGCTTCCTCAAGGTGGTAACATTTTGAGAGAAGAAAGCTCGCGACCGCACCGGCATATAAAATGGTGGAAATTTAACTAGGTATTTATTACCCAGCAAAAACAGGCCTCTTTGTGAATCTGGGGTTCTATAAATACTACTCGGAAACTAAATAGTGATCTATGATTTAGGGTCCAATATATCGAACTCCATTGGCAACTAGTTCAATATATCGCTAGGCAACTAGTAAAATGGTAAGTTACAAGGTTGTCCAAAATAAAAATTGCAGGGAAAATCTTGAAATCAAACGGTGAGATTATAAAAGCAGTGCATATGAAAAATGCGATCTGGTTTTGTGTTTTTAAAGGTGACTATCGAAATAAATTTAACGTTTTTTGTCCATGCAACTCAGCGAATTTTTGTTAGACTCCTCAAAAAACCGGTAAGTTCTTTTTATTTGTAAATATCGATCAATTTCAATTTATAGCTTACAAATTCGGTATAGTCTTTAAGATATATTTGAACATGAACAAATATCTAAATTTAATTTTAAAATTTCAAGATTTCGAGAAACAATTTTCGAATAGATTTATAAATTGTGTATTCATCCTAAAAAGTAACATAATAATTTAGAACTTAAGGACATTATTTATTTAGGACGTATTTGTGTTAATTACATCTATAAGTTCAACGCCAGAGGTTTCAAAAACGTTTGACTTGGACTCGGTTGGTTGTAATACCCGGTATTCCATTCAAGTAGCACTATTTCATTATTCGAATTGGAAGTAAATTTAACAAAAATTATCAACTTTTAAGATTTAAACTAACATATTACTTTATTATTTTAAAAATGGGCTGTAATGCAGTTGATTAATGAATCTGTAAAATCACCTTGGAATAATTGTGTATTGAAATGTTAGACGTTTGCCAAATGAATTTAAAAATAATAATTATTTCGTTTATTAACGAAAAAACATTTTGTGAAAGGAGATAACAATTGATTAACCTACCAAGACCCGAACTGCTAAAATCTTGTGTTCAAAATGGACTCTAACATTTTATTTTAAAATTTGATTTTCACACGCTATTATTGTGGAAGGCCGAATTGGTGGAATCTAGCTAGATTCAAATTATTTGTTTAACAGTGAAGAATTGTGTCCGTCACTAGGTTAATGCAAAAAACAAGGATCAGTTGTTAGAAATATAATAAAAGCAAAAAATTACAATGAAAATCGCAAAACAACCTGGTATTCTCTACATTTAATACTAAAATAAATTTAGATCTAACAGGACAGGACCTACATAACTTAAGTTCAATTTAATTGATTCATTCGTTTCAATAGTTTTCCATTTCCTGGCCTAAAGGAGACTAAGAATTTAAGCGTAGACGAACTAACCAGGAAAGAAGTGATCGCAAACGAGCTGAATAGGGTTCCGCACAAGGATCTTCAGAGAACTTCTGGCCACTGAGATCAATCGTTTCAACGATTGCATTCCAAACGTCTTTACCGAAGAGTATGACGCAAATGACAGTATCCTGTAATATCCATACGCGGATGTCCATTTAGTAACATATGTAGAGTGAAAAATGTGGATTATAAAAAATCTACATAAATAATGGCATTTTCTCAAAAAGTGATCGTCATCTCGAAAACACTTCTGGAAAATCACTATCCTGGTAAAATGATCACAAGTACATATATAATATAATAAAATACTCATCGCGAACATGTACCTAAATATCACAGTAAATTGAAAGAGAAAACTGTAATATAAAATACGGTCATAAACCACCGAGAAAAATTCGCCAGTGGCACCATTCTGGCAATTCGTCGGGAATAGGGAATTGGGAAAAGAATTTATATGTAATTTCTGTTTAAATATTTTTTTCCGGTCTACTGAGGAGGAAAGTTTGATGTAACTATTTATAAACTGGGGAAAAAAAATCCATATCTAAATAGGCAGGGAAAATTATTCCCAATTTAATTTTGTATTCAAAAAAATTAACACTAGTTTTTTACCTCAGTATGCCAGTAAAAAATGTTTAAATAGAAATTACATATAAATTCTTTCCCCAGTACCCTATTCCCGAGGAATTACAAGAATAGTGCCACAGATCGTATATTCGAATATAAAAATCTGGATCAATAACCTACGAAACTGTTTTGTGGTTAATAATAACATCAACTACCGCGATAACTCCTACATCGGTTGCGGGGGAAACGCCTTGAAGAGCGAGTATAGACAGGGCCATACATATAATTAACGATTAAGATAAAGCAATGGTTTCTATATACAGCTTTATCAACTCACTAGAACACCAACATAACTTCAACGTTGACAATTCACAAATGTTAGGCCTAGAACGCGACAACTAAAAGAGAGAATTACTAGAAGTCTTATAAAACAAGCCACACTTATTATAAATTATAAAACGATAGATTGCGATTACAGCTATCGTATTACTTTTTACGCTATTTGCCGTAGGCACTTATCGAAACACACCAATACTTAATAAACAAATTTTATTAAAGACTTGTTTTTTATTTTGCGAAATGTGTTTATTAAGTGCTATCATATTACATATGGTCGGCCGTTAATTCTATCAAAACAAATAACAACCTATATAAACTCTCACTTTATTCAAAAATAGAATGTTTGTTTAGACCCGCAAGAATTGAAAATTGTAGTAAATTCCTTAAAACATGAGCCGCATCATTAAAAACGGTCGGAGAATGGAAAACAATTCATTTACTCTTGTGTTAAAGGTACTCGGCACCAAGGTTCAATGTTTTTATAACGTCTTTAATTCTCGTAAGTACCAAAATTTTTAGATACGGAAGCGAGAAAATGGTAAAACTATTACAATGCCGGAATGGGGTAGAAAGAGACAGATATATATTTTTCCTTCTCATAAGATGTCGTTATAATTATTCGATCAGCAGGGATTCATGAAACTAATGAGACTAATTTTGAAAAATTTCTTATTTATAATTACGAGCATTTATTAAGTTTCTTACTAAACCAGACAAATTGCGCAAAATAACAATCCAAGAGAGTGGAACGAGAATATAAGATGACACGTCCTGATAACGCCATGATTTATAAGTGACACCGATGATGCAAATAAATATAGAGGCGAGTTATTAGTTACCGATGTGGTAAACCACGTGACATCCCAACCCACAAAACGATCATAGAATAGAAGTTAATGAAGTCGCAAGGGAAAATGGGTGCATACTCGTAATAGTAAAAGAACTGATACAAATGTTTAAGATATTCGAAATAACAGTCGAAAACACTACGAATTACCCACTTGGTATTAGGTAGCCCTGGAGATTTTTAAGTATCATAATGAGAAACGAAACATTATTCCATACATAAGCGAAGAAAGGTAGGATCCAGTGACGTATCCAGTAATGTTCAAATTATTTGTTTTAAAAAGTAATTGTGCTTGCCAAAATTTATTGCAAAAATAGATCGATTGTTAGAAATATGTATATAAAAACGAATTGAAGTATAAAAGTAAACCTGAGGGGCTACTATTGAAATCGAACGCCGTCGAGTTTTGTTCGTTGTTTATATTCAGCAATACTAATTACTATAACACTGAACGAACAAAAACCGACGGCAGTCGATTTCCATAGTAGGCCCCATGCATTCTCTAAATTTAGGAATACCATCGTATTCCCGAATATTTTATTACCAAAATGATGGATTTGACTAGATCAAAAACTTATGTATATACAGGGTGGCTGAGACTAAGTGTTACCAAATGAAAACGCTGTAATTTTTTTAATTTTGAATATTTTTTATTGAAATTTCGTGGAATATGTTGAAAACATATTACATTTTATGAAACTGCTCGATATGACCTCCTTTGGCTCTGATTATTTGGTTCAGTCTTCCATAGAAAGCATTGCATGCTGACCGAACGTGGGCTTGCGGAATTTTATTCCATTCTAGAACAAGAGCTGACTTCAATGCATCAACACTTTCGTATTTTTTAGTGGACACCTTACTCTCCAAAATGGACCATATGGAGAAATCCATGGGATTCAAATCTGGTGAATATGGTGGCCATTCTTTCGACGAAATCAGCCGCGGAACTCAATTTTGTAAAAATTGCTGTGTCGCTTGAGCTTTGTGTGACGGTGCCGAGTCCTGTTGGAATGTCCAACGTTTCGTACCAAAGTGTTTACGTGCCCAAGGTAGCAAAGCACCGTTTAGGATCTTTTGGCGGTACACCTCTTGGTTCACCTTGACTCCATGTTCGATGAAAACCAGAGAAGTGCGTCCATCTGCAGTCACTGCAGCCCAAACCATAACATAAGCTGGTGATTGCTTGCGCATGGCAACTCTTGTGTCTAAATTATCGTTGGACTTGTGCTCTAACCAAACACGATCATTTTCTTTATTCACATACTGTTGAATGGTGAAAATTTTCTCATCAGAAAAGACAATTTTTGGAATCTCATCACGTTCGGCCAAGGCCTTCAATGCTCGTGTTCTTTCAAGCCTAACTTTTTTTTGTGCCTCCGTAAGATCTTGAACTTTTTGTATCTTGTAGGGCTTCAAATGTAGTTCATTTTTCAATATGGTTTGAATGCTGTATCGTGAAACATGTAGACGTGCGCCTAATTGATTGGCACTTTGACGAGGAATACGTTGGATTCGTTTCTTCACTTTTCGTATCATTTCTTTTGATGTTGCTGTCTTTTTAGGACCGCCTCTGTTGCGTTTAGCGATGCTACCAGTTTCGTTGTATCGAGTTATGGTTCGATACACAAACATTTTATTCACATTCAAATGCTGGAGCTGACGAACTATTGCTGTTTGTGAATTTCCGCCCAAATACAGTGCAATTACACTAATACGTTTGAACTCCATTACGATTTTTTTATGAAGATATTAATTTAGAACAATTATTTGTTGACCACATGTAAACAACTAACCAAACTTCAATCTGTCAAAAAATTGACACGCGAAAATGACAACTACACAAATGACACCAGAGTGAAGTCAGTAACATTTGGTCTCAGCCACCCTGTATTTTATATTTTAAAAAAATATCTTAAGAAAAATTATCTAATGGTTTAATTTCGAATCTCCCGAAAATAGAACCAATTGTTTTATTTCCGGTAAAATTTGGAATTTTTAAATCGATATTTTTATTTTTTTTGAGATTTTGATTTCGAGCAATCTTTTTTTTAGTAAATATATTTTTAGCATAATGGGTTTTGAGATTTTTGTTGTTTGGATTACTATTTTCGGGATGGCATTTTGGGATTATTTTTTTCGCTAATAAAATTGTTGGCCTTTCGATACCAACCACTAAATTTAATCACTAAATTTATTTTTACTTTATTTTAAGTCTAGTGGAAGTTCAAACTATATGTTACTTTCATAAAACGGATTTTGCACAAGTTGACGAGAACATGTGTTTGTCTTTTTTCCGACGAATAAATGTGTCTTTTCTGTATGACTAATTTTTTTTAATGCACTTTCCGAAACAAAGAAAAAATTAAAACAGCTGCAAAATCAATTGAGGCTCTCAGAGATACGGTAGATAGAAAAAGACATCTCAATCAATTCAAACTATGTAATAGTTTAACAATAAATAAGGTGTCGTATAATATTATTTTCTTGCGGTTTATTGAGAAATAGATCCAATCCACCAAGAACATGCGATCTAACACCATTACATTAGTTTTGTGGGGCTATGTGATGATAAGGTTTATGAGAATAACTCACAATGAATCGAAGGTCTGAAACCTAATGTCGAACACGTCATTCGTGAGGAGCCCCAATTATGTAGAAATGTGATCGAAAACTAAAAAGGATCAACTTCTGCAAACGTGCTCGTAGTGGCTATTTGCCGGATATTATTTTTAATACATAAATGGCCAAATGTTATTAAATTTAAAAAAAAAAGAATGACAGGATGTTTTTAACAAAAAGTGTGCTTAATTTCACATTTAAAAAGTTCTTATGGGAGCCGATCGAGTACGTACTCCATAGCTTGAATGAACGACAATATCTAATGACTTATTTATACAGAATGACGCATAAGTACAATAAATTCTGGAAGTGAAGGAGGACACTAATCTGATGAACAAATATATGACAGCATATATCAAAAAAGTTTAAAAAATCACCCGATCGATTTCGACTTGTTACGTCATCATAAGGAGTATCTACTGATTTGTAAAAGTAAAAATAGGTTATATATAGCAGAAAAAAGCAAAAAACAAACAAAAGAAGAAGGGACATAAAATAAGCAATAAAAATTAATCTATTGATCGCGCAGGTGGGCGATTAGTCATTGGCTGAGTAACAAAATTCAAGTATATTGAAGTACATTTAATTACCCGATGTACTAGTCAAATTATAGAAAAGAGCGGAGTCTGTAATTGGTGAGAAACGAATTTCTCTCTGTTCGTTAAGGATATTTTGGTTAAGAAATATTGATTTTCGAATTTCGTAGACTCTAAGGTATCTAATCGCCTGCCTTTAGGTTGTACATATGTAATATGTCTAAATTGTTCAAGCTGTATCATTTTCTAAAGTTAAATGGTTATAGAAAGTTGATTGATTGCAACCAGATAAATTTTCTTTAGCTCTAACTCCTACAACTCCTAACTATATCCTATCTTTAACCGTTATACAGATAATCAAAGTTCTACTGTAAAATTAGTCAATTTGAATTTCACTCATAACTTAAAAAACTATTACTAACAAATTTCTCAAATAAATCTTTTCGTACCGCAAATTAACTAGTTTATAAACTAGGCCAATAATAAGATAAATTGGTAATAAGCACTCGAATGAATAAGTACGAATCAATTTTAACTTTCATTCGAATCATTTCTAATCTTTAACTGACACGACTAATACCGCAAAATTACAGTAAATTTTCCAAATATTTTGAAAATATGCTTTTTTGCGTTAATAATGCATTTTTTAAAGAAATGTTGAAAAAATTAAAGATTTTCACGCCTTTTTCAGTGTGAAGTGTACTTATTATCAATTTACCATATTATTCGTCCTGTGTTTGATAAACTAATTAATTTGCGATAAGGAAACGTTTATTTGAGAAATTTATAATAGTTTTTAAGTTATGAGTGAAATTCAAAGTGAAAAATTTTACAGTAGAACCGTGATTACCTCTATAACGATTACAGACAGGATATGTGCTATCATAAGATTTTTTTATCAGATTAGTTTTGTTCAGAGGTGATGGACCACCGAATTGTACTTCCTTAAGGGTCATATTGTATAATAAGTGTATTTCTTGACGTGTATCTAACCTAGCTAGGTTCAAGTTTTGTAAAACTAGGACGCTCACTGCCCAATTTGTGATCAAAAAAAAATTTGGAAGTGATCCAAATCAAAGGGTATCATGAAATGTAGCAAATAATAATATTATGTATGTGACTTTTGCTCATATGTGCCTACCTCCTGAATGTAGGTAAATTAAGTAACTAAAATTCATTTAACATGAGCATCAATTTGCTAGGCAAATCATAATTCACCCCACTAAATTGTTGCCGATATCTGCCATTTAACAATTAGGTATGTGCTTTTCATCTTTTTTATATATCATACCGCGGTCTTGATCATTATTTGTAATAAATATTTGTTTCGATGATCTACTGTTATTTTCTTCAATTACAAGAATTTTAATTGCCGTAACATAATGACGGCTTTTCTTCCATCTTTCAATAAATCAATTTTCAATCTGTTTAAAATTAGTTCCTGTTATCTTTCTTTGTTTCTTACTTATCTTAGGGAAATATTAGGCTTCTTACCTGGAAATAAATAAAAAAAACATTTATTAACAATCTTTACAGAACAAAATTCAAATAAGCAATATAAAATAAATTCTCCCACTACTAAACCAAGAAAAATTATACGCTGATTATTCGGGGGCACACCCGCTGAGCTTGCCTCTCCATACTAATTTTTAAGTCACCACTTATGTAATTCATTTATTTTGTTGGAATAGCAACAATCACCTAAAATAATAAAACTATAAACATATTAAAAAGCTGATAAGAATCACTCAAGACGTTTTATAAAACAAAACAGCATTGAACAAAATCACAATAAATTGTAATTAAGTTCTTATTCTAGAAATTCTACTCGCGCAGTTACTTGACGTTTTATATAGTGTTGACACTATAATATAATATGCACAATATAATGACAATGAATTTAGTTTTACGATTTCGTCTTTTTTTTATAAAGTAGTAGATTAAGTATTTTGATAATAACATGGTGGCATATAAGAGAAGAGTATATACATATATAGGTATGACTTTAGGAATAAAAAATTATATAACAAAATTCCATTTTGTAAGTTTATTATTTATTATGATGATGATTATTACCTATTTTGTGACTTAAACAATTGAAGGGAAATTATCACGCAATAAAATTATAGACTTGACAAAAAAAAATCTTTAAGCAAAATTAATTTTTACTAGACTTCAGTTTTAACATTCGTATATATATATATATAAGTAAAAGAACTTTGAAAAGATTGAAATGATAAAATCGACCGATTGATGATGACTTGGATTTTTTATTTTTTAATACTTTATGTGGTGAGAATTTTTTTTTCTATACTCGTAGTACAGTATTATAAGTACAAAAATTGTAGTTAAAAAGTAGCTGGAGGATATTAAAGTGTTTGGTAAATTAAGTGACGGTTTTTTATATTTTCTATTGGGTTTTTGTTTTAAGTTTACCGACTTTTTTAACATATTTTAGCGTTTCTTTTCTTTAAGTATATTTTCAAAGTAAAGGTTTAAGGTAAGTTTGATTAACTTAATGAGGTGTTGATTTAATGGCGCTATATACTTAAATATTTTAAGGGTATACCTGTAAAATACTGAGGGGGAAAATCACTGTACCATGAATTTTTAAACATTATTTTCTGGATGATTTAAAAAATGGTGGCCTTCAACGAAAGTCGTATGGACTAATGGGATGCACTTCTTAAAAACTTTAGCGATGGATGCGATAGTTTCAATCAATCTAACACTTCTATATCTCTTTATGATTGTAGTATAGTAGTAGTTTCTTAACGTTGACTTTTACAGGGATCCAGAGATTGGAGATTTCTCTAAAATAAAAGTTAAAAATAATCTAAAATGAAACCTTTTCATTTCTGTAAAAGAAATCCAATTTGAAATTTTCCGAAATTTACTAAGCATTGTTTGAATCCAAACCAAATATTAATAGTAAATTGTGTGTGTATGTGAAAAACAGTTTGCAATTGAGATATAACGCAAATTGGTACGCTTATATTTTTGGTGGTAGCGCAAAGAGCACAAGTTTTGTTACGAGCAAAATTTTACACGGTAACCTTTTGGAAACGTACAGTTAAAGACTAGGTTTCTGAAGTAACACAGTATATACACGCAATTTTCGCTGACTGTTAATTGCAAATCCACATATTGAACAAAATAACGTGGTTAACTTATCTAGCGATATCTAGATTTTCATATCATTTTTAGCATCATAAAAATCAGTTTTGCACCCACGTGCAATTTGGCACTATACGAACATTTTTGAAACAAATTTTAGTACTTTCAAAAACTCTACGAAAGTTGTTCATTCCCCTAGTTAGCTTTACAATTTCTATGTAACCGAAAAAAATAGAGTAATTTTACTTATTAATTAAGTTAAACTGCTATTACGAGTATATATCTAGATTAAATTTTTCGATTATGTAAGCAATTTAAGATTCTTATTAAGAATTAAGAAACGATTTTGAGTTTGTTAAACTTAGTATTAGGATTTAGAATGCACAAGAATATGTGCTTGTGGAGCCCTATAGTTTTTGCGTGAGATCTACCTTAAAAAAATCAAACAGTGATCTACCTGTTTAACCAAATCGAGAATGTATATTGTCTGCATCGTGTTTGGATACGTTTCTTTTGACGTTGAGTGCCGTTAAAAATGTTACATTGTAGAAGTTGTCAGATCCAATCCAATGTAAATATGATTATCTTTAAATTGGATTCTAGAAATTGCCTGTGTAATCTTTTTGTTCGAATTGAGCTCGCAATCGTTAATTTTTGTAGAGCTATTAGACATAACATTAGGAACAAAATTTTTGATTTGACAAATCAGTACCAAACTTATGGACACCACCGTAATATTTTTATTTTTAAATTTCAGCTTCCAGGTGCCTCAATATATAAAGTGATCAAATAAAAGCTATGTATATATTGTTAATTTGAAATAAAGTTAAAACGGTATCGTTATAATAGACATTAGTACATGACATTTTTATTTAAAAATGATTTCATCTAAATGACCGCCTATGGGTTTTTTTTTTAAGTTTAGATTCTGCAACACCAATAGTTGACCAATTTTTCACATTAACCTGCACTTATTTCACCAATAACACGAATAACATTGGTTTAAAGGTCAAAGGACGTTTGTGGTCTATTTATAAGTTTATATCGCATTATCTTGGTGGCCAGCTCACTATCTTGCACTATATTTTTGAAACCACATATCGTTCAAGTCGAAATCATCTAATCCATGTCACAAAAAATCAGTAATCATGTGTCTGTAGCATTCTCCATTTAACATATAATTACTAATTCTATAATGGCAAAGCAACCACTTTTCCATATAAAAACTGCATGACATCTTCTCGTTAAAATTTGAAAAATGGAGATTAAGGCAAGTTTCTAAAGATAATATACTAATCGTTTTTGACGAAAAATTGGCAGCCATTTATTTTTGTTGTTGTTTCTAAATGTCAGAAATGCAATAAAAATTAAAATTTATAAAAAAAATATATATATTTTATCAATGTCCCACATTCACATTTCAAAATCCATATTTTATTAGCAGATTACATTACATTTCACCACACATAATTTGGCCCCGCGTAAACTTCTCTGCTCATCGTAATATCCTTTGATGGCTCCATCTCCATACCCAACAAATATCTGGTTTAATTTCGGATCAACCCTTTTGCTTACACCAAGATTACGTACGAACAAGGTATCACCGAATGATGCAACACGGCCACCTTGACCACTTACTATGGGAAAATCGGGTCGACGTAATTTAACCGGATCGAAACGACATTTTTCCATTTCTTGCGTAGCGATCGTTCCTGTCAGAACATTGGAAGCGGATGAGGCGTAATCACTTGAGCTGAACTGACCACTTCTATTAGCATTTTTTACGGTAAGTTTTCACCACATAATTTGGCCCCGCATAACTTCTCTGCTCATCGTAATGTCCTTTGATGGCTCCATCTCCACACCCAACAGATATATCGGTTTAATTTCGGATACCGGGAACCTTTGATGACACGTGAATTTGGAACTGGTATGGCATTTATCAATTGATACATTTTTGTACTGTAGAATAGTATATTAGCATTATCTGGTTTTTTGCCGAGGCTTTCACCTGTCACAATTATTGCATCGTCTAGTAAACAGCAACAATTGGTCGTATCGTAGAGGGAAAATAAATCCGTAAAAGATTATAGTGGTTTTTTGAGAAGTGGCATATGTCATAATTTCATGGTTTCGTCACACATTTTTTTGCGTACCCCACATTTGAATCGATCTATCTAAGCATTGGTTACCGTTTGATTTACTTTAATAATAAAACTTTATTAGTAATTATATGTTTTTTTAAGAAATATTTTAAATTAAAATTATATATTAAATATATCGACAAAATAATGAAAAAATACTCGCCATGTTGTTTGATAGGCTGTCATTTTTAATTGAAATATTTTGGCCATTTTGTTTCGTTAAACCTTCGGTGAAAAAAACAAGTTCGTTTAATAAACGTAAAAAGTTTTGAAAATTGCTTATAATGCCATCTAACAATTTTTGCCTATGTTGTCACTATTTTTTATGGCCGTTTGTCTTATAGAATTAGTAATTATATGCCATTGAAGGTAACTGCAATGTCATTTTAACTTTCAACAAATGTGGTCAAATTACACCTCCAGATCATAAACCACACCAAACTGTTATTTTTTGTGGATGTAAACGTGTTGCATGAACAGCATGTGGATTATTTTCATCCAAATGCAACAATTGTGCATATTTACGATGCTATTTAACCAGAAATGAGCTTCATCGCTGAAGATGATTTTTCCATAAAATAATGGATCTGTTTGCTAACCAATTACTGAACACAAACGTTAATTTTGTAGGGAATCTGAAAAATGGTCTCTATAATGTTTATAAAATATATAATATTAATTTGATCACCCATTATACAGGCTCTGCGAGGGCATTTGGATAATTTTTAAAACCAACAAAATTTCAAATTTCAATTTGCCCATAGATTCCTTAAATTAATAAATACTTCCATCAAAAATAATAACACTTTCTAGGGATTTTTGTTCTATTGCCTTCGATTATTCTGATGATTAAAAAAATAAAATTTGAAATACATTTTTCCACTATCTTCTTTCATATCTGCCCACTCTTGGCATCATGAATAGTAAAATCAACGTCAAATTAATTTCCCAATTTCATAAAGTTTAAAATTTTCATAACGTTGGTGATTTGAAAGCACCCAATGCGATGCCTACTCACACTGTTTAGCAATTGAAATTTGTTTGTATTGGTTGAAATGACAACGTGAGTAAAAGTGTTTCATGACCTAGTGCGTATACTAGTCAACGTTTATTCCATCAAACAACTTTAGATGGAGTTAACACAGAAAGTTTTTTTTTGTATTTCGTGCCTGCACTAAATGTATTGTAATACTCGCGTCGCTTGTTTAGCAGCCTTTCATTTTCATGCAGAAAGTACATTTTAAGTCCAAAATATACAAAAATTTGTTTTGTAATAGGAATTTTATTCCAAAAGTTATTTAGCACTATTTCAGTCAATATAGCACTATTTTGACGTCGATTTAGAAACCATAGAAAATAATAGTTGCCAACAAATTTAACTAACGAAATCTAGAACAAATTCGATGGTTAATTTTTTCTTTCGCAAATAAAATCAAACAAACGGTATCGGATTTGAACGATATTTGCGTTGTAAAACAGGCGCAAAAACTACAGCATATCTGAAACATATTAAATATATGACCAACAACAAATTATAACCATTAAAAAATTCGCTTGATAGTCAAACCTTGTTGTTTTGATAATCCAAATTCGATTATCAAAAAGACCATCAAAGAAGAGTCAATTATTTCAAACTGCCTGAAAAATACCAATAATAGGCCACCCAATCAATCAATTACTCCCACGTCGAATAATGAGAATTTGAAATGTCAAATATGTTTTCGTTTCGGCCATACTGTAAGGCATTGCTTTACATTGGATCCAAATCAAAATACACCATTAATTAAATCTAATTTTATTCGAAATATATCGGTTATTTGTTATTATTCTAAAAAAAACCAGGACATGTAATTGAAAATTACAGGAAACGAAAATAAATAAATGGGAAATGTCAAATGTTAGAAATTTCAACAAACCATAAATTCTCATGAAAACAACGAGGACTATATAAACCGAGAAGTCCGAACACAAATAATATTCAATAGAGACTCCTAATTTTGAAAATAACCCGGAATGTAAAATTTGCCTCACTAAATATTTTACCGGACAAGTGGCGCAGTGGTTAAAGCTTCGGTACTTGGACCGGGAGATACTGGCTTTGCATCCTACCATGGCGAATTTTCGTCATCGATTACGATCGGTGATGTTAATAAACACAACTATGACCCTCTGTTGGAATGCAGAATTCGGCGCCGACCCACCACTCATGTCAGTGTGCAGGTTGACATGGAGCTTGCAATGTGCAGGTGGTAACTGTAATTGTGTGAATAGGTGGTGTGTACGTGAATGAAAAGGGGGGTATTAATTGACCTTAAAAGGATATTAAATCCATGGGACAAATAATACTTTCTCTTTTCAAAAAAAAATATTAATTTAAATACTAATTAAAATTCATAATCGATAATGGGCCCGAAATAAGTTTGTTTCGATGTTTGCGATATTTGCCCCATGTTACTGGCTGGTCTCAAACTGAAAAATGTTATATATAAGAGGAATTACTGAATATGTTTGAAAAACTTCGAAATTCTCAGTCAATATGACTCCTGATAATTTTCCATTAACTTTTTGCGGTATACTTGAAAAAGATTTTCAAACGCAAAACAATTGTTGCATAGGTACCCTAAATCAGAATATTTTTAATGTTTTTCCAAGATTGCACCTAGTGTTCATGAAATTGGGTTAGCAGATATAAAAAAAAAAACACCTGCGCGAGTGGAAAAGTATTTATAGTTTCTATCAACAATTCTGTTAGCCATACATTTTTTGTGAAAACCAACTAATTATCGAATATGTACGACTAACAAATTCGATTATTTATCTAGATTGAAAATTAAATTATAATAATCGTAATAAACAAATTGTGGTGACAGACAGAAACCCGATTTTTGCGGGTGTGCCTAATTTATCGTGATAGATAACATTTATCTAGTTATGAAAACTTCTGTTTTGAAAAATTGTGTACAGACAGACGGCAGAAATAACTTAATAATCTAAATAACGAGGTTATCTAGTTTGTGTCTGTCTACGGTATAAGGGGGGCAAATACACAACTAGCCAGGTAAATATATACAATTATCCAGTAAAGTTAGCGAGTTTAATTAATAATTTAAGAAATTTAATTTTTACCTTTTTATATTAAAAATGAAAATCGCATAGAACATCCTTTAAATTTATTAGAATATTAAATTAAAATTGAACATCTTAAATCCTAAAGAAAAGGACTGCATTCTAAATATTTGTAAGGGATTTAATGAAATCACTTATTTAAATTCCACTCATACCTGGATCTCGTTCTATTAATTTAGAGTTACACATGCAACCTGAATCTACCAAAGACGAAATTAATATCGAGCACAGTTTTCGTCCATCTATTCGTTCAGTTATACAATATTATCAAGCTCTACTTTATCCTTGTGGTCGAATGAAAACGGCGTTTAGTATACAATCCGGGCCTTATCATTTTTAAACCATGTCATTTGGCCTAACAGCTGCCCTGCTGGAACTAAATATTTTGTTTATTTAGACGATCTCGCCATATATGGGAGTATGATTTGACGAACCATAATTTAATGTTAGTTCACCTATTCAAAACAGTAGTTAAATCCCATAATTTAAAATTTCACCCACTTTTAAAACAGGAGATTGTTATTTGGGACATTGTGTGATTCGAACCCGATCCGTCAAAAATTGCAGCGGTTCAAAACTATTAAATCCCTTATAATCAAAAGGTAATAAAATCATTTTTAGGATTTCCGGATATTACCGTCGGTTTATGAAAAAGAACTCTAGATTTTAAATGGACGGCATATGATCAATGAACTAAGAAATAAATTTATTTTTCGCCTATTTTGTAATATCCAAATTTTAATGAACCATTTATTTAAACAGCCACCGCCAGCGATTTTGGATTAGGTACCGTTCTTTCGCACAATTTCAAAATTAATGAACTTCCAATAACCTTACCTAGTCGATCGTTGAAGTGTGCTGAACGCAATTATGCTACGGTCGAAAAGCAATTGTTGCCAATAGTGTGGGTAGTTCAGAAGTTTAATTTAATCGTCGTCCACTTAATCCAAAGCCTTCAGCGAGATTGCTGCTATAGCGTTAAAATTAAACGTTTACGATAGAATTTAAACCTGTATATCGATTTTGTCTCGTGAGTTACTCATTTAAAATGAGTGAAGCAAAAAAAATCGAATACGTACACTGTGTATAATACACAATTATGGCTTTGTATTTGTATTTTTCTTTTGTTCGTATTTGTGTCATTTGTATGATAAACAGTATCGAAATAACGTGATCCAGGTGAATCGGTTTAATTGTTATGGTGCTTATTTCCTTTTCTCAGCACATTACGTCTGCGCTCGAGCTGTGGAGTGTCATTATTTAACATGCTAATCTATTTTATTTTTAATTTTTTTTATCATGAATTAATTTTATATGTTTTAATAAAATTTTATAAATAAATTTATTTTAAATTTCATAAATTTTAAAAATAAAATGTTAACTATAAAAAAAATTGAAAATATATAAACACAGCACAAAAATATCGCGTTTACAATGTTTAACTCTTTGAGTGCCAAAAAGCGCGATCGTGCACCTCAATACTGTAGCTGAAATCATGTTGACACCCTTTGAGGGTTAATATGAATAAACAAAAAAAGAATGACGAATGATGACGAATGATGCAGTAAAACAATCATACGCACGAAACTAACACAAACAAAAATGCTACTACTATATCTTTCCGGTTACACTCATTTCGTTCACACATTTCGAGACAAAATCCGTATACTGGTATATAGAAGAGGAATACTGATGCTCTAAGTCGCACCCTACATTGTGGTATATCAACTGACGATTCCAATTTGTATCGAAATCCTTGCTACAATCATATAAAAATAACAAATACTTGCTTACAATGAAAAATAATCTACCAAAGTTCGCAAAATCTGTATCAGGCAACCTCAATTATTACTGCGCAAATGTTTTGTGAAGAGTTTAATTACAAGTATGGAACACGGGATTCCATAATCACTGTTCAAGGACCAAATTTTATGTCGGAACTGTTCATCAATATTTGTAAAACACTAAAAATTAAGAAAATACATACCACAGCATGTAACCCTCAAAAGAACAGTGTAATTGGGACAACTGGATTCTTTTTATTATATTCTAGTACAACATCGAGAAACCCCATATCAACTAAATTGTAAATTATTTATATTTACTGTGAACGAATAAAGTTCTTTACGCAATAAATCAGTTTGCTCATGAGCATTATTGCAAATAGATACGCTTAATAGCACAACGCTGATCAAAAGAGTTTATTCCCTTCTATACTCAGGTCTAAAAAACAAATCGTTCCTAACAAAAATTAGAATGTGAGCTGTCATTCTCTAAAAATTATATCTCTTTACAGACACGAGCAACTTGAAAAATGAACCCGTTTGTAGGTAGTTACGTGCATTAACTAAAATTTGAAATTTTTGTATCCCAATATGGTGTCGATATCTTGTTCGTATCGGCGTTTAGTGTGTGGTGGTCTTTTGTCCATGTTGGCCTTTTGTTAATGTCAACCTTTAGTCCGTCCGGCCAGTTTTTATTTATCTACCTATTGTTGTACATCCGTTTCAATGTTTTTTGTCTAAATGAATATATGGTGTTAGTTGACCTTTTATTGTAGGCATCTATGCTTGCCTTTTATTCGTTTTGATACCTAATTCGCGTCTGTGCCGCCCTTTAGTGCGTCGTCCATTGGTCCATAATCCGAATTTTCTTCATGTAGTTCTTCTGAACATACCGGTTTTTTACATGTCGGTGTTTTGCTCATGTTGGCATTTTGCCATACATGATTTAAACAATTAAGTCTAAATATTTAGAACCATTTAATATATGTATGTATTTAAGTTTTTTATATCATTATATTCTCATTGTGATAAAAGATAATTGAACGTGCTTATATACCAATATTGTTATGTTTCATTACACTGAAATTATTAATTGCTCCATACATGAATATCGCCGACTATTAACAAATTTGACACAAAAACACAAATAAATATTAGTCTATTTGACATTTTAACAAGCTCGTCAAAACTTTGGTTAATGCCTATAAATTCACCTAACATACAACATCTACCATAACACACAAAATACACACGTTGTTTTTATTTTTCGCTAACCACATATTTTTATACAACAACAACATCATTAAAATATTTGAACTTTAACACAATTAATCAAATTTAATTTAATTATTTCATTATTAATCAAAATAAGTTTGATTTCCTGTGTTGGACATATCTGAACGATACATACGAGTATACGAACATTAATTAATTTAAAGCCAATAAAATTAAGTCATCACACATCATATGCACACCGCCGCGCGCGATCAGATTCAATTTTTGAATGATCTTGAATTATATTTAAACGAGGTCACTGACTGCCATATGATGCCAGATTTTTAACAATATAATTAATTTGTTAAGATAAATAGAGTTTTGTTATCTTAAAATGAACTTGATTCAAAAATGGAGAAAAATGATTTTAAATATGCATTTAAGATAATATATTCTTTTTAATTTAATTGCATTTTATTTATTGTTATTTATTTTATTTGTATTAAGTTTGCGATTTTAAGTGGGAAGTGTTTTTTTGATGGAATAAATTTATTTCTCCGTTGTTTTGTGCGCCAAACATCATCCATATGATGTTACGACGATGATGGGAAAGATAGGAAATGTTTAGTGTGCGCATCCAAAGAATTATTATTTTTTGAAGCCCACACAATATTTAAGTATATAAAAAACAAACTATAGAATAAAATAAAATCTGGCTCGCGTATCAAATGCGAAAGTTTATTGCTCGGAAGATAGTTTTACGTCAGTCTGTCCCCAAAGGGAGACACAATATATCTATATGTATATATTGATAGGAAAACGGAAGAAAAACAATATTTTCATAACATAATTTGTGACTTATGCAGCTGTTTTGGAGCTCCTCAATGACTTTCGTAATTGTCTAGACAAAATTTAGAAACGCCAATCTAGCGAAAGTTAGTTTTGTTTTATCAAATTCTGCAAATCGGTTTGTTATTTTCCTAAATTTTATTTCAGGTGAGTGGCACTTCGATCTGCCGAGTATACAAATTTTTATTTATTTTTATGTGTATAGTCTGGAATCCCCTAATTAAATAACGCTTAGTATTCATATCACACATCCGAATAATGAATATGACATATTCATTTCCTTAGAGTCTAGAGAACACTCGGTTGGATTAGCACAAAAGTAATAATAATTACTTTTGATATTTTCATTAAATATTTACTGTTCTGTTAACTTAATGTAAAAAAATTACTTAAAAAAACGCCGGACGGAATTTATTAAAAACAATTTTTTGTTGTAGTATTTTTCATAACTGAAAATGATATCACACACTATAATAGTGGATAGAATGCATTAAATATTATACAATAATCACGTACATTCTGTCATTCATCACTTTCTCGTAATTGGTTTTGACGCGGTGACTCATTTCAATCGGTTTATAGTTTCTGGTTCTGGATTTTACTATTTTTTACTGAACTTTTATTTGGAAGTCACCTTTTGTATTTTGAATATTTGCATTTTGACTGGAAAGATATATCCTAAAAATAAAAATAACTTTCGATTATTTTACATTATTTTGAAGGACAGGAAGTACACACAATTCATATTATGAATGAATTTTATAGTAAATTTTATGAATGACTTTTGATTTATATTGTCTCGTTTGCTGATTGGAAGGTGTATCGGAAGTTATCGGAAGCAATCAATAATAATAAATATCGACGAGAGTGACGAATATCCTGAAAAACAGAACATAGCAAATGTATACATTTTAGCAAACCTGTTGATGCCTTAAAATTTAATAAATCTTAAAGCGGTATGATACTTACTAAATACTTACAACCACACTTCATAAATCAATAAAAAAATTTCAACCTTCATGTAGTACGTTCGTACATACGAATTTCTTACCTCGCGCAATAAAACAATTTATCAAACAACGTTATACATTTTCTTATACACTTATATTATATTCCTCCGCTAAAGAGATTAAGACGAATAAAAATATTGAAAAAATAACTTTGGATACCATGACTCGTACAATTTTACAATTACAATTTAATTAAAAAAATATGTATTATTAGCTCACTTAGTAAAATGTAAAACATATTTTTGTTGTACATTAAAATTACTATTTAAAACCCTTTATGTTTATTTTTCGCGCGTAGCAGGATATTTCCAACGAATGTGTTGAAATAGAATTAACGCGCACTACAGGTGGTGGTGCTTGGTGCGGGGGGTTGTGTGCGGAATACTAAAATATAATGTTAAGCCCATCGTGTGAATTAAAGGTGATTTTATATTTTCTTTTATATGTCTCTATAAACGAGATGGTATGTAATTAATTAGATTAATTATTATTTTTTTAATTATATTTCATAACATATTTGAATGCCAGCATCGAAGAATAATTGATTTGATTTTGTATCTTAGGTTTAATTATAAATTGTCTTTTGTAGTTCTGTCGCATCAATTAGTTAATTAGCTTTGAATTACAATTTATTGAATTCCTATAAATTGCTGGGCAGCTTTTAAGTAAATGTTTAAAACAGTGAAATTTCTATTTGCCTGTACTTTCCGCCCATTTTCATTTTATAACCGCAATCGCGATATGCGCTGGTAAAAAAGTTAAAGAGCTACAATCCACCAGCTTATCAAATTCACACACCATATCCTGTAAGATCTGAGATTTAAGCCTTTTAACTGCATTACCACGAACTGACGGAATTTTTCGTTATTCGTTAAAGTTGCATAGGTCTGTTTAGTATTTCTTACATAAAATATGTATCTTTCCATAAAATATGTAGAATATGTATCTAGCCTTTTAATTTTACGTTTGCAAAGGGGTGCTTTAAACAGTTCTAGATCATTGTATCCGTCAGAGCTGCCGCACCCAATACACGAATCTTCAAGTAAACATTCATCGTCAACCTATGTGAGTTTGATATAAAATGCATCGATTTTATCGAAATGAATATAACGAGTGTTCTAATTTGAGGTATCTTCTTAAAAATTCCGCCAGTTATATTTCTTGTACTGGAGTATCATATGTTATTTGACAGATGACAAATACAAACTTTCCGGTTTGTTAAAATGGAGAGATATACGATTGAACAACGTGTTTTTATTACTGAAACTTATTTTAAATATGGTGAAAATTATTCAGAAGTTAGAAGAAAATTTGGTTCAAAATGCAGTAGAGGAAATGCTCCGACAAACCGTGCTATTAAACATATCATTGATAATTTTGAAGAAACTGGTTCAGTTCAAGATCAGAGAAGCAGAATTTATCATCGTAGCAGCGGTCGTTCAAATCAAAATATTTCAGCTGTTAGCACAAGTGTTGCTGACAAGCCAAGGACTTCAAGTAGTGGTCGCTTACAGCAATTAAACCTCAAACCAACAACTTTGTTCAATATTTTAAACAAAGATCTTCATGTAGAGGCTTACAAAATAGAGTTAACACAATAACTAAAGCTAAATGATCGCGGAAGATAGCTTTGATCATTTAGCTTGAACACGCTAAACATTTTTGGCAGAAAACTCGAAAAGAAAAACAATGAATCGGTTGAGATAGTATTCGAACGAGTGTATTCAGTGTGCTAACAAATAAATCCGTTTGGGGTTATACTCGATCGGCTAGCAAGCAAGCAATTTTCTATCTGAAATCCAGTCTACTCAATCAAATTTACCAAGGAAATTTGAATTTTAAATTATATTTTTCTTAAAAATTTTGTTAACTTTCGTCTGTAAGACCAAGTTATTGAAAACTTGATAAAAATTAAAAAGGATGCAAAATGACGCTTGTCCAAAAACATTTTTCTCGACGTTTTAAAGGTCTAAAATGCAAAAAAAATTGTCTGTGCGTCTTGATGTCAAAGACGAAAAACTTGTGACATTCGAATGTTTTCACCAATCTTCGTTTATTTTTTAGTGGGTATACATCTTGTATACCATTAAAAAGGTTTTATATAGAATATCACACATTTAAATAATGCAACATAGTACTCAAAACTACCGTTTTAGCGCTGACAGCAGTTGTCTATTTCTAATTCACATAAAATCAAATGTAAAATCGTTAGAAGGGTCTTGGAAAAAGCAATAATTTTTCTATCAGCGCTCTCGTTGATAAATTCATAGTTTTGGCGATGGTACCGTTTGCCCATCTCTGAGATTTCGAATGTCGATTTTGGTTTTCGAAGTTATGGTATGTGGATCATTTCCTATCAAGAGAAGCTTCCCATTTACTTTATTACGACTCGAATGAACTCCAGAATGAACAATGAGCTCTTGGAAGGCGCTTTTAAAATTATCTGGGTGATAATGCAGATGAAAATTATATTTTTCACCAGGTAACGAACGCTTCGAGTCATGTTTCTCGAGAAAAACATTTGTATTCTTGACGCCATTCAAGCCGTTGTAGTCCTGATTGCAATCCCATCGAAAACTTAAACTTAATAAACACATTTTATTAAACACTTGTTTTTTATTTAGCAAAATTAGATTTTTGAATATTTTAATTAAAAAATTTGATCAAAAAGTTTAAAAATCACTGGATCGATTTCGACTTGTTAGGTCATCATCAGGAGTATCTACTCCTACTATCTAAAATGTGTTTATTAAGTATAAGTGTGTTTCGCCAAGTGCCTACGGCAAATAGAAAACCATCGAAAACCTTTGACGGACCGGGGCCAGAAAAGTATATAGAAATGGACGACAATATGACTCAGTAATTGAATTAAAAAGTGCCATCCGTAAATGTTGGGAGAAAATGGATCCGGAAACTCTTAAAAATTTGACAAAATCAATGCCTAATCAAATTTTTGAAGTTATTCAAAACAGTGGGGGTCACACCAAATATTAAACAAATTAATAAACGATATTTTTTTAATTATGACTATTATTTTTGTATTGTCGCAAGTGCGTTTGTAAGTCGGTCCATCTAAATATCAAAAGTTTCTTACAACAGATGTATTTAACGATGCAATTTAAACTATGCGGATATTCAAAAACCATGGAGGGCTTAAATAAATGTTTGTAACATTCAATTTGTTGTTAGAAATATGTACGTAAAAAAACGTGCGATTGTACAAAATAAGTATCACCGTAGTCACCTAACCTTATCCTTTCACATAAACATGAAATAGCAAAGATTTGTTTCCTCTCCTCTACACTCAGAAAAAAATATGATAAATACATGATTGCATTTACCATATTATGATAATACTAAATTATTCTGATATTCCCTATCATACAATGATTAAAAATACTATCAAACTTAGTTTATTTGAATTTTTTTTTATTTTTTTTTTCCACAAGTGATCATCATTATGATGAAGAAGATGAAAAAAAATGATCAAGAATATCATATTATGATACAATCAATCATTTAAATAATTGTATTTACACACAATGATGATATTAATCATATAAACTAAACTTAATTATTATAATATTTCTAATCATTGTTTGATAAGGTAAATGCTATCATGCATTTATCATATTTTTTTCTGAGTGTTCTGACCAAATCACCAATTAACTTTAATAATATGATATGAGCGACTTTTAAATGAAACCTCGAAAATTACTACATACTGCTTTTCAAACGACCACCGCAAGTACTTGTAAGTGCAAAAAAATGTGTGTTGGGTAAAGTGTCGATTGAAAAGTACGAAAAATGACAAAAGCAAAACATAACCTACAAATGTGTAGTTTATTTGTTCCAGTGTATTATTAACTTTTTAATAAAAAAAATATCTATGCCGGAATTTTATAAGCGCTTCACATATGATATTCAATTATATTTTTGGGAGAAAAATACTATACACAATCACCTAGCGGGCAAATTTATCGTAACTGCTTTCAACTACTCATAATAAAAAGGACGAACAGTTGTGAGTAGTTAATTTAACAAAGACAAAAACCTTAAGTGCTGATAAAGCAACTATTATTTAAAAAATAAAAACCCTGTAATACTTGTATTGCTTAGGACATAGTATATTGTTCCGTTCAAAGGAGCGAAAATTTTAGTATAATGAAATAACTACATACAGTGTGTTTTAAAGATTCCGAAAATTGCAATCTCCGAGACAATCAATTTTTAAGAGTAAATAGAAGTAATTTCATCAGATTCAGAACTTCCACATATATATTCCACATTATAGCGTAATCGACACAATATCTAAATTGACTTATTTTTAAGTTTAGCAAACATGATAGCAATTACGTAAAATTTGTAACTAAACATCAAACTTCCAAGACTCCAATATCCATAATCGTTGGGATCTGGATACTACAATCACAAACTGAATATAGTAGAATCTGTCAAATACCTACATTATCGATACAAGTGGCGGAGAAATTCCTGTTGACATACAAACGATCGAATACAACCAGTATGAATTATGATGCATATACCGAACTCTTCAAGAATTATTAGCACATCTTATGTCGTCAATCTACTTTCAGTTTATAACGGCTTTTAGTCTTCACTATTTATTTTAAACGATCACGAATTTATAATTTTTGCAAAATCTACTGAAATTGCAAAAAACTTAAGAAATTATTTTTCACCTTACTTAATCGAAATTCATAAATCAAAAATGTCTTAAAGTGTAAATTATAGTGTGAATTTTACATAAAAAATATTTATTTTGTACAATTGTTGTGTGTATATAAAAAAAATTTAAATACAATTAAAATACAAGTATGTATGTGCATGTACACTATACTTCTAATATACGAGTCTACATATTCATTGGAAAGGTAGCTGCATACGTTTTGTTTTTACCGTCTGGAGATATACATATGAACGTATTGCATGACTTAGTTTTAAAAATAGTTTATATTCATAGTGTTGTATGCACTACATTTTGATTTGTAGCGTGTGACAAGTGAAATCCCATCTATGTCATCATCATATAGGTAGTACATATCAGACCGTTAAAAAAAAAATAATCGAATTTCTAAGGCAGCGAATGAAATCGAATTCAAAACAAAACTATCACCGACCGGTAACATATGGGATTAATAGTGTGCGCGATCAATAAAATATAGTTTAGAAACCCTATTGTACAGTTCAAATATAATTATGGTTCGTCTGTGGATATATATGTGTGTTAGAGTTCCCATTAACCGCATGACACTTTTCATTTTTTACATATAAAAAAATACACAAAATTTTAATTTTTCAAGGGGTCTCTCACCACCTGACGTTAAATTGTTTTTTGTTCTGTTTTGTTTTGGAAATTATTTAGCTTACAGCTTAATCAAATTGATTTACTAGACGATAGTTTCTCATGAAATTTGATTAATTTGATTTCTATTGTTTGCTTTGAAATGACATTAACAAAAATATCTAAACAACAAATTAGTACGTGATTCGCCCGATTTCTTAAAAAAATTGATTTTTTTCCACTTTGTGTGTGCGAAGAGAAAAGTTTAGAATTTAGAATTAATTTTGGTTTTTTTCATTTTATGATTTATTGTGATTAATCGGAATTTTTAGTTTTTTATTTAAATTTTGACTTATTGCGGTTTTGTTTTTATTTTAGTTCGGAATCTATAAATAACAAATTAATTATTTCTCTTGGTTCAATAAATATTTGATATTATGGTTTTGTATTTATTTATATAATTTGACCTTGGTTGGAATTGTAAAAAAAAATATAACTGGGATTATGTCTTAAAGCAATTGATTTAAGAAGAACAGCACAGCAACAACGATCACATAAATCGATTATTTTGTATTCGTTTGTGTATACATAATAAATGCTTAGTATAAAATAATTATGTCTCAATATATGTAACTTAACCATATAAGCGGCGAGTGGTTGGTGAACCATAAACATTTTATGTTAGAAGCATATTAATAAGTGGTCTGCATTTACGATTTACCATTGTATACTACATTTCTGCTTTAATGAAAATTATGTAAAGTTATCCCTACTAGTTAACCCTTTCGCTGTAAATTTCATTTAATTGCTCTATAATATAGAGCTTATTTATTCATATAGAAAGAAACGGTGTGAGATTACATCGCGATAGTGTTAACTCAAAAATCAATTACCGCACAAACGCAACGAATTACAACACAAATCTTTTACAATGTGCATGATTATTTCAATAAAACTCATAACTAGTAATGACCAGAACCCAGTTTTTCTTTTTTATATAAGTTAATAAATTTAGATTTTTTTTCTCTATAATTCGATGACCTCCCCCGAATCGTTAAATCGCGTGCCTTAATGTCATTATTACATTAAATAAAAACTAAATCAAAGTTAAAAAAACAAAATTTACAATTAAAAATGGAAAATAAATTTATTGTATGTACGTATACGGGTACGTGTATATATAATTTTTCTCATTCGAATTTTCCTGTAAAAGCATTTTATTAGAACAGAAAATAAATAAATTTTAATTTAATTCCTTGCTTCCTTTTGGGGCGGTATTGTGGTAAGCCGCTCGCGTGGAAAATCAAATTTAATTTATTCTTAATTTTATTAAGTAATTTAATTTTGTTTTAAGATCTTGAAGCTGATGACACCACAATTTTTTAATGGTAATTTCAAGCGCCATAAATTCCACTTATTTGACCTGCATATTTAAGCGATTAGTCAAACGCCGATCGCTTAGTTATACACATATGTATATGTCTTATACGTAAGTGATAGTTTGATCTTAACAGAAAATGGCAAGTGAATACAAAACACTGTTTAAAACTAGTTTTCAACTTTAATTCATAAAAAAAAATTGAATTGTATAATTTTCATTCATGCGTTGATTGAAGGACGACCGCTACTGCTAAGCGGACACTACCACTCTTATTATAATACGTTTGTACTTTCACATTCCCTCATACACAACATATGAGGCACGAGTTGTGCAGTAACACATTTCGCGAAATAATTTTTTTATTTTAGTCATTTAACTATATAATTTAATAAAACTATTACTAGCTATACAGAAAATTACAATATAGAAAAATTCCACCGACAAGTTCTTTTTATTTATAAATACATATTTGCATAATTTTTATTTGTGAATGAATCAAATTGAGTTAATGAATGAATTTATGTATGACAAAGACACACAAACACATGAATAGTCAATTAATAAAAATACGAATGTGTATGTAAATAAAATATAAGCATATACGTAAATATTAAAATTATAATATATAAAATTAAAAATTTCATTCATAAAATTGAATTTTAATATTATAATACAATAAAAATTAAAAATTGTCATCAATTGAATTTTAAATCAGCATACCAATGAAATAATGCACGCATGGATTAAAACCAATAAAATCTTGATGGATATGCTGATACAAAACATAATAATTATTTTATTAAAATGCATAATTAAGTCGGTGTTGACAGGCATATGAACTTTACTAAAATTTATGCTGTCCGTCAAATTAAAAAATGTATTATAAATCAGACGATTATTGAACCTGATATTATAAACGAACTAGACTAGACTATAAGATAAGAGGTTTGGTGTTGATAGAATTTTAAACGAAGTTACAAATTAGAAATGTGCAATCGTTTTTTTTTTATTAAAAAATACAAAAGATGGGATTATGCACTTATTGGGGTCCAATGTATTATAAACATCTATAACAATTGTTCAGTAAACTAATTTGTATTCCTTTTCCAAGTGATTATCACAACAGTATAGAATCAAACGAACATCAAACCTAAATGTATGCAATTATATAACAGCTACTAACAACAATGCTGATAACATATTCGTTAAAAGTGTCATTTTATTTTTGAGCTAAGAGGCGGACCGCCGATCTATAATAGCGCACTAATCCTAATTTAGTCTGGGGTTGTGACGTTTATCGATCTTTATTATTACTGTTGCTGAACTACATCGAAACAAATCCCTTCATTTATGCAAGATTACCAAAAATATGGAATTAGTTCCAACTTTTATTTGTTGTAGTAAACTTGTAGGAGAGACCGAAAATAATTTTATTATTTAAATTAATTGATTTGTTTTAAGTTAAACCAACTAAATGTTAATTAGCAAATGTTGTTACTACAACATTTTAACATTTAGTAATTGACCATAGTACAGGACAGGTATATATTATTATTTTTAATAAGAGTAAACAAAAAAATGTTAACCGTGGCCATAAAACAAAATTTTTTGAATATTTATGTGGTTTTTTTTTGAGAAACTAGTTAACTGCAAAAACTTCGTTTTTGGTAAATCGCATTTAAAACAAAAACGACTATTTTTTTAAATATTATCATTTTTTGCTTAAATTATGAAATCAACGTATCGATGGCAATCAGCTACCCAGTACATAATAATATATAAAGTTACTGTTTTTATGTTGTAAACTCTTGTTTTGTTGTATCTGAATATTAATTATTCATATAAAGTTGATACCTGCAGATGGTTAGTTTTATTAACAAACGAAAGGAACTTCGTAAATGTTTAAGTAAAGATACTTAACTCGTTTTTAAATAACGAAAATTTTTGTAAATTTAAAAAGTTTCTATGAAATCAATAATAACTTGATAAGTGAACTTGCTTATCTTTGATGAATTGGAAGAGCTACAAAAAACATTTTTGTTTATTGAGAACCATTTAACTTATTATAACAAGTTATATGAAAAAAAAAAATCAATATAAAATAATGTAATAATAACTACACTTATAATTTAATTTATCAAAAATAAATTATTTTTTGTAATAGTTATTCACTTTTAATCGTTTTTTTAAATTGAAATTGATTTAAATTGAATTTTTTCGTATATTCTTTCATTCGTATATTCAATAATCGCTGCAACAATCTACAAATTTAACTAATCTCCAGTCGGCGCGGCGATTTCCTAATTTAGTTCATATAACTAGGCCTCTATTCAACTAATACCGTGCTCAGATTACGGATTAGCATCTAGATTATGTAGTATACTAATGCTATTTTATTTTGCTGCGTATCTCGTTTCTTTTGATGTTAATCCACATCAAATCCCAGTCAACTTTTAGGAGTTTTTACTAAATAATATAATTGTAAAAGTTTTTGATTACATTTATTAATTTTTCATAACATAGGTAGAGGTACTACTATTTTTATTTATGCACCATAAAAATAAATTTGCACTCGTACCTGAGTAAAAAAAACCCTAGTCCGCGCGGTGAATTTACTGATTTAGATAAACCATTAAGAAATCAAGATGATAGTCCATAATAGTCTGAATGAGATTAGCTGAATGAGATTAGTGTATTTTTCTAATTAACAGTATTTAAGTTCAGGTTAGATAATAGCGCTTTCTTTTGGGATATTAACTGCACATATATAATGAATTTGGGATTTAAACTACACATATATAAGAAACACGAGTCAAACCTACATACAAACAAGTATTTAATTATTTTTTCGTTGTCAAATTACAAAGTACTTATAGTTCAAAATTCGCAATAAGCTCAAAATGTGATACTTGTGTAATTTTTTAGGGGTTCCCGGAAAATAATTTGATAATAAAATAATCGAAAAAATTCCTTATTAAATTTTGGGAGTGTTTGACAATTTAAGTACATATTTTAATTCCTATTAGTTGATCGCTTCCTATTAGAATTTTGAAACTGGAATCGGCCCTGTTGTGTCATTTAATTTTTATGTTATTTGATATTTCAAACTTTTCAGTTTAATTTATTTGGAATTTTCAAATAAATTGTTTTATTTTTTAAATTTATAGTTTATTTATGTGGTGGGAGATTTAGGAATTATGTTCAATTTAGAAAATAATACAAAAATGTTTGTCCATCAAATTATTAGATATACTAAAACATTGACGGCTATGTCAAACGTTTGACAGCTATGTCAAACAGGAACTGACGTAACTAACAAAAAGTTTTGTTTATTGAAGTAAACAATTAACTTTACGCTCATATATAAGGGCAAACAGCGACAAAGTACCTTGTCGCTCAACAAGATGAAACAATTTCCAATAGATATTGCTAGCCTGCTTGTATTCAATAATTATTTGGTTTTAGTTTCAGCTACTGCAGCCACTGTTTCAGAATAGGTAAAACAGAATCTAATTAATACGTTTTAAGGTAATTGTGGTTGTAAAGCCGATTGCACGGTTGCGAGCGAAAATTTATAATTTTAGTTCAGCACGCTAAACCAATCGAAACGCTTGAAAATATTTCTCATTCATTTTTTTTAATTATAATACAACTCAGTTTGTAAAAATGGGCTCCATATGAGTTTCGAATCTGGTATTGGAAAATGGTTAATTTATATTTAACTACTCAGCCTATTTCGAAGAAACATGGTTTGCGTGTTGAAAATATAGCATGGCAATAATGCAGGCTTCTGGCGAAATAATCGATTTGAATTAAACCAATTCACTTCCAAACCTATTGCGATGAAATTTGGTTTGTATTCTAATAACGTGGAATTCAAATAAAACATCCTAATGTAGTTCAGAAAAATTGGTTGTTCGAATGAAAGTCGAATCGGATGAAGCTTGATTTGTAATATTAAAATTTGCATGTTTAGAGCAAGAGTTTCATCTATGTTTATAGAAAATGGCAAAATTTTAATGGAATCGTTTTTAAATCGATTGGAATGAAACTCGGGTGATACTACGTAAAATCCTATTTCAATAAGTTCAGCCAATCTAAATAGAACTAAACCAGCTGTGAAGCTCAATTGACCATACAACTAGACTTGTAATGAAAATTGTTAATTTAATTGAACAAGACATGGGTCCTGAAAATTGACAATTAAAGATGAAAATTTGTTTCAAATTTGTTCCCTCACATCTCAAAAATCGAAATAATGGAAAAACGGTAAGTTGAAATTATGAATCAGTGGAGCCAAATGTAAACAGTTATTCACAAAATTGGCCCAGTTGATAAGTTATATAAATGGTTCCACATTTCGTTCTCGTTGTTCTCATGGTAATTTGATTAAAAATAACAAATAATTAGTCTAAAATTCATAATCAGATATTTCGTTATACAAAAGGAAAAGGTAAATAACGGCATCCAATTTAAATAAAATATAGTGAGCCTTAAGTATTTTAAAATTTATATAGGGCAAACTTTTTCACTTTTTTGCAATATACAATCTTAGGGTTATTGACAAGATAACGGTAATAATGTCTACTAATTGCAAAAACAAGAAATTCTGAAAATATTAAACATTGTATTCTTAGGAAAAGTAATTTAAATGTTGTTCTAATACGGCGATTTCTCTAAAATGCTGCTTTTCTTTAAAATAAGGGTTTCAAAATGTTAATCCCTAAAATTCTTTCTTTCATAATCCTGGTTGTAGGTTAAAAAATCCTGTAAATCGTTGAGTCAATCAGTCTCATCATGTGTGTCTAAGGCCGATTTTTTATTTAAATTTCCGACTAACTAAATTGATGGTTAGTTCATACCAATGATTCAAAGATGGCACAAAACCGCGTTTTATTTTTAATTAGAATTTACTAAAATAGTTAATATTTATCAATCAAGAAAACAATTTTAATCGGCGATTGATAAATATGGACCAACTCTTCAGTTTAGAAATAAATGTCCGACTCTTTTTGGTTTAATTACATTAGAGAAATATATCAATAAATAGTATGAACTAACCATTAATTAAGTTAGTCGAAATTTAAACGAAGAAATCAGCATCAGACACTCAGTATCAGTACGTAAATTCTAGTACACTTTCCCAAGTAAATGTTTTTTTTGTTCGCGGTGATTTTATTATATTATCGACTGATATTGTGTGCATGTTGATATTTTTCTAAACTGCAAAATTAGATCAGATCTAACAAAATCCTATTAGAAATATTTGAATGACTGATAAAACTTAATTTATGTATGCTCGGTTGCACAGAAACATGACTAACGGCCGGTTAGTTGTACGCCAATAATTTTTTTTTATATATGAAAACTGTTTTCGCAATCAGAAAAAAATCAACGCAAACTTGATTAAATATATTTTATCCCGTGCAAATTTTTAGGTTACGTATACATATTTAAACCAACAATTTTGATTGAATAACTTTTTAACTAATCGTTAAATATTTCCATGGAATAAAATAAATTTGATCAAGTTTGCGTTGATTTTTGCGTTGATAATTTCAATAAATCATATAATATTCTAAAAACTTTATTTAGGCTCCAGGACTGATATCGTAATATATATGTATTTTTCAAATGAAATATGGGTTGTATAAATATATAATGCCTTGTTACCAAGAAATAGCTAGCTTTGGTTTCGAACTAGTTAGAGAAACTTAGAATACTTTTATGAATTATTTCACTATGATGAGACATAGTTCAATGAAAAAATGGCAAATAATCATTTGATAACTTTGTTTCACTAAAATATTTTATCATATATCAGTGTGAGTTTTAGGCAATAATTATTAAAAGCAAGTTTTAGCAAGCTTTGGCTCGAGTTACATCCCGGTAGGAACTTTGTCAACGTGCAGGTGAAAAAAGTTTTCGAGGGACATACGTTTCTATTTCTTACCTTTTTTCTGTAAATGTGTATGAAACAGAAAAGCAAAATTGTTTGTCTATTTTTGATGGTATGTTGGCTAAATGACTAATTTATGGCATGACAAGTGTGATACATGTCATATATAATTCCTCTTTTATGATAATGTCTTAAGCGTGAACGGTAAGTCTTCGATGTTTCTCATAGTATAGCACTTATTGGCTTAAGTAAACAATCGAGAGAGATAAAAATAGTGCATTTAATTTCATGTTGACTCTTTATCACAACGATTATTAATCTTATTATTTCTTTTATGTGTTATTAAGATTTTGTTTATAGAATTGGTAAGTAAAATTCTATAATTGTTTTATTAGGAACATTTTAACAAAACAATTTGTTTAATTTTTTACATTCTACAAAAATGCAATCTGCAGTCATTTGGAAACCAACTTATGTGCCAGAAGGATGGGGCAGTTTAACATTATATATACTTGGGTGAAAAAAATTCGCACATTGATCAATTTCGAGAAAATTTCAAAAATATTAAAGTGATACCTTTTTTGTATATATACCGTGCCAACAAAGTGATTTTTTGGGGGGTCAACATCTGAAGTACACGGTTTTAGTGAATTTGTCAGCATGAAACTTATTGGTAAAAATCGAATTAAACAGGAAATCAGCAAAAACCAAGTATTCCCTCCTTTAGCCGAATGAAAGCTTCCATTCAATTTCACCACAGTTTTCACCAAATCTTGAGGTATCGCCTCCCATTCCCCCGCGAGCGCATGTTGCATCTCATGGAGACTCGTTGGAGCAATATCTCTCGCTCGAACTCCTGTATTCAGTTCGTCCCATAAATGTTCGATGGGATTAAAGTCCGGGCTTCGAGCTGGCCACTCCATAACAGGCACATCCACTTCTTGAAGGTACTGATATACTATACCAACCATATGCGGTCTCACATTATCCTGTATGAACAGAAAGTTTTCACTATAATAAACCCGGGAAAAGGTGCGACGTAGACCTTGAGTATTTCTTAAATTTTACGTTGAGAAGTCAATCATCTTGATCGACGGCCAGAATTCGCTTCGGAGATGAACTCAAGATCTGGTCTTCGCCTCCAGTAACATGCCTCTTCAGAACATGTACGATCCAAATTCTACGCGACGTTAATAAGTTATTAAGGTTCTTACAGAGATGCGGCGCACCTGGGTACCTTCTACAAAGATAAATTATATTTCCCTTTAAGGACTTTTTCATTGTAACCTACTTAGTCCATGAATCTTCAAAATTCATGAATAATTTCCAAACCCTAATTCTGTCAAACATTGACTATTAGATTTAGACTATTCCTGGAGTCTGCTTTATCTGCTCTATATTTATTCGAATACTACAATTGCAAATCATATAAAATAAAGACAAACTGTCATAATATACTTGTACATGTGGCAGTTTTTGATAATAGTAAGGCAAATTAAGGTTAGAAAAAATTATATTTACTTAGATCTAAACTGTAATGTCATAACATTTTGGATTCGCATGAAATCTGCCAAATTTCTTTTACATAAGTTTGTACATGATTATTAAGTCAATATTTGCCAGCTTTACAATCATTTATAACTCTTACACAGTATTAAAGAGTTAATCTTGACAATATTGTATAATTCTATTATACAACAATCGAAATTTATTTTTCATATAATAATAATAAAAAAATCCAGGTGCACCAGAAAAAAAATCAATGTTTATAAAAATGTCTATTATATTCCTCGTCAAATAACAAACAACGAACCCATGTCCTAAATAATCAAATAAGATACTCAAACCTTCATTTGTATGAGTGCATGTGCATTTTCCACATCACATATTCGATTGGATATATAAGAGGCAGAAATAAAATATATACCATTTGGGATATGTACAACGAGAATTTGAGATTATAATATCGTTTTCTGTACATATGAGCATAAATATTCTAAGAAAATATGAAAACAGCTTTCAAATTGGACAACGCGTGCCGCGCTGCCGACAGCATATATATTTACTTTTGCATATGAATCTTATGTTGTCTTTTCAGTTTTTTTTTTACATTCATCTTATATTTTAAAGTGTAAATATTGTTATGTTTTATATGTAAAGACGAGAACACCGGTCCTTTTAATATAATACGTATAATAGCAGCCGTCTTTTTTGTCAACATCCTTTTTCCATTCTCCAAATTATTTTTTGTGTTACTGAGGGTGGAAGTAATTGAATATAAAACACAAAAAAATAGTTTTGATCGTGCATTTAACCTAAATTACATAATAATAATTTTATAGTTGAGAAAACCACTTATTGCGTTAATAAAATATAATAACAATAAAACTATAACAAATCTGTTAATTATTTGCTCATCTTGTGTTAAAAAAAAGTAATATTTAAATAAATAAAAATTTAAGACAATAATAATAAAATAAATATTATGAGAAGAACATGTGTCAACCGTTTAGTATAACAGAAGCATAATAAAATATTGATATTACACAACATACCCGAATGTTGAACTACTTGATTGAGTTGCAATGTAATCCCATTGGAATAGTTCGGTGAAGCAATATTTATAGTATTGGCGTCAAAATCTAATATATTCATAAATGGATTTGAATAATTAACTATTTCCTACTCAAATTCTACTTGTATATTATTTAGACAAGTTTCTCTCTAATGATGATCTAATTGTGTAGTTAAATGGTGTAACATTATATATTTGCGTAGATGTGGATCTTGCGTCTATTTAGGCGTGGATTTAACAACAAAAACAAAATTATAAAATTTCAAGACACCGACCGAGCGCACTATTGATCTAGTATAATAGGGTAATTATGACGGTGATGATGGAACATCAACCATTTTGATTTTAAAAAATTTCGTAATAACTAAATGACATGGCTAAGATTAATTTAATTAATTAATTTATCACTCATCATCTCAATGTGTAGTCACAAGACATCAATCTTAATATAGATATTTAGGATAAAATTTACATATTAATCTAATTAATTGAATGAATGAAATGTATACACATTATGCGGCTCCTTTAATTAGGAAATTGTGAAAATTTATTGAATATACTATGTCACTGCCACTCTGCATTGTTGTACATATATAATTTTCGTGATTTCCACCAATTAATTTTCCAACCAACATTCCATTTTATGTTCATTTTATTACGATTGCGGTGATGCGGTGGGGTAAACCATAAACATATCGGGTTTAGTATTTTATACGTATATTGTAGGTATATTGGCATTGAAAAAACTATAGCGGTTTTTGCAAATCAACTAAGTACTAAAATATTTATTAACTTCAATATTTAATGAATGGTGTGTAGGAGTTTATGTAATTGTAAATATTTTATTCTATTCATATTTATAGATTTAAATTATGGTATTGGATGAAAATTGATTTTTCGCGCGCGGCACAAGGTAAAATTTATGTGGGAAACTCATTATTTTTAAAATACTATTAGAATTGAATTTTAGTTGCTTGTTTGTTGTCACAGATTATTAATTTTTACTTTTTTCAATATATTAGAAGAGCTGCAACATAATATTAAAAGTTTTTGTAGTTTTTATTTATGTGAGTAATTTTTAAATTAAAATTTTTAAAAAGCATTGTTTGGAAGTGATACAGCTGAACGTCAAATTTATTTATGTTAAAGCGCACATAACAATTTAATTCAACTAATTGTTTGATGTCTTAAATTATTTCGCAAGAAAGATAGAATTTTAGGTATAAATTATTTATTTGGGTGAGACATCAATTTTATCACCAACGGCCAATCATAACTTTTGCCGGGACGAGATAAAATCAATCGAAATCGATTCTTATTTATACCATAAGTCGATCTTTCTGCCAATAATTTGCACACGCAACAAGCATCAGGCAATATGCCTACATATAAATGCTTAAAAAATATTAATAGTAAAAAGAATGAAATGGATTTATTCCTGAATATTGGTAAAAGTGTTATGCTGTTTTCACTTGTGGGTTCTATCTCAATTTTTGTCAACATTTTGTGCGCTTACACTGTGACTGGCTTTCTCTAACCACGATATGCTCATTAACCTTCAGCAATGCAGTCTAATCACTCAATACTATATTCTTATTTTATTCTTATGTGATCTTATTCTAACAGCCAAACACCTTGCTCGTCCAAAAAACATTTAAAACTACGTTGTGGACATCCGTTTTCCAAGATTTTTTTTTACATTACAGAAGACAAACGAAAGGTTAATGGACAATTCACGTTACGAATCCGATAATCATTTCTGAAATAAATGCTATAAAATAGAGAGAATTCAGTTTAAAATAATGTAGGCTTTAAATAGAGAGAATTCAGTTTAAAATAATGTAGGCTTTAAATAAACGAATTTATTTAAAGCCTACATTATTTTAAACTGAATTCTCTCTATTTAAAGCCTACATTATTTTAAACTGAATTCTCTCTATTTTATAGCATTTATTTCAGAAATGATTATCGGATTCTCATATTCCAACTCCGTGGTATATTTTGCCATATAAAATTACTCATTTTACTATTGGCCGAAATTGGCTACCTGCCGTATCAAACGACACGGAACGACAAATCGTAGATATTCTATTTCTTCTCTACTTACCCTAAAATTTTGTGTGGCACGAAATGACACTTTAAATTTTTTCCCTAAAATCGCCGCTTGAAACAAACGATACGAGTAGGGAATTTCAGTTGGGATTTTCATTTTTATCAAAAAAGGTTGCAAACCGACTACACAGTCACACATTGAAACATTTATCGTTTCATGTCCATTCTATCCTGCCTCTGTTAGAGCTTAGAGGCGATTGGTTTAAAATTATGTAAGAGTATAACCATATTCACAAAATGCATAATCAAATTCGAGTGAAATGAAATTCGATCCGAGATCTCACGAGATTTGGCGTTTAGCCTGCAGCAGTTTCTTGGAAATTTCTCTATTTGTTCCAAATGACCGTAAAACGGACCATGATATGATTTTCAAACTATACTTCGAGAGCATTATTTTTCGAATCCATAATTTTTCTATTGAAATAGTAATTGAACCTATAACATTAATCGTAATTAACCAAAATACTTTCGTGAATTTAACGCAACTGTGACAGACAAGAAACATTCAAAAATTTTACTAACGACAGCTTCACAAGTAGGAATTGAGATCTGTGGGCCAACAGATTTTAACTTTAGACAATAAATAAAAAGAGTAAATTAAAACAGCTCCAACTGAAGGACCACGAATTCGCCTTCATGCAACCAAATGAAATGGCAAGTTAGGGCTCAAGCCAAAATTAATGGTTCTTGGGGAAAACGAAAACTACTAGATTGGTAATGAAAATAACTTTCCCTTCTAATTCCCCAAGTGAATTGAAAATTACAAGTGAAAAAATTGGCCCAATAATATCCCTCTAACTAGATTTTAAGATTAGAAATTATGGCAATTGATTTGACTAGTTTACAACTAAACTGGAACACTTTCATTAACAGACCAATCATTTAAAAACAAAAATATATAATATTATGTATAATCACAAACAGTCTAATTGAAAACAAATTATAAATAATATTTGCTATAAATTAATTATCATCTCGTGCCTTCAGAACCAAAATAACTAACAATTAAGTGTGATTTAAAATGTAATACATAAAAAATACTTTAACACATATAGCAATTCACATTTACATGCGATAATAATTTACGATAAACTACATGGTTTAAATTAAATACACAGAAAGATCTCGTTCTCTCGAAAAACTAAACATGAAAATATTTACCTCGGGATAGTCTTCTTGAACATCTGTACCAAAAACCATTTTTTTCATAAAACTATATGAAATCCTACCACGCGCACGTACCAAAAGGAAATCATCATCATAATCAAACAGATGTCAAATGTTGAAAAAAATTATGTTCCAATCTAACTTCCGTACAATATTTTTCTTTATTTTCATCATAATCATCGAGATCAACTAGTAGTAGTAGTAGTAGTTGATATTGTTCGGCAGTTTCTAATTTCGCCTGTCCTTTTTCTTTCTTGAACATACACACATACTTATACAAACAGATTACTTACAAATTGTGTATACAAAATGGGCCAAATGCCTTTTTCATTATTTATTTCTTTCATAATTCAAAAAAAAAACTATTTAATTCTACGTAGAAATATATTATGAATTATAAAACTATAGACATCTGTTCCATATAACACACTTTCGAGTATATAAAAAATAAAAAAAAATTGATTGATCTTAGAATACATACATAAGAATATATTATTGGTTTTTTACTTAATTTTTTTTGATGTTTTATGTATACACACCGTAACATTTGTAATTAATCAACGATTTACTATTTTTTTAAATCTTAAAAAACGACATTAATTGAGATCTTTTTGAAAAAAAGTCTAAATTGAGGTCAATAATTAATAATAATTGTGGACTACTACCGCGAGAATGACGTAATTTAATTGATAAGAAAATAATCTAATTTGTACTGTTCAAGTTATACTCAGTAATATTTTATAATCTAATAGTTGTATAATATAAAAGCCAGACAGCAGACGGAAGGCAATATTTTTTTGTTAAAATTCCTTAGGGAGATGTATCGTCTAGTTTTATATAAATGGAAAAACACCAAACACAAGCACCTTCTTGTTTTAATATTATAAAAAAAATAATACTATTTATGATGATTGCGATGAGGATGATGATGATCATCATTATTCCTTTTCTATTTTTGGTTTAATTTCTGTGAAAAGAATCGGGTGCAATATGGCACGTTTAAAAACCTAATAATTATCAATCTAAAAGGAAAATCACTCACGCCGCGGGGGTATATACATAATATTGTCGTATATAAATTTTCCATTATCGATCCAATAAAATAGAAAAATCAAAATTACCATAAAAAAAAATTATCTATCTAGCAACTATACACACATACATAATACTGTCATAAAACTAGCATAGGTGTGTCTTTCACCTAAACGAAATGTCAATAAAAAAAATGTTAATTTAATTAAGCCGAACCAAACCAAACCAAAAAATTCTGAAATTTTCTATTATACGAACATAATATTAGATAAAATTTCTCACTGTTTTCCGAAAAAAACACTAAATCCTCTATACATAAACATTCAAATTTATTAAATCACGAGACTAGTGACATGAATTAGATTTTCAAAAATATAAAAAATTTACGAGTTTAACAAAAAAAACTCTAATATACGAGCGTATGTAGGCTGATGACATTAAACATTATATTTAATATGTGGTGGTCATGCAAGGTCATGGACAATACATACTTTGTTTTCTAACGTTGCTACTAGCCGAAGAGGCATAATAATGGCGAAGGTGTGCACTTTTTTGTTTTATAACTCAGTACATGTCATAGAAATGACCTTTGGAATTTTTTTATGATCTATAGACAAATATATTTACTCATAGTGGATTAGTGGGAGCGGGAGATAGGGATTTTTCATCCAAATTAGCAGTGATATGTATATGTACATAATTTTGGTGTTCAGGTTGACTTAATGTCCTTAATTCCACACAACAAAATAATTTTTAGATTTATCTACAGGTAGTTTCTCTTTATTTACAATTGTTTTTCCTTATAAATTTTTAATTTAAACAGCACAACGATATTAAAACATTTCGGTAATTCCTTGGTGTTAGGAAGTGACCGTCGTCTAATATAACATGGGAGCTTCCACGTCGCGAAGTAGGTAGAACCACCTTCGCTTTCATCAAGGAATACTGAGAAGGAATTCCATTCGCGCTTTCTCATTGAGGAACACCCAACTAAGTTTATTTCTTCAGAGTAATAAAAGGCTGATGAAACGAATGAAAGACATCTATTACAAAACACATTGTCAAACCTACACAACGACATAATGAAATTTCTCTCATTTTTAAGATCTCTATAAATATTTATAAAAACTTAAATACAATTTACCGGCTCATACAAGATACAAAAAAAATTCTCTATCAGATCAGGCTCAATAGAAACCGGTTGTCGCTACTATATGTGTTTTGGTGAAACCACGTTGTTCAATACACATTTAAAAGTTCCTTAGCTGCTACAAGGCTTACACAATTTATAGATAGTTCGGGTATATCCGAAAATTTTTACATTTTATTTAAATTTTTAATGTGCTTGAGTAGATAAGACAATAATAAATTGGTTTCACCAATTTTGTTGTTTATTTTGAATACAAGCTATTGAGCCTATCTGTACAAGGAAATGTTTGTATCATGGGTTCGTCTTCGTATTTCACTAAATCCGTCATCTAAATAGCAGGAGAATTTTAATACACTTCTTAACGCTGCATACAAAAAATAAAATAATAAAAATAATTGCTATCAAAATTAACATGCAATGATATGCAAATTTTATCATTTATAGAACGCTTAATAATGCATTATTAAAAATATATTGATTAAATTAATAACATCGATGACCTGTCTGTCATACATGCATCGCTTAGGGCAGTGACATGAAGAAATGTATATTACATGTCTCTCAATAGTAGCCGACCGCCGCGACCAGTTAGTCATTTAGATTTTAGATAAATACAAACTATTTTTAATTGGGTCAAGGCAATTTGACATTTGAACGGAATGATCTATTAAAAGTTCATAAAAAATTGAAATACTGGCCATGATACAAACATTCAGACATGTTGGATTTGTAAATATAATTTTGATATGAACAGACAAAAACAGCTATCAATGATCGGTTTTCGATCTTCAAATAAACACCCATTATGGATCTGAATTGTACAAATTATAAGTTGTCTATGGGCCTGAATTTTGTCTAGAAGTTTACTGACGATTAAAGCCCTCTAAAAACCAGTCTCATATCAAATAATGTATAAATCACCGACCAAATGGCACAGTGGTTAAAGCTTTGGGATTTGGATCGGGAGGTACCGGGTTCGAATCCCGATAGGGGCAGGATGCAAAAGTGAAATTTCATAACCGATTACGATCGGGGATGAAATGTAACACATCTATGACCCCCTGTCGGAGTGCAAAACTCATGGGCCGACCCATCTTCCATGTCAGTATAGGCTGCAGATGGTTTTAAACCGGCCCTATAGCCGTACGTCTTCGATTTGGCAGGTGATGCGTAAAGTAAGACGGAAAAATAAACCGCGAAAGAGCAGGGAGTGCTTCGGCCCCAAAACAGATGGCATGGATAAGAAACAAAAAAAAAAATGTATAAATAATTTAAAGATATATCTTTACTCGTTTATCCAATTTTACCAAAAAAAATCCTTATTAAATTTCACAGGGTTTCGCCGTAGAGACGAGAATAAAACTTAGGACGAGAATAAAACTGATTGAAAGCGGTACTGGTATAGGTAGGAGATTATCTGTTCAACAATGTATGGATCATTTGGTAGCTCTGCCCTCTAATGTCAAAACTATAGTTCAGATCTGTTGTATTTTAACACATAACAAAACCCACCATAGAAAGCAAAATATATTATAATTAAAATTAAAAAGAAATAAAATCATTAAATTTCTTTTAGTAAGTGCAATTTTTTAAATAATGGAATAACCCCTGTTTTGTATAGCTTGAAAAATTTTGTTTATTCAACTTTTGCTTCATGATGAAAACTATTTTAATGAGCGGAAATTTTTTCTTTCTTTTCAATAGTCAAAGTCAATATTCATTTTTTAAAATTATAGACCAATACATAAAAAATTCTAATAATAATTATTTGTATTTGCAATTTTGTGAAAACCTACAACGACTTCCGCTCTTGTTCAAGAGTATCGACCATTTCATGTCTTCAATATAATGAAATATTTTCCCAAGTTTCTTAGAAATCGAAAGATGGTGAAGATGGAACTGGTCGTTTTCATTTGGAAACTGGCAGGGGCCAAAGGATTTTTAAATAGTTAATCTCGGTAAGGACTAACATGAGCAATTTCCACAGAATTGAGCACCGATTTCATTTCTACTCAATGTGAAAGAAACGATTTTTTATCACGAAGCATTTTAAAACAATTCAAAGGAATAATAAAGCAACCGAAGTTAAAAAAACGCAGAACCGGTTTGGTGTAAATTTGAGATAGCTTAGAAAAATGCATTTCGATTAATTAAAGAAAAGTGAACTGAACTTGGCGTTGGCCTGAGCCGTTTAATTCTCGAAGTCTACAAGCTTTTTTTTGATTTCGCCAGATAATGGCGGTTATTTTTATTTATTATTGACTTTACTAAAAGTATTATTATATTATTAGAAATGCGTGGATGGGCTTCTCTTAATTTCATCTATAACAAATAGAAAAATACAATTTTCAGTACCGGTGCCATTTTTCAACTAAAAATACAAACTAACCATTAATTTAGTTTAACCGATAATCTACTAGTTAAATTATTATATGGAATCATAGAGTTAGATATTAAACTTCTTGGATGGGTTGCATTCTTGCATGCCTTATTACTAATGGATAAAAATAACACTTTGCAATAAAAACCCAAGACCATGTGTTCTTTAGAAAAGTTTTCAATGATCACTGCGCTTGTGAAATGAAAAATATCGATCATAAAATTGAAATTGGCTTAAAAACGTAGTGGAAAATTAGCAATCAGGGAAGGCATTTTATTATCTTCCGCATCCCTTGCGAGATAATCGTTTTATTAAATAAAATACTGCCTTCTAATGTCAGTCTATGCAGTTCTTTTAGCCAGATCTAACTTCGCATGAAATGACACAGGCATAAATAGAAAAACGCGTAACGAAACTGAAAGTTTTCATGACTAAGTTGTCATAGATTGACGAACGAATGAGAAACAATAGATTATCAAGACAGATTGAAAAACTTCTAGTAAGAGGCAACAGAACAAACTACGATCAATAACCGCGTACGGAAAACCATCCTTCTAAATTATTTAGAACCGTAAACCAAGTGTTTCTAAATTTCCAGCAATGAACTCAACCCAATGAGAGAAATACCAAAAATTAGTAGGCTTGTGTAAAATGGCGAGATCGCAATGGTAATGTTATGTAAATGTCGAGAATAGACTATTAAAAATAATTACAGCAAAATAGGTGTTCAGCAAGCAGACACTCTTTAAGATCTTATATAAGTAGAAAGTCTAAGTTGGATTGGGTTGCAAAGAAAGGACTTATCTTCCAGTATCGCCTGCACTCTAAAAATACTCGAAATTATCTAAAACAGTTTTTGTACCCGTTTTAATAATCTGGCAGAATATTAGCAATGTATTCACTAAACATGATAAAAGAAAGTTGTCTAAAATATTTCATTAACAAAATCTAATTTCTTCATTTCCTTTGAATACCCAAAGTTTCTATTAACCACTAAAGTGATTTGCCCGAGCGTGACTCGAGCACGTAGTTCGATCGTTTTTTGATTTGCCCGAGTCTTTTTCGGGCAAAGCTTGTTTTGTGACTTCTTTGTTGGTAATTGAATAAATTGTTAAAAATTGAAAAAAAAAATGAAAAAAACCATCTTAAGTGGTTAAAAAAAATACATTAAAATAAATTTTGCCTACTCTCACAAAATGAAAAATAATTCTACTATTAAGTCTGGCCCATCAGAACTACTGAACTTTAGATCACATTTTTCAGAAAAATATTTTACATTTCGATAATAGAAGTGAAACTTTTTAATCTAGCTGGTTTAGGAAGTAAAATAAGGCATATTAAAAGATGGCTTAGTTTAAGTTCAAACAGCGCGGGCTGTAGATAAATTGATGTTGCCTGCGTAATAGCCTGTACAGACTGCGGATTAGTTAAACTGGATTAGCAAAATTCGGCCAAGTACTCAGGGAAATAAAGCTGAAATCAGCTCGACAAACTACGGAAAAATGAAAAATCGACTAGCAAATTTGAGTGTTTCCATAGGTTACTTGATTGAATTTTGCTAAACCGGTTTAACTAGTCCACAGTCTGCTTATCAGATGAGGTACCAAGATTCCATAAAATCAGTTCTGGTCATTCGCGGAAATTTAATTGATTTAACCTTCTTCTTTGAAAGTCGAATTATTGGCCTAAAGGAACTTAATTTCAAACGTCGAAGCAAACATGACCCAAAGGAATTTAAAAATACGATTTAGGCGCTTTGCATTGGTTAGTCTGTGGAGAAGGAAAAAAACGATGATTTCAGAGTTCAGAACCTCTAGAAGGATGTGTCACGTAAGAAGTTGAAATAATACACAAAAGAATATGTCAGATTATCGTATATGTATATAAATTATTTTGTAATGATGATGGTTTTAAACCAAGATCGATACAGGTAACTAAAAAATGGATAGATAACTGGCTTTTAGATTCCGCAGTTGGTTATCTAAGAAGAACTAATGTAATTATGTGTCGAACATCCCTCATTTCCGAATAAAATTCAGTAAAATGTTTTTACGCCTTACAAAATAAATTTAACATGTATATTTATATTCTAGCTACCTATAATAGATCTTCCATCTGATATTCAATAAAAAAAATGGTTAAAGTGCACATCTACATAATATAATAAAATAGTCTCGACAATTTCAAAGTCATTAACACGCTAGACGTCGTCGTTATTTGCAAACAAAACGAGAAAAAACTAAAAATTTTGTAATTAGTAATTTGCAAATAATTTTTGCACACAATTAGAAAAAAACTAAAAATATTTCCTCTTTCTCTATGCGCTTACCATATAATGTATGTCTAGTATATAAATAAAATTATAGAGGTTACTTGTATCAAACTAACCATTTAACACAAAAAACATACACATTTTACAGACTGACTGTAATATATCAAAGACAAAATGCAATCACTATTTTGCATTACGTATATAAATAAAAATCTTACAAATTTTCATTGAGAAGTAAGACAAAAAAAATGTCTAGCCGCATAAATGTGCGAGCAAGTCACGCGCCTCTTATACAAAAAAATGTCTTTTGACTTTTAAAGCAATTTATTTAGAAAATTGCACTCATCTAGTTCCTATAGCTTATTATATTATTAACAAACTCTGTATCCCAGACTCACCTGTAATTCTGCATTGTGATGTTAGAAGTAGAAATAATGTTGCATATACTATACTTATAGATTGTTGTCGAAATAAATGCCGCCGTCGTCCTGCAAAAAAAAAAAATTAATAAATAAAAAATTAATTATTGCATCGATGAAATTATTGTGCTTTGATCACATATGATTCATATTAATGCATTTTCAAAACCAACCAATTTAATTTTTTTATATATACATATTGATGAATAATTTTCATTTTATTTCCATTCGAAGACGGAAATACGTAATACAAGTTGGAAGTAAAATAACCATAAATTTAATTTATAAAAAATGTTAAGATGCATATATATTGTCTTATAAATTAAAAATCCAAAAACAAATAGGAAAATCCAATACATACAAATTACAATTGATTAACAAAATCCGGCATATATTAAGACCGCGAGGAAGATGATTGAATCACAAAATTGTAAATGCTTTGACTAATTCCCATAATATTTAAAGTCCATAGCATATTTTCGTAATGAATAACTTACCGATAACGAAAAAATTCCAATTTATTTGTTTCATACTGATAAGCGCTCGAAAAAAATATTTACAAATCGATTTTACCGCCGCGCGCTCTTATCACATGTAAGGTACAACACAAACTGATGTCGCGCATTAATATCACATAATATGATTATAGTTTAATCAGTGTAAACCGATTACATAGTTACCTTTAATAGACATAAGCCGTGATTTTAACATATTCATTAATTTATTGACAATATTATGCATGTTATGTATGATAAACTAATGCATGACACATAATTATTTTGTACATATACTTTATAAATTTCCAACTCACGCAAGTCAAACTATGTATTTGTAATGTACGAAACTAATTTAGTTTACAATTAAATTTTGTTTATCGATTTAAATTAGAACATCCGACTAAAATCAATACATACCAAATTTTTCATCTCGCATTAGAGAACCTATAACAACTCGGTCCAAAATACATACGTATTATATACGTAAACAGCAGGGAAACAATAAATATCAATTATAACGAAAATTACATAAATTAAGTACCTTACTGTATAAGCATTTTGCTTGCGTGATAAAATGAATATTTTTTAGTAGTTAGATTGATTGCTTGTAACAATAAAACTAAACTATACTGCTATAGTAAAATGTCAAAAATCAAACCAAGTATTTGGGGCTCTATCGATTAATCATAAACGAAAATATTTATGGGTTTCTCGAATACGCGAGTACGAGTATAAGGAATTATTCAGGAAATAAAATAAATGGGACAATAAAGTTTTCTCGGTTCGTATTTTAGGGGGGAAATGGAAATGTAATCGATCGGGGCAGAAGAAAGATATAAATGTCGCCGCTATGGTGGGGAATATTCTTATTTTTTCTAAATATCTATTAGTTAACTACGTATCTCGCTGTGTCGTGTGTCTTGGCATATTATTCATCTAAGTCATCAACAGTGGATTTTTGTTAAAGGATGAACATTGAAAAATATGTACTTATATTCACTGTTATTTGGGTCGGTGGATCTATAAGATAAGCAGAAACCCGCAAACGAATTAGTAGCCAGCCTTGTACCGTACGCAGACATGGATTATTTAATCTTGATTAAACTGATTGTTCTTAGTCGTTGATCTAAATCAGTAAATTCATCGCGCAGGCTAGAGATTAGTTTAATTTTGTGGGTTAGTACAGCGATTTGTAAGATTGGTTTGTAATTTTCAAAACAAAAAAAAAACAGTAAAATTGCAAAAATATATGAAATTTTTATTTGAATCGATATATCAGTGTTTGCAATATACTTTTTAAAGATTATTTCATGTAAATGTTGGCCACGGCTACATTTTAAGTGGTCCGGCTACGTTTTAATACCAAGATCCTTGCTAAAACCTTCCGTCATCGAATAACACAGTCCCAATTACTGTGCGACGCATGGACATTTTGCCGTCTTCATCAACAGCTGCAATATTTTCCTCTGTGCGCACTCTACGCATACGATTTGGTGAATTGATGCTCAATAACGTGAAATTGGTGCGAAATTTTGTCATAATGGCTTGAATTGCTAACAAATTTATCACTTAACACACTGAAGGTTGTTCGCGGGTGTAAGTCTTTCCATCATGAAACGGCAATGCTAACTGAGAACTGTTATTTAGACGATTGTTTTATGAGCGTTAATATTTTTTTTTGTTTACTCGTTTGCCCGTGCAAATTTATTTTATGGTACCTACATACACAAAAATAATAATACCTGTATTATGAAACAGTAACAAATATAATCATAAATTTCTTGAATTATATTATTTAGCAAAAATTATTTCCACAATCACCTTAAAGTTGTATTTACTACAAAAGTAATACATATTTTGAGTTAATTCCAAATTTTGAGCTAATTTTGTATAAATTCAGGAATTTGCTTTGAAGTAGATTAGCGAAGAAAATAAACGAGATCAATAAACGTCACACGCGCTCACCACAAAATAAAATAGTATTAGTTTACTAAACTAGATCATAAACCCTAATGTGTGCACAGTAATGGACTGAGAGCTTTTTCGTGTCATATTTTGTGGAGACTTATCTATTTAAGTCTACAATATTGTACAGTTTACTAAACTGTGGGCTCTTTCATACAGGTTAAATAATTGACTTGTTGCAGCCATAGTCAAATCGATCAAACTCATGACTTATTTTGTATAGTGACTTATTAGAAAGTTTATAATAAGCTTTCTGCCGAATAGACTTATTATGGACTTGTTTGACTTTTGTGGGGGGCTTTCGTTCAACATTATAACTCAACCAAATAAACCAAGCAAGCAAATAAAAAATGTACTCAACAGAAATATTATTGTAGAGTTTCAAATAAGTCACTCCCCACAAAATAAGTCACGAATAGCATCGGAGTCTTAGAGTGTGAATTCGTGACTTATTTTGTGGAGACTGAGTTATTTAAAAGTCTATAAATAGAAATGGAAATTAGCTAGAATTATTTTAATGAGCTACCAGTTTGGCTACAAGCCTCGCATAAAAGTCAAACGAGTCTACAATAAGTCTAGCCGGCGAGCGGTTTACTGTAGACTTTCAAATAAGTCAGTCTCCACAAAATAAGTCACGAATTGGACCGCAGTCTTAGTATAAATCGTAGTTAGCACAAATTAGCAAATCGTTAATTTGTTTATTTTAAGATTGACTGCGTATGAACAAAAAACTAAAAAATGTTAACAACGACCGGTGTTTTCTAACTTAGACTGCGGTCCTCGTGACCTATTTTGTGGATTGACTTATTTGAAAGTCTTCAAAGAGCCGCCTGTCGGCTGGACTTATTGTAGACTTGTTTGACTTTTACGGGAGGCTTGCGCCTTAACTGGTAACTCATCACAATAATTCAAGCAATTTTCTAATACGTATATTCAACAGAAGACCTATTGTAGACTTTCAAATAAGTCAGTCTCCACAAAATAAGTCACGAATTGGACCGCAGTCTTAGTATAAATCGTAGTTAGCACAAATTAGCAAATCGTTAATTTGTTTATTTTAAGATTGACTGCGTATGAACAAAAAACTAAAAAATATTAACAACGACCGGTGTTTTCTAACTTAGACTGCGGTCCTCGTGACCTATTTTGTGGATTGACTTATTTGAAAGTCTTCAAAGAGCCGCCTGTCGGCTGGACTTATTGTAGACTTGTTTGACTTTTACGGGAGGCTTGCGCCTTAACTGGTAACTCATCACAATAATTCAAGCAATTTTCTAATACGTATATTCAACAGAAGACCTATTGTAGACTTTCAAATAAGTCAGTCTCCACAAAATAAGTCACGAATTGGTCCGCAGTCTTAGAAAATTTTCCATGCACCAACTCATATTATCCTTATCGATTCTTTTCGATAGCTAATGACTTATTTAAATAAATCACTCTTCACAAACAAGTAAGAACTTATTGTGAAAACTTTCTTCGAAAGTCTGCAATAAGTCTCCACTCCCATAACCTTATTACAGATTGGTCTGACTGATTTGGAAAGTTTTTGCCAAACAAACAGGAAGATTATTGAGGAAGCTTCTCCTAAAACCACAGACTACAAAAAGTTTTCTCTAAATTTGACGTATTGAAAACGTCTCCACATAATAAGTCACGAATTGAACTACAGGATTGATGTCGTTATTAGGTGGCTTTTTAGAATAAATTAATTTTCGTAACGAAGTCGACGGTTGGAAGATAGCTCAAAGCTGTTTTCGAAATGGAGACTTATTTGAGGAATATTATTTGTTTAAATAAGATACGTCGCGAGGCGACTATAAGTAAGTCTCCACAAAAAATTTTCGTTACGTGTCTGAACTGCCTTTATTTTTAAAATTCAGTACACAACACATATCAATATATCACCTTGACAAGAACTTATTAATATGTCAGTAAATAAGTTAGTGAAACAAATTCGAAGGGCTAAACAATGACTTATTTAAGATTCCCGTCATTATGTTAATGTATGTAAACTGCAACTAAGCCGCGGTATCAGAAAAAGCCTTAAGCCCCAATGAACAATTTGCAAAATTTTGGCTAACTGTTCCTTTGCAAGAAAAACATAACCTTTTTAATCACTTACGTATGTTGATGTAAAGTAAAACAAATCTTTGAAAATGTACCTATAGACGTACTTACGTCCTCGATTTGGCAGGCGTAAGGTAGGACGTGAAAATCAAACCGCGAAAGTGGGTAAAAAAATAAAAACAGATAGTTTATTGTCTATAAATTTCCAAATTTTTTACATCGAATGCACATAGCGTTGGTTTATACGTCTAGAAAAGCGATGAAAATTTTCAAATCCATTATTTCAACAGTTTATTTACTTGCTCTATAGTAAACTGTCGCTTACATTTGTTATCAGTTACTTTGTTGGAAATCACGATTAGATTTAGGTAGGTTTAGGAATTTATGAATATGTTCTAAATTTTTAGCTAAAACCATACTTTCTAGATTATCCTAACCCCCCGATTCTGACGATAAGACTACTAAGACTATCTTAGCTAAGACTTTCTTGTTTAGACTTTATTTTTTAAGACTAAAGTCTTCATTGAAATTCTGAAGACAGTAGTCTTAAATAATATATTAGAAACTTTCCAAAGACTTTTGTAGAGCTGTTGAAACCAAATTTTTACCATATTGTTTCAAATTTATGAACGAAAAGCAACAGTTCAATTCGAAATTGTTTAAAAAAAACTCAAATTTATGTTATATATATGCTGAGAGAGTATACATAATATGGTATTTTGAATAATTTTTCCGGTTTTTTAGTCAAATACATATAATTATTGTTTTTATTTAAATGTCAAAATTATAATTCCTAAGACCACCTATTTCGCTGATATTAACGAAGACAATTTTTTAAGACTACTGACAGATATGACTAAGTGCAGAATACGAATTTAAAGTATCTAAGTAGTCTTCGTTAAAACAAAAGTTTTCGCTAAGACTGAAAATACGTCTGTGACTGTACGTTAGAATCGGGGGGTAAATTGTCTTTCAAAAATATACTATGTAAATACTCATACAATAAACTCCGTTTAATATTATAATGTATGTGTGATTTTAATTCGATAGTTAAAGTCGAACTTTTACTTCGAGAATACTTTCTCAGTATGAAGTTTAAACCGATTGATAGTGTTGGTTCTTCACAAATCGATGTTTCAATGGGTATAGAGAAAGCCTCATATATGTGAAGATAGCCATGATTAAATGAAGTGATTGAACCTTAAATTACTAAAGCTAAATGTGAATCAATATTAAAAAAAAAATATCAAAATGTGTAATAGAATTCGAAGATCAAAATTGGAGCGTACCAATGGCTGAATATAATAATGTCTCATTTTCGGCTAAATAGGCAGCTTTTTGGAATTTAAACTTAAACCATTGACCATTTGCATCCTAAAATATTTTTAAAAAGTTTCTCAATTTTTTTAAACATATTGGCGTTTTCTTCCTTTGGGCAATATACGAAAATTGTTTAAGCTGATTTTGATACAGATGAATCGGGGCAACGCTTATTCGAAGAAATAATTTGCAATACCATATACCGTAATATGGTTTCACGAAAACGGAAACCATAAATGAATATATGTAGAAGTTTTGACATACAGAATTTTATCAGTATCTCAAACCATAAAAATTGGGCCAATTTTTAGATTTCGGCTATTTTGTCTCAGAACCACCTGATATTTAGAACATTGATTCTACTCGTTAATAGGCATATTTATAATGGCAACTGTAAAAGAAGGAACAGCAATATTCAATTGGTTTACCAGTTTAAACTAGGTCTAACTGTAAAATTAATCAATTTGTACTTTATAGTTTATAATAAGCTTCATTTTACATGGTCTCTTGTATTTAAAGTCTTTATAAAACTCAACACCACCTTTTTACGATATCGCACAATTAATTTTTAGTGAGTAGAAGATCCATTTCCAGAAGAATTCCACTTCCAAATCTTCCACGCAAATTAATCTAAACTAACCAAACAAAGAAAATACTGTGATAAATTTCAAGTTAGTTGAGTAAATCTCGCTATTTTTGGAAGGTTAAAATAAGTTTGAGATTTAAATATAAAGCATAAACGATTGAAAGAATCATGTATTAGTGATACAGTTGTGCACTAAATATTACAATTGTCAATTTATACAAAAATCGATATTTCAACCATTCCTGCAGTGTTGCAGTGTTAACAATTTCAGGAATATTTAAGATAATTGACGCCGTTTTAAGCGATGAAACATTTGATTTATAATTTATTTAACCTATTTAAATAATCAATCTGATCTGGAAAAGATTTTCGAAAGTAGGTACTCTGAAGAAAATGCGTTTCTATGCGTTAAAATGATACATTTTTAAATTATATTTAGCAGTTAACGAATTTACTATTATTCTAGAACTTTGTAAGTCGACCGGTAGAACTTTTAAGAGATATGCCAATCTATTATCAGTAATTACAAAACTGAATTCCTTTTCTATAAAACTATTTAGTTTCAGGATTGAAAATCAATTGTTTGGTTCATGGAAACCTTTCTCTTTGTAACCATGTTCATTAACAATTAATTAAGAATAATTTAATAAATGAGGGGTTTTTATCATTATCGATGGAAATAAACTAAATTTGACAAAGACTTAATGTTAGTATTATTTGTAGTTTTAAATACTTAAAACTATATTCTTTCATTTTAAAAATTCAAACGAGGTTCGGTTGCAGAATCCATTAAATTGATTTCACCCATTCATTTCCCAATTGACTCCGAAGCACTTTTTATTAGTAGAAGATGTTTTATAGTGAGAGATTCTGTACCACTACCCGCTATCTTTAGTTTATTTTTAGAAAATACGGAAATTACTAAACAGCATTCTTTATATATCAAATATTTTCTATGTTTTTCAACCATGGTTTCGAAAAATGTTTTAACAAATTGCACATTAAACTCCTAAATAAATAAAAGACTAACGAGCAAAATATTCCATGTGCCCTCGAGCGTGCAAAATATTCCAGTGACTAACGAGCAAAATATTCCATGTGCCCTAAAGCCATCAATGGCTTGGATGACAACATGACATACACACACACACACGCACCATAATCCACAATCTAAATCTACGAAAAGCCCGTAATTTTAAAACACCGTTAAAACACCGATATTTAGTGGTTGCAAAAGGTAGGTCTCGTATGGGTAAAGTGCTATTAAAATTATTTTCTGATTCTTACAAATTTCGTATAATGCAAGTGATAAATGTGAAACATGTCCGTCTAAAAATAGAATCATTGGTGGAATTATTCAAGAAATACTTCTCCATTCATCCACTCGGATTCGGAGAAACCACCATTGGTGCAGAGTTTCGGATCATCAAAATAATATACTAGTAATTATAGTCTGCAAAATATGTTGGAATTTTCTGGTACAATCACGTATAGTGATCTTTGATCATAACACGAGAAAATGTTGTGAAGCACACTCCGATACAAATAGTTTTCATTCTAAAAACCAGTCATGCCACCACTGATGTACGGTCTTTGTTCGAATAATAATATTGTTCGGGAATTTTAAATTGTTTACTTGCTGCTTATATAGTCATTCTATTGGCCCAACTTTCAAAAGCAGCGTTAAGGTCACTCTGGCTCTATTTAAGGCGCTATTTCGTAATCATTCTAAAAATTGCAATGTTGTGTTTACTGAGATGTTTACATATAATACTGACCTATTAATTAAATGAATTTTATTACTATTATAAACACTGAAAATAGTTTATCGGTTTTAAGTTTACCCGTTTCTTAAATCAATTAAATTATTTAGAAATTCATTAAAATCAATTAAATTGGTTTAAGTTTGTGAAAATAAATGACAATTTGTTTTCATTATATATTCCATTAAATATGGAATTTTTACTCATTAGAAAAACTGGGATAATAATTCGTTGATCCTAGGATCCCAGGATTATTCCGCATATTTAAATCACCCATTAAAATATGCTAAGCTGCCATTTTTATGAGTAAACAGGTCTTTTTTAAATTAAAAAAAAAAACATTCTTTAGTTAACATATAAAAAAATGTTTCTTTATTCATGATAAAAATTAAATTGACCCCAAATTGGCCTTTACCGTGTTAGGTTTAATTAAAAAAAATTTCTAAAATAAAGTGTTCCTAAAATAAAGAATCAAGTAAATTTAATTCCCGATTATAAATAACAATTATAAACAAAACGATCCGATCTAACTTTTGGAATCGGTCAGAATATGTCCATCTTCCTTGTAAAAATTGATTCAATTTTACAGCCGCATAAAATCAAACGTCAAAACTTTAAAAATTCGTCTTTATGACCACCAGTGTCACTTCGTTTTTCGTTTCTTTTCGGTGACATTATTTACCTCAACAGTGCACTATTCGATTTCAAATAAAACTAATACCACGTTTACACCATACCTATTTTAATAGTATAATAGTATTTTACTAATAAAGGATTTTTCTCCTTCAGTTTACACCATAGTGGTGTGAACACAGAATAGTTTATTAGTTATATATTTCACTAATATTTCACAAAAACAGTTAAAATTTATCACAATAAACAAAAAAAAATCTGAAAATTGACTAAAATGTTATTTCGTATCTAAAAATATTATATTAACAGTTCACAACAGTTTACATCGTCATACTTTTTTGATACATACTTTTATACTACTAGTGTAAACGTGGTATAAGTTCTTTTTGAATTCTTTTTTTTTTTGTTTGTATTTATCCCTGCAATCTGTTCTGGGGCCTGTTCAAGACTCTCCCTGCTTTTTCGCGGTTTGCTTATTCCATCCTTACTTTTACGCCAGTCAGCCAATCCGAGGGCGTACGGCTATACATAGGTCCGATTTTAAGACCATCTCCACATTGCAAGCTCAATGCCAGCCTACATTGACATGGAAGATGGGTCGGCTCATGAGAGTTTTGAATTCTTATTGATCTTATTTCAATTCCGACATCGACGAAGCGACCCAATACAGTATATTTTTCTTCTGTCCGTACTTTGCATATACATACATACATTCAGGATTAAGCAAAATATCACCTAATACTTGTACGGCAAAAATAACAAGCTGTTCAAAAATTTGTATTACAAATAACTCGTTCATAAAAATTTGTACCTCCCCATGAGCCACATAGTGTACGTACAATAATGCACCAAAATTCAATATTATGTAAATTTCCCCAAAACAAAAAAGAAATATTACATAAATTTTAAAAAATCCATTGTAACTGCATGTAAATTTAGAATTTATAATAAGTAAGTACATAATATTTCTTCTTATACTCGTAAGAATACATATTTTGGAAATAGAATTAAAAACCAAAAAAAAAACTCTTGCTGTGCCAGTGGATATAAAACAACATGACAACAACAACAACTCTAACAGAAATAAAACGAAAAATTGAAATATTTGTATATAGAGTAGTTGTGATTTAATGCATTTAACGTTATTAAATAAACAAAATCATCCAAGTCGAAATGTACTAACTATTAATAATAATAATAAAAAAATATATTGAATTTTACAAGTTTATGTGACATTTTTTTATGTGCGAGGTTTATCAAAAAAAACCAATTTAGTTTTTTTTTTGTTATTATAGTCCACAGAAGGTTAATGGACGGCCATACTCTTCGGATGAGAAATTGTTAAACTATTAAGACAATTGTTACATTTTTTTTTGTTAGTTCTATTCTTTTTTTATGATTTTTGAGAAATCATTAGAATGAGTTTTTGATTATTATAGTTATTACATTGTGTGGACTATTTTTGTATATAGTTTTGTTGCCAGTTAAATGCAAAAATAGTGTTTTTACAATAATTAACCAAAAAAATAACTTAATGTTTTTAATTAGACCGAAAAAGAAAATGTTTTCGTATTTTATTTCCTGCTTTTGGCTTTGTTGGCGTTATTATTTTCTTAATTATTATCATTACTCTAGTCTAGTTATATTAATTTGTAGGAATGCATAAACAAAGCACTTTGGACTTGTTTCTTAACGCCATAAGTACACACACAGTGCAGTAAATATTTAATCATATCAATGTTATCTTATCGTGCACATTATATTATATGTTTAATAGTAATTTAATTTTCGTAATATTACAAACAATATTTGTTTATATTTTTAAAATTTAACTTATAAAAGGTGTGTGCTTTTCTTGAAAAGAAGGGGGTCGTCGTCATATTAGAAAAAATATTATTTTCATTATTCATACACTATTTCTAACTCTACACATATAAACATTGAAACTACTCGTATATATAAGGGACTAATTAACTTGTCGAAAATATAAAATAATAAAAAATTACTCGTGCGAAAATACTTATAACATTTTTATTTTTTTAGATGAACCGCGAATTTTTATTGTAATTACAATTTAAATACATAAAAAAAACCTCAAATACCGCACAGACAGACAAAATAAAATTGTTTATATAAGTTTGTATATATTTTAGACAGGTGGAATACTTTAAATAAATACAAATATTGAACTCAATCAACCGATCAATATACACATGTACATAATAAAATCAATAAAAATTCGATTTACTTGAAATAAATACATAAATAAGTAATCTTAATTAAGGCATTCTTAAATATTAATCAATATTTTATACAAATGATAGTACGAATAATACAACACTCGAAACTTGCGATTTAATCCAATAAGCTTTAAGAATAAAAATTTCTTTTATTCGGCAATTAAATTATGTCTCGGTGTATAATAGTTTTTTTTAATAACTCATCTAAGCTTTATCGTTCAATTTTGATGTTAATGTACTTTCTTGCCACCAAAAAAAAGGTTAGATCAAAGCAAGTTCGCAATGCTTATTTTGCAGCAGTCCAACATGCCAATACAATTTAAGGAATATGGTTTAATATTTTATCCACAACTAAAAACAATATGGTTTTACGCGAGGATGTGAGATTATCTATGTAGTGGCCAAAAATATTTTAATACCCTCACCGACCAAAAGATGGCAGAATTTATTTTTTAGTATGAGTATCTTTGAAACTGCGATACCTAGAATTTTGAAAACATAGGACATCGAAGTTTTCAAATTTAAACACCCATTCAACCAAAAAGGGTCACAGCTTAAACCGAAACCCGAATTATACCTCATTCAACGTCCTTGCAGAAAATAGAAACAGTTAGAGACATAGAGACAACTTAACGGTTTAATGGTGATTATTCAGTGAATACGATGAAAAAAACATTCGGAAAACAAATAGTTTTTAAAGTAGAATGTATTCCCATAATTTATTATCCATTTCCAACGTATTCAACTCTAACTCGTATTATTGTTGTTTAAGAACCGGGTTTGGACTGTGGTACGTTATGGGATTCTATGATTCATTCTGAGAAATAATTGTATGAGGATTGTGTTGAAAAGTTGGATCAAAAATGCGGACAATTATTAAAATATAACTTGAAAAATGTATATCAGACTGAACAATGTTTAACTAACTGTTTTATATCTCTATTTCGAATTAACGGATAGGTTTAGGTTAGGCTTCAGTGGTTTACACTTAGGCCATTTTTGGCTCATTGTGATACCACGCATTCATGCTACATCATTAACCCATTCACCTATTCACCTACTCACACAACTATAGTATACCACCTGCACATTGCAAACTCCATGTCAACCTGTACATTGACGTGGACGGTGGGTCGGCGCTGAATTCTGCACTCCATCAGAGGGTCTTAGTTGTGTTTATTAACATCACCGATTGTAATCGATGATGAAAATTCGATTTGCATCTAGCCTCTGATGGGATTCGAACCCAGTACCTCCCGGTCCAACTGCCGAAGCTTCAACCACTGCACCACTTCTCCGGTAATTAACGGATAAATGAAACAAGAAGTTTCCTTCGAACACTAACGTTTTGAACCGATTTGTGGTGGGAGTCGTTCAGATCAGATTCGTACGACTATTATTTAAAGTTACTAGGAATCTATACTCTCGCTTTCGTATCGTACATAGAAATAGTCCAAATGTGGGTTTATTATTAATAGCCGTAAATAAAATAATGTCAACAGAGGCGGGATGTTGTATATCATCACAATTTGCGACTTCCACTTGTTTTATTTCTCACTTTTTTTGAGTTAAATGATATACTGTTTCATTTTTCCAATTATTATTTTTTTATTGTGGTCTCTCAGCATGCTCGATTAAAACATCAATCTATTTCTATTCTACGATGTCTACTGTTACTCGATTTGTTTGTTTACACATCACTTAAAATTTTTGTTGGTGATACGTTTGTCGAAGTGTGGGAAAAGAACAGAAAACATATTTATACTGAAAAGTTGAAAGCACATATTACATTTTGCTTTAGGATAATGAGACATAAACAAAGTCGAAAGATGAAAATTGTGATGGTACAACATACCTACAGCTACAGGACTTGTGGAATTCCCATGCAATACGACAAAAACTCAATGCCATTTGTTTATATAAAGCTTCGATTCAAGTAAACAGGACAAGTTTTCACGCAAAATACAAATTTACTACATACATAACATAAAATGTTATTTTCAAGTAAACACAAATTAAACAATATTCATTTCATTGCTCCAGGCGCATAAACGATGTTCGATAACATTTATTTTCTTCACTTCCCAAAAATTCACTTAAATACCAAAAATTGAAAATAAACTGCCCATCAGATCTCATTTCATTCAGTTGCATACAATTTGGCGTGAAGAGTTCCAGTCATTTGGTAATAGCTAACTCAAATAATTCAGTTCAATCGAGCATGCCTTAAATTACCCGGATGTTAAAGAAATACCTAATCGTAAGACCTGTTAATCTGATGAGAGAGAGAGAGAGAGAGAGAGAGATTTTTATTATTGATATTTATGAGTTTGATATTTTTTCGAGTATATCCTTTTTGACCATTTATGCCAAACCCAAAGTAAACGAATGCTAAGTGAATTTGGGGAGTTTATTATCAAGATGTTCTAAGGTTTAGAAATAAAAGTGTTATAGGGATAATTAAACATTTTACATAAAATAAGTCAATTTTAATTGAAACATTAAAACAATTTCATTTTATATAAAAAGCAAATTGCTTGCTAGCCAATCCATAACATAAAAACAAAGGAGGTGCGAAAGAGCAGCGCCTAGCAACAGTATATAAACAGCTTCAAAATAATTTATGTAATACATAGTAGTAAAAAATAAACCGAAGAATAGATTATTCTCGAAACTGATATTTCTAAAAAAGTTAAAAAACTTGACACAATAAGTAAGAATGAAGTTATTAAGAATGTTCAATTAATCGTTTCGAAGATTAGCGCAGATATATTGACAATATGCTGACCGCTTTTCATAATATAAACGTTCGATTGTCATTGAAAAAACATTTTATGCATTGTCACGTGGAAAAATTCGTCGAACAATCACCAGCCGAATCCGATGTGCACGACGAGCGCTTTCACCAAGTGACGGCAAGGCTCATTGGTACATCGGCAAAAACCTACATGCACTCTTGGGTGACATTTTTTGGAATTTGCAAGAAGAAGAAGATTCCGAAGACGACACGAACAAATCAGAAAAATAAAATTAAAAAAGTTAAGAAAAATCACCATAAAATCAACTGAATCAATTTAATTTTCTTTTACATAGTTTATATTGTAAGTATCTATATTTGTCGATGAGATGTTTATTCGATCGATTTCAATCGATTAATGAATGGACAAAAAATGATAAAAGTGTTTTTCGTCGAAATGAAAAGAACAAAAAAATAACACAAAACTGTAAATGTAGATGTGGTTTTTCGTTCTTGATAAATTCGGCAAAGTTGTTTGGCTTGGCTTGCGCAACTCCTTTGCTGAAGAAAGAAAACGAAAATCTTAATTAAAGTTTGACTCAGAGCCAAAACATGTCGAACGCGATATCTCAGAAATATCTCATACTTGAATTACGTTTACCCCCCCTGGGTACCCAGGCTGTCACACAAAAAAAGTTTGCGATTCAAGCATAGTGTAATTAATCAGTTTTTAATAATCAATTACAATTATCAATTATGCAGCCCCGGTGGCAAAGTGGTCAGCATGCTTCCTCCAGCAACCGGAGGTCCCGGGTTCGATTTCCGGTAGTGACAAGGAAAAAATGTCACGGCTGGTTTAGGATCAATGAACCAATCACTCATTATCCGGAATGAAAATATGATTATGAAACCTCATTTGAGGCAGCCAAATCCCTTGATAGGATATAGTGCCAGAGATAGAAAGAGAGAGAAATTATAATTATTGTATCTGTTTAAATGTCAAAATTACTAACTGGAAACCAGAGACGAAAACCGGTTCGTTTAAACCAAACCAAAACCACTGAACCAACGAAATTTTACCGAACCAAAACCAAAACGAAACCAAACCATTTTCAAAATGATTTGCTTGAACCAAACCAAAAACAAACCAGTTTTTTAAATAATAGTTGAAGCGAACCATAAACGAATGTTTTTCTGTTTGGTTCACGGTTCGGTTTTATAGTAAAAAATTTGTTCTATTACCTACATAAATTTAAAAAATCTACTCATTTCTTTTTGAAACAACTACATTATTTTTTTCACGTCTACTACATTTTTGTATTAAATTTTAAAATTTAGAATAAAAGCTCCTTTACCAGCTCACACCAAGTGAGTCTGTAGGATCGAGGTTTATCGTTCCAAACCAAAAAGTTATATAGTCTTTAAACCAAAACCAAGCCAAAACCAATTTTTGAAATATCGAGAAACCGTAACCAAACCAAAAACCATAATAAAAATTTGTTATTAAACCAAAACCGAACCAACTGAAAAAAAAAAATCGTTTCCATCTCTGCTGGAAACGTCAAAATTATGATTCCAAAAACCACCTATTTCGTTGATATTAACGAAGACAATTTTTTAAACTGCTGACAGATAAGACAAAGGTTTACGCTAGGACAGAAAATACGTCTGCGACTGTACGTCAGAATCGGGGTAAGTATACTTTATGTATTTAAAATTCAAACAATTTTGTGAAGCAACGCTTTCGTACACGAAACAAATTATTAACTGAATACTCTTACCTTCCAAATCCTAAATACTTAAATGAATCTAAAGTATCTATTTTTAGATAAATTATACAATTGATCGCTTTTCTTTAGTTGTAAAATTAACCATTACTGATTTATGATTTATCCGAATATGAAAGCTAGAGCATGGAACCGATTATTGATTATTCTAAATTTCAAAAAAATATATTGAGCAATCAGCTATAAAATTTGGTTACAGGTTTCGGTAGCGATAGGGATGTACTATTAAGCTGCTGGGATCAAAAATTAAAAATACTAAAAGTCGAGATATATTTGATTTAATTTAACTAAGCATTTTTTCCCGACGCAACCTTTTTCCATTGTATATTATTGAACAAAAAAGAGCATTATTATATGTTCCCAATGTCCATTTCTATTAAGCTTCTACAAAGTACTCAATAATGAGATAACAAATATGTCTCGAACGAATGTCAACAGATGTCATTAGACAAAACAGATAGTAATACAAAGAAATTCTTAATAATCTCTCAGTTAAAGATAAAAATAGAGTCCTTTTACCAATCATTTAGTTTTCTATGAAGAAATGTCTCTTCTGACTTTTTTTGATTTCTCAAAACAACAATTATTTTACACAGCTGAGTCGCTTAACTCTTCGTTTAGAATATTAACTACCAGTGGCCCTATTCTGGAAATTCCCCGGGAATATGGAATTGGGGAAAGAATTTACATATAAATTATATTTACATAATTTTTTTCTGGCACACTAAGGTAAAAAGTTAGTGGTAATTTTTTTGAAAACAAAATAAAATTGGGAATAAATTTCCCTGGTAATTTCGCTATGGAAATATTATTCCTAATTTACTAATTTAATTCTATCATGATCAAATCACAACAACTTATTTGAACATCAGCCAATATTATAAGCTATACTTACATAGTCTAAGCCCTAAAACATTAAAAGGTTGGCGAAAACTATGGCGTTAAAAATCCGATTTTATAAAATCAATACTATAAATTAGCCGCCTGGAAGAGTTCAAGGACAAACGACTGGTGGAATTTTGTAAAACCAAATTGTGGAATCATGTAACATTAGAACCTTAGTAAAAAATGTATACACATTTCGACGAATTTCAAATGTTCAGATGTAATCGTAAAAAATGTAGATAGTTGTCATTTAAAATGCGTTGCTCGAACAACAAGAATACAACAAGAAGATATTTCTCAGTTTTTCATATATAAAATGATATACTACCACTGAAGTAAAATCGCAGGTGTTTCTAATTAAGGGTTCTACTAAAGCAGTTTCAATGGCTCAGTACTGTATGTGATACCAGAAGCCAACAATTTTTTTTCATATTCCATATTATAATTACATAAATATTTCATTTTATTTAAGTATCATCAATTTTTGACTTACCTGTTCTTGTATGACTATTACAATTCCATATATATACAAAATCCCGTTTGTCAAGTTACCAAAAAAAAAAATTTCCCTCAAAATATTTTTCATTCGAATTGAATTGATTAATGAAGGCGCGCGCGAATCATCAAAACCGGAAATTGAATTTCATATATATATGACAAAAAAATGTTTGTGCGCTTCTATGAAATCAATGAAATTTCTTAAAATTAACAAGAAATTTCTTTGAAATTATGCACATAAAATGATAAGAAGCCGGGTTTTTATATAATAAATTTATATTCGAGGTAATTTTAATTTAAAATAAAATAAAAAATGTCATACATTGTGTACACGAAATATTATGTACAATTGTACACGGATAGGATAATTTATACTTTAATTTTTTCTATTCGCTATGCTAGTCTAATAGATTAATTAGAAAATATTCGTTGTTTCTGTTTGTTTATTTTTTTTGTCAAGACAACAGCGGTTATATTTTACTTTAGTACAGCAGGAAATTGTCAATTGCAGAATGATTCGTCATGTGTGCGCGCGTTATTAAAGAAATATTCGCTTTTTATTTCATCTTAATGATTAATTTTGTCCGGTATATTGGGAAAATGGGTTATATTAAATATGATAACGATATGATATGATATCATGACCGCGGATAACGGAAAAATATGTCATCTTTGTTGGTGTGTTGGCGGTGAAGTTTTTTAGTTAATACTCATAACAAACAAAGAATGTATGAAAGCACATAAATGCAATATTACTAGAATTAGGTTATATGTTATAATAAAGATACAAATTTAAACATAATTGCAGAAATATCCATATATTGCATTTTACTTATAAGTAGTTTCGAAATTGTACCTTATTTGTACATACATATTATGATATTGTTATTGCATGTGAACATACGTACGTACATACAGTTTGTTAACAAGGGTCGAGCACACTGGGTAAACGTATTACTTAAATTTAGTTTAGTGTTCTTGGGACAAATTGGGGAATTTGTTTATAATTTTTGCTTAATTTTTGTTTCGTCGTCTTGGTTGTTTGTTGCGATGTTGGTTCAATTTATGAATGGGAAGGGTGTAATTAAGCTTGATAATTTATTTTTATATTATTTAGTCACGATTTTTATTTTTTTATTTTTATTAAACGTTTGACTCAAATAAATTGGGTGATATTATACACTTTGTAATTGGGGACTGTATGCTTTATAACTAAATTTGTTTATGAATATGCATACTATTTAATTGAATGATATGAGGCTTAATCCCGGAATTATGATTCAATTACGGGACTGATGTTGTACTTGTGACGAAAATATTTTTAATTTGGAATTACTTCATTTGGTTAATTTGCGCACCAAATTCAAATTTGTTCATCCATAGCCTATCATCCAACATGTTTGGTGCTTATGTACTGTAAATATCCCAGTCTCGGGTGCACCGAGACTTCGCTTTGTTCAAAGTTGATTGAATTGGAAATTGTTTTGTAATTAAACATTTTCCGTTAATTTTGGTTTTCTTACTGGAGGAGAAATGTTTGGTGTAATTATTTGAAACTTTGGAATAATTTTTCCATATCTAAATTGGCAGGGAAAATTATTCCCAATTTAATTTTGTTTTCAACAAAACTAACTCTAGCCTTTTACCAGGAAAAAAATGTAAATAGAAATTAGATATAAATTCTTCCCCAATTCCTTATTCCCGGGGAATTACCAGTGGCACTATTCTGGCAATTCCCTGGGAATAGGGAACTGGGGAAAGATTTTTTATGTAATTTCTGTTCTAATATTTTTTCCGGTCTACTGAGGAGAAAAGTTTGATGTAAATATTTTTAAACGGGGAATAATTTTTCCATACCTAAATTGGCAGGGAACATTATTCCCCATTTAATGTTGTTTTCAAAAAAATTAACACTTACTTTTTACCTCAGTATGCCAGAAACAAAATGTTTAAATAAAAATTACACATAAATTCATTCCCTAGTTCCCTATTCCTGGGGAATTACCAGAATAGTGCCATAGGGGCCGAATTTTGGTCAAAAAATGGGAATAAAAATTATGAAAATTACAGTTGTTTTACTTTACCTAGTAGAAATAAAACATTAAATCATATAGTAGATTATTTGATACAAACAGCGGAAAAATTCAATATTTACGTCTAGTACGTATGTGAAACAAAGTTAAAACTCATAAATTTTATTCCCGTTTTCGACCAAAATTGGGTCCCAGATTAGTGCCACTGGTAGTTCTCCGGGAATAGGTATTTGGGGAAAAATTTCGATATTTCTGATTAAATTGCTTTTTTCTGGTATAATAAGGTAACAAATTAGTTGTAATTTTTTTGATTGGGAATAATTTTTCCTGCGATATGCAAACATCCATAAAATAAAAATTTACCAATTCATAAAAATGTACATCAAACATTTTGCTAACATGGCCAGAAAAAAACAATTTGAACAGAAATTTTATGTAAATTCTTTCCTCAATTCCCTATTACCGGAATAGTGCTAGTAGGTTAGGTTTCAGTGGTTTGACACTTAGGCCATTTTTGGCCCATTGTGATACCACGCATTCACGCCACAACATTAACATTAACCCCATTCACCTACTCACACAACTGCAGTATACCACCTGCACATTGCAAGCTCCATGTCAACCTGTACATTGACATGGACGGTTGGTCGGCGCTGAATTCTCCACTCCATCAGAGGGTCTTAGTTGTGTTTATTAACATCACCGATTGTAATCGATTATGAAAATTCGGTTTGCATCTAGCCTCTGATGGGATTCGAACCCAGTACGTCCCGGTCCAAGTGCCGAAGCTTTAACCACTGCACCACTTGTCCGGTCAAAATAGTGCTAGTAGCAATAGTAATAAAATACTGCTTGCCAGTTACCCGCTTTTAAAATCATATATTGAATATTTCGGCCAACTATTTTTCCAATTTTGCGGACAGATTTTCCAGTAAGTTCCATATTAATTATTATTTGGCGTTCTTCGTGCGTAGTTTCCTTTCCAATACCAGCCGAACGCATCGCAATCGTTACATTTTAATTTGTATACGCCTGTATTCAATATGATAGAGGTTTTAAATATAGAAGAAGGACCAATTCGATATTAAAGTAATTATGAAACATAATTTATTTAAATGATTTAAAAAAAATCAAGGTTCATTCTATTTAGTGTATGATCATTTTCGTTGCAAAAAATTCTTGATTTTTTACTTTTTTTTTATTATAAACGGTAAATTAATTTTTATTTTGTATTTTTTGATTTGTTAATTTGTAAAATAATTTAATCCAATTAAAAACTGCAAAATAAGTTCTATAATCCTAATATTTTGTAAATTTTTCTCAAAAATCAGAGTGTATGATGACTTTCGTTACATAGTGTATGTGAAATAGTCGGCAAAGGTTAATTTGAGTAAAGTTTGCATTGTAACATTCTAAGCCTCGATTTTTCAATACAGAGTTCAGTAACGTTCGGTCTTAATATTATACACAATATAAAAAAAAACATTTCCTTCAGAAATATATAAAAAAAAACTATTTCCATATTAATAATAAATAAACATACTGTTTAATAAAAACTAAATTATTTTCCAATGAATATATTAAATAGTTTTATTTGATGTTGTTATCACGGCATGTACATAGATACAATATATAAATTTAAAATGGAAAAAAATCTCCTATGCGCATACCTAGCCAACCCTAAACAAAATTCATAATCGTTTCACAGAAATATACTTTATGTAGTTTTTGGTATATAGTTTTATTACTATTCTGTTGTTTGTTTATTGTTTAGTGAGTAAATTTTCTTGTTATATAGATTTGTGATTAATGCAAATTAAAATACAGAAAAACAACTAAGTATTTAAAAGGTATGTTGTGTTTGACAGAACAAAATTATTGATTTTAAAATTTGATTTTGGTAAGACAACATATTATTGCCTTTCGGTTCTCACACTACATCGTATACTATTCGATATATGTATATTACCACTATAACCAAAGATATTTTTTATTTTATTATTACTATATTTCTTATGTTTTCTTTAAGACGGAATTCTAAGAAATTCTATTAAAATAGGTACACCATATAATATAACAATACTAATAATAATATTATGGTTTTTCTATTTATTACATTAACTGTTGGTGCTCGGGTGTATATTTAGGATTTTTGTTTCATTGTACTTTATCAACCGGAACAAAAAAAATTAAGGAAATTATGTGACATAAATCAAAAGCGGTGAGTTACACTATATGAAATGTGTAACAAATAAAAGAACCTTTCTTAAGAATATATTAAAACCTCTGAACTAGCCAATGGTTCGTTATATGTGTATAGATACGTACATAGGCAAGTATAATTAAATTTCCATCTGTTTTTATATAATAATGTGACATATTTTTTAACCAAACTAAATATTAAATTACCAATATTTATTGTTGTTGTTGTATTTGGAAAAACACATCATTTCCATTGATTGATCCTATCTATCTTTTAAATTTCAACAAAATTACAACAAAAACACTATTTCTCTAAAAGTTTAAATAAATTTATGTCTTCTTGCGCTCTTGTGTATCCGTTTCTACCACCTGCTTATTTACACATAAAGTAGTTTTGTATAGTTTGTATATATAGTTTTTTTCTGTGTGCATTTTCTTCTTCATCGATTCATGGATTGCCAGACGCCTTATTGAATGTATGAAATTGTATATACATATGTATATATATATCCAAAATAAATGTATATATACGTATACTGCATCAATATTATTACACAAAAGAATTCTCCTTAGAGATTTGTGTATTGTATAAGGACGGTACAAAGAACAAATGTTGCGCTCTAAACTTAATACCAAAAAAAAAAAAAAAAATAAACGTGATCTTTAATAATAATTACCGATAATTAAATCGAAAGGTATATAGGAGAAAATTTAAATTGACGATGTACCCGTGTTGACACGTTTTTCATCTGAATGTACAAAAAATAAATTTTGTGCAGCATGTGGTGCAAAATCGTTTAAATACTTAATATAAGAAATGACATGATTTCTTCGAGTCACCATAGCCCACCCACTGATATTCTCGTTCGCATGATATTATTGTTTAACACGGATTTGTGTTTCACCATCGCGCGCGCACCATATAAAAAAAAACTTTTCAAGGAAAATGCGTTGGACTCGTATAAACAATTTACACGCAGTATTATTGTTGTTTGAATATTTCCGATATGAATTATTAACTTTCTATATTTATATACTTATATATTATAATAAGAAATGTAAAACATCTTGAAATTTGTATTAAATATTTTGATTTAAAAATAAAACATTCGATAAATTTTTGGGGAATGTTTTTCTCTAAATACTAGAGGGTAATAAATTATCTAATTATCGAAATTCAATTAAATCTGTGAGTTAAACCAGACCCTTGATAAGTTTTAAGTGATGTCTGACGTATGAAATCATTCAATATTGCAATTAACATTTCTGATGAAAATTAGTTCTCTATTGTATAAGGATTAAGTTCGATGGTTGGATTATTTATAATTTGAAGGTACATTTATTCATATTAAGTACTTGCATCCGATAGGCCGAATGTGTTTTTACTTTTTATACCGTGTGCGTATTTAAAAAATTTCATCAAGAGTAACTCAAAAAATTAACGGCAAATAATGAACAACGCAATTGTAAACTTCATTCCTCGAACTAGGACCATACCATACAAATATATTTGGTTAAAATGATTAAGTAAAGCAAAATTTACATGTTGTATTTTACTTTACTACGACCACCTATTGCAGTCAATATCACTTTGCATCGGACTTGCTCGAAGCCACACCGACTATCTGACATTCCTGTCTCCCTCGATTTAGTCAATCCCCTCGTTCTGAACTGTAATACTGCATATATTCTGACTAATATAAGTATGTATACCTGAGATTACACTAATCACTGCAAATCAAAGCCACCATCATTGTGATTCAGCGTTTTATACAAACCTTTTATTTGGATGGTTTTTCACTGAAGTCAATCCCCTCGTTCTGAACTGTAATACTGCATATATTCTGACTAATATAAGTATGTATACCTGAGATTACACTAATCACTGCAAATCAAAGCCACCATCATTGTGATTCAGCGTTTTATACAAACCTTTTATTTGGATGGTTTTTCACTGAAATGTTTTGGTTAATATACCGACATACTGAATTAGTGAGCCTAGCGGCAAACCTGCAATTTATCACTCCTGATATAAAAACGGTAGCTTAACAATGACGTATAAATTCACTAAAAACTATTTTCCCAGCGGAAAGTGATAATTTTTAAACCCAAAATATGTTATTGGCGCTTCTTGAAAAATTCATCTGTAACTGATACTCTTTTAGACAAGATAGATTAATCCCAGCAGACCTTAAACACAATTCCAAAATGGGACGTAGAGGAGAGCAAGAGAAAAGGAGGTTGTAAAAAGTTCCAAAAATGATTTGAATATTAGTAAACGTAATTCTTCTGAGCCAGTGGAAAAATTAGAAATTAACATGAGACTTATAATAGGTTTAAAATCTAATCGACGATTGATTGAATATGAGAAGTCACTTACCCATGTTTTACACCAAATAAACTTTTTATTTGATAAACATTTTTACTATCCAAAATTCGTATTTCACCTATTTATAATAATTACTCGTTTTAGTTTTCTGGAATTTTAATGTAAATGAAACGGTATGAACACAACAAAAAATTAAATCAATCAATTTTCAAAATTTATTTGTGAGTTTATTATTATTCAAAAAGTTCGATAAACAATTAGCATACCGCACATAAAAGTTTATTAAAGAAGCGCCAAGTCGACAAAAAGATCGCGGTTATATATAAAACTAAAGTTATTTAAATCGGGCAATATCTCATTTGGCTACAGTCAAATAACTTATAATATTCTATAAGGGACATTCCATAGTAAACCTGCACACAAACATGATTTCGTTAAAAATTGGTACCGCAAAAGTTCCCAGGCGGCAGCACTAAACATTTTTAACGATAACTAACTTCACACCCAAAAACTATTTAAATCACACTCATATAAACGATTGATTATTAATAAAGCTATAAAAGCACAAGGTACGGGCAACGTTGGTTTACCTGAAATTTTAACAATTTCATCCAAACCCAAACAAACAAATTTTAGTCTAGCAATTGGGGATAGCGAGTTAGCGCTAGACTTAATTTATTTGGATTTGGATGAATATTCGTGTGATATTTTAACGTATTTAGCGGGGTATATTCAGGCAAACCAACTTAAAAAATGTTTGAAGTGCAAAGACTGTTTAGAAGTCTCGAAGTCGCCACACCATCGTTTTGATTACTGACGACCATCACCTTGGCTTTGGGATCATGCGACTTTATATCACGGAAATCTGTTTCAATAATATCAGATGTTTCACCAACTTTTAAATTAAAAGCAGCCTCTTCGAATGGTTTTTGCATAACACCGCGACTAAATAAACCTAAATCGCCATCCCATTTCGCTGAGCTACAATCAGAATATTTCTCGTCTAATTCTGGTTTGTGTAGCCCCGTGAGAAATCATCAGCTCTTTAAACCATTCAAATATTTTATATGCTTCATTCTTTGTCCGAGTTACGTTTTCATCTTATCTATTGGTTTTACGAATAAGTTAATTGCTTGTACTTGGCTTGGGCCCTGTTATGAGGAGCGTTCAGCTGGTGCTGTATGTAAATCCCATTGAGATTATTTTTAGGCATATTTAAATAACAGTGCATTCCTGGAATAAGTAAAACCACGGAAAGAAAAATTTGGTTATTGACTTTTCTTCCCTTTCACATAACCTCAAACAATATTTGATAAGAATTTTACTTACTAGTTGATCGATTTAAACGTTTTTCCCAACCCGCTAGTATTAAATCATCTGTTTAAGCGGCCATTTGTAATTAAACAATATTTTACTAGAACTTTAATTTTTAATTGCTTTTGCTTCACTTTGAAGTTTTGAAGTTCAACAAATTTTGCGAGCGGCGATTTATGTTTTGATAACCTTCGAGTATGAGTTCGTTTTTGGAAAATTGAGTAACCAATAACCAGGATACCAATTATAGTTTATTTGTGTATCACAATTTATTAAATATGATTAAAATTATAAATACAAAATAATTAAAATTGTCCTAACGTAACGTCAAATTTTGTATTTCTATTGACTTTTGATTATATTTTTATTTCGTTAAATAAAAAAATATTCGTTAAAAAAAAAAATAATTTTATTATAAAACGTAAACATTTCGTTAAGTTTCTAGTGCTGCCGCCTGGAAACTTTTGCTATGTCGGGAGAATTTTTTCAGTTCATGTCCTTTATAGAATTGTAAGTTATTTGGCTACAGTGCATCTAGTAGTTTTTTATTGTGTTTGTGACATTTGATGATTTTCTAGTTTTTCAACAATATGACAGCACATTTTGACAATTATATTTTTTAAGAAATTAGAAATATTCTCTATTGGAATGAAGAAGAAATGAAGAATGTTATTATTTATGATTTGTTTTTTATAATAAACGATTTGAATAAGCCATAAACCTACATGTTTTCACTTACGACCATTGAAGTTTTGTTTCTCTTGCATTGTGTTCTTACCTCTGTCACTGTGGTCTTTGGCTAGTTTCTTTCCATTCCATATGATTTTAAATAAAATATCAATAAAATATTTTTACATTTACGTTTTATTAATTAGGTACGTGATGTGCGTTAATTATAATAATATCAATTAAATTCGCTTAAGAGAAGTTTGCAGGCATAATTCTTTGCTTCTGCCATGGTATTTCACCAGCACTTCAGATGAAATAATTGGCCAAGTGTTCTCTGACCGAAACAGCATCAAATGACAGGGCTCCGGTATTTGAAGTCTGGTGCGATATATCAAATAAGTTTTTTCGGCTGAATCGGCTTGTTCTGAATGCTGCCGATACATCTGATTCGTTTACATGTGGGCGATCTTCTAGTCTTATAAAATTATGTAAAGCACACGCTGCTTGAACAGTGTCAATAGTTTTTGGAACATCTGTAAGAAAATGTGTGTCGAAAATGCGAAATTTGCTATGTAACATTCCAAATGCACATTCAACATTTAAGCGAGCTCTGCTCAACCGATAATTAAAATTTTCCTTTTTCATGCGATCGGCATTATCCGATAAGACATTTCTCGTAGCGTATGGACGCATTATATTACTTGCAAGAGGAAACGCTTCATCCGAAATGACAAAATAAGGATATGGTTCTGTTTCATTTGGGAATGGATCCGCTTTGAGCAAGTCCAATTGATATGTTTTTGAAATGTTCGTTTTTCCATACGAAAATAATTATGAAATTTTATTTGGTCTTCCTTGAATTGTGGCATCAATATAGCGAATACACTTTCTTCATGTCTCTTAACAAACAATTCTATACTCCATAACCTGAAAAATTTAGATTTTAATTTATATGCGGGATGTATTCCTAGTTAATTTGCCAAACAAACCTCTTTACGCGTCTACTTCTTGCTAGCTTCCTTTTATACAGCCTATATAATAGTATTTCTTCCAAATCATCCATTAGTTAAAATTTTTAATTGAAATAAGATGACGTTGTTATTATTTTTATATTAAAATCACTTCTGACTGGCAACTATAGTTTTCACAATATGATGTAGATGTCGCAAAAATCACAAAATTGTAAAAGTTTATCAAATATATTTGATATATATTTGTTTGGTGTAAAAGATGCGTTAGTATATACTCGCGATTGGGCACCTATACTATGTACCGTGTTCTACAAAATAAGTTAGTAAGCAAGTAGTAAACTAGTCCTCTTATAATACATATTTTGAACTTTTCTGTGACTTTTATCACAAACTTTGGAATTATAAAAGGGTTCTTGGAAGCAAAATATATAACTGACCCTTGAATTAGGATTTAAGCAGCATCACAAAGAACAACAAGCCATGGTGGATATCATTATTTACACATTTATAGTAAATTATATAGTATAAATTTAGTAGAATAAGAGTAAGTATACAGTAAATTTAAATACTCTCAAAGAACTAAAAAAAGTGTTATATGAGTGTCAACGATTCCAGTTAGCAACAGTAAAATTGACTTTAAAGACTAAAATATTCTAAAGGAAATGCCCATGATGTGTGATGATTACGATGCTATAGAGCAAGGATCACAAAGATGCGACTAGAAGTGCTGAAGAAACAAACATAGAAAAGAAAAAGTGAAGAGAAACAGAATTGAGAAAGCAAATAGAAAGAGAATAGAGAATTAAAATAGTGAAAGGGAATACAGAGAATAGAGAAAGAGAATAGAGAAAAAGAATAGAGAAAGAGAATAGAGAAAGAGGAGTAGAAGAGGCGAATAGTAAGGTTTTTCATTTTCGGTATTTTAAATACGAAGAGACGCTATATTTAAATTAAAAAACGTTTTGGTTAAGATATGCCTTCTAATTTATGTCCGAGATTTCTTACGTTTCATCACTTCACATAATAAACTAAGAAAAAAGAGCTTTGTTTTATTTTGGGTTTAACGGTAAAAATAGAGAGTTTAAGACGGTCTTTTAGAAAGCTTCCGACATTGAGAAACCAATTCTTTCAGAATATAATAGCGAGGATGGCGATTCAAATGATAATAATGACCTGGCGCAACAACTAGCTAATGAATGTTTTGATCAACCGACACCTATTGAATATAAGGCAGGAGATGGAACAGTCTGGGGAGTGAAGTTGTACCACCATTTCGTAGAAATTTGACTCATAATATTTTGATTAATATCAGCCACAAATGAAGCTAGCTAAAATATCGGTAGTTTGTCATATACTACAGAAGAGCATGATGTTACTGGAAGAATAAAACGAAGGTAATTGTTACCCCTGCTGAGTGCGGAACATTCTTTAAACATTACCAGCTGCTTGGAATTGAATTAATATTTCACTTCCAATGAATTTATTGTATACTTATATTATGTTTTTTTAAATTAACATTGAAATCTTAAGATTGACATGTTAGGTGTGCAAGTAGAAACTCGGGTCTGAAATTAGTTGCATTAAAATATACTTGAACGCATCAAATCGCCCGCCATACCAAAGTCATTTCTACTTTTATGACATAAGTTTAAGTTATTTACAAGATGTTATTCCGTGTGCATCACTTTTAAGAGGTTGATGTCGATAAGCAACATTTACGTCATTGCATTCTATTCTGTTTTCAAATGGAAAAAAATGCTGCTCAAGCTATGGAATTCATTAATTCGACTTTAAGTGACAATTCTGTGAGTCATTTACACAGTAAAAAATTAGTTTGCAAGATTTCGTAATAGCAATTTTAGTCTTGAACGATCCACGTCCAGGTGCATTAAAACAATTTGAAGATTAAGAACAAGTTTTACTGGATGAAAATGATGTGTCAAACTCAAAAAGAGCTTGCAGAACAGTTAGGAGTTGCTCACCAAGCAATATCATATCGAATGCATGCAATGGGCAAAATACAGAGGAAAGGAAAATGGGTTCCTCATAAACTAACTGACCGAAGATAACAAAAACTGAAGAGTTGACATCTGCATGAATTTGCTTTCTCGGTACGAAAGAAAGATTTTTTGCACAAAATCATTACGGGTTATAAAAAGTGTATTTTGTACAATAATCCTAAATACAGAAAACCAAGGTTTGGTCCAGGCCATCAACATCAATTACAAAAATGAATATTCATGCCAAGAAAGTGTTACTGTGTGTCTGGTGGGGTTGGAAAGTCACTACGAGCTTCTGAAACCTGACCAAACTGTTACAGCTGAACGATACCACGTCCAATTGATCAAATTAAGTGAAGTTCTGGAGGAAAAATACCATTTACGGGCCAAGGAAGGCGATGATATTGATGTTTAACAACGCTCGTCCACGTATAGCAAAATCAAACTAGGAACTCATCATCTCCTTATGCTAAGAAGTTTTAGAGCATGCGGCGTATTCTTCAGACTTGGCTTCCTCTGATTACTACTTATTCAGATTAATGTCATCTTATTTGAAAGACCAGCGGTTCACGAATTTGAAAATATGCAAAAATGGCTCGCATCGAAACCACCAAGTTTCTATCGCGAAGGCATTCATCATCTACCTGATAAATGGCAAAAGACCATAGATGTCAAATAAAAGGGTTATTTTACAAAAAAAAAAAATCCAAACATATTTTCCAATCGATTTTTTCATAAGAAAACAATGGAATCAGACTCAGAACAAATAATTAGAACACTGAAAATTTTAGGTCAATACGGCCTCTAAACAATTTTTGTAATTCATGTGATTTGAAGAAAAATAAATCGCAAACATTTCTTTGTAAAAAAACATGAAGTGAGAGTGATTAGGCATTTTCGCCAAAAAACAGGGACGGCCTAAATTTGAGGAAGAAAAGCAAATGAAATCTCTTTCGATTGTTGTAAGCTGAACAATTTGGTTCGGCAGCGATTTTCTAACGAATTGGGATTAATAAACCAAATTAAAACCGGACAAATTGCAATTACTGTATACTAAGCATTTGTCGAACCATTCAATGTTGATTTAAAGAATGGCTAAACAAGATAATTAATGATTTCGAGTTGAATAAGTATACCGGATTTCAAATGTTTTTAATATTGTAATTAAATACGAGGGATGCCCAAGTCATTCCTCTTTAGTTATTTTGTTTTCAATAGATTCTAACCGATGCTCTGATAGCATACGTGACTGTACAATTTTTGTTGTCGAACCATAGTTTCCCTGAATATTTCTAAATTCTAGTAACATCTGTAGAACTTGGGAGTCGTAGTTGAAGTTGGAAGCGGAGTTCAAGATGGAGCCGGAGTCGGAAGCGGAGTCGGCATCGGAGTAAAAATTAGAATAGAGGTCTTTCTCTCTTGTACGTCAAACCAAAAATTTGTTTCTCTGTTTCTCTCATTTTTTGGTACAGGTCTATTTGGAGGGCATTACATACATTTTAATATTTTTCATATTCCCAAAGAGTAGGTAGAACAATTGAAGTAAAGACGAAAAAACCGGCCGGAGTCGGTCGTTTTCTCAGACTCTGGATTGTTTAAAAATACCATTGTAATAGTTAAGAAAAACCATAAAACTTCACGGATCCGACTCCGGCGAGCCCTGTGATTATTAAACAACGTCGTTAAAAATCAAGTTATTACAATTTACACAATTGTTGGAACTACCGTTTGTTTTGAATGGACTAATTGCTTTAAAACAACATAATTACAAGTGATTATAGCGCGTCTTCAAAAACCGTATTTTAGAATTTAAAAAGCTTCACATTTTTGCGGCTAAAAAAGAAATCAACCATCTGTTATATTATTGGGATATAAGTAAAAGGGGGGGGGGGGGGGGGGGGATATAAGTTGTAAAGTTATTTTGCACAACATTTCAACAGCGTAGAATTTATATCGAAAAGCTAAAAATATGTAGCTTGCAAACCTCGCTAAAAACGACCTCACCCGAACAACGAAGCTTACTAATTTCCAGGAATAAAATATATAATGAAGTTATAAAGTTTAAGTAAATCGAAAAATGATTCTCGTTGTGCAGGCGGTTGCTCATTCCCGTACATAGATTTGTGCAACTGAAATTTGTTCATTTTTGTTAATAAATAAGCGCAATGAAGCTAAGGATAAAAACCTATGTAAAGTCGAAACAAAAAAAAAATGGTTACAGGAATTTGACCTTAGAACAACCATCCATAAAGAATAATTAAAATTCCCTTCGCATAAAAAATCGACTAATAATACTCGCGTAAATTTTAAAATACATGCTTGTTAATTGAAATTCTAAATTAACCATCGTGTGGAATCTCTATCGTCCGCAACAACAAAATATGTATCGAAATAACCAAGCAAATTAAATCATTAAAAAGCCAGAACAAAAACATAATTCATATTATAAAAAGATGCGAAAAATGAACAAACCTTTTCTTCTACATTATACCACTATTTTATCTATCTTTAAAGTATACATGTTGTAATATAGTGTACTTAATGTATTTAAGATTGAGAACAAAGACTTTTAAAATCCAAAACGAAACGTAAAGAATTTTTATGTTTTTATAGTGTAATCGTAGTCAGTTCTATATTTAAAACGTCCAAATCATAAAATACCAGAACCCCGAAAGAAAACCAAAATATTAATTAATCAACTAGTAGTAGGTACATAATATTGATTACTTATCAAAAACTAAAATTATCGTAACTATATATAATATGTATATGTACACACATGTCTTAAAACCCATTTTAATAAAGATGTAATTCTTAATACTTCTTGCGTCTTTTAAAATATATTTAGTAGTACGGTATAGTTCTTTTTATAATCCCGTCGCGTCATGTCAGAGAAATGAAACAGATAAAAACACAACAAGAAAAAAACTTAATTTAATTTTAAAGAAATTAAGAAAAGAAAAAAGAAAGTTCACACACAAGTAGTAGTAGTACATATAGTATTTATATACTCATATGTACACTTTTCTTTTAGTTTCCGCTTCTATTCATGTACCACACATATTTTTTTTTGTGTATAGAGAGCCGCGATTTAAAAATACACCATATATACACACACTTGGAATACCAGGCGCTCTGTTTTGTACATTTGTACCTAGTGTACAGAGAAAAATACAAAATCGATTGTGTTGCTTTACGGTTATTTCCGATAATTAGTTTTCCTGTTTTGCTGCTAGGTTTTTTTTATGTAAGAGGTGTTACAATTTATTATAATTAATAATACAAATTTAATTTAAAAGTATGTCTGGTAATTATCATAATACGTATAACAATACATTGTACTTATGTAATACATTGAAGTGTAACAAGTACCTTTGGTTATGTCGTATAAAATACATTTTGAAGACCCTAGCACACCAGCACTATCATAATCACCGTCATCATGATGCATGCCTCAGAATATATAATTCGTATATGCGAATTTTATATCTTATTAGAAGATTACATATATAAATAACTTAAAGGATTATTGTTATGCACACGTTTCACTTAGGTAGCTAAATAAGATTATACTTAGTTGGATATAATTCGCATACCAGTTATATATGTCAATAGCGTAAATCAGAATTGGATTTTGTTATTTCCATATAACGCGATAATATGTACGTACATATGTATATGCATGGATACCGAAAACATTAATAAAACTTACACAGACTATTTTGTTCACAAACAATTAAAGATGAGATCAAAAGACTTGAAATTGTAAAATTATACGTTAACTATGTAATAAGAAAATATACGATATGTAGTTTGTAGAATATTTACCTCAACATTTTACGCACCAATGATGATATATCGATGGTGTACGGGGGAAGGTGGTACTATATTCATAAAATATTTTAATTAGTAATTTGACAGTAATGTACTCCAAGTACTTTCACTTCCTATATTGCTTAAAAAATGTTTACTAAATTCTATAAACGATGAATCAACGATACATGGAATTATATCATATATACATAGTGTGGCGAAATGCCAAGTGTATGTATTTCTTATATATAGTGCGATATGAATTCATTCACCTCGTAAGAATACACTGAAGGATATCGATCGAAAAATTTATTAATTTTATTTTTTTAATATTTACTTGCATGTTGTTTATGTACGAGAATGTATATTAGACTAAGTCTTTTAGTTTTTCGTTTTTTGTGCCAAAATACTTTAGGATATACACAAAACCTAGGATGCAACAAACAATATTTCACCGTCAACCGGATGTGACAATTTTGTTTTATACACATACTTTCATACTCGAATTCTATATTCTTATTCACATGAGATAATTTACATCTGTGGATTTTCACACGTACCTGATTTACATGAACAAAATTAAATGCTAAGGGGAATAAGGATAGTTTTGAGAATTATTAATATTGCATTTCTCACTATTTATTATTATTTTTTTTTTAATTTAAATATTTAAGTTCATCAGCCTTAATATTTCCGGAAGCTTAGAGAAAATGTTAGCGAGACAACGTTCAGCAAAGGAACATAGAGCTTTCAAGAAAATAACCGTTTGATATCCAAACGACGAAAGAATAATACTCTAGTGAGCTATCTCAAGATAAACTCTGACAAATTTAATGAGCCCAATATTTTTTATCATAGTTATAGCTGCAATGTTTTGGTGCGGAAGAGATATGCCGAAAACTAGCAGAGAAACTGCAAGGTGTGCGTAATTCACATTAATTTAGCAAATACAAGGAAGAAAAGAAATGTATAACAATTCCTGTGGAACTTCCCTTTATAAAGAGGTAGAAATGCGGAATTAACATTCAAATTACCGATAGTAAAATATTATGTTTCATTATGTATTTGCTTAAGCAAAATCGTCAGATCACTTCCAAGTACTTATACCTATAGGTCAAGAATTGCAAACACTTTGTTTTCCAGCTCATTGCGACATTGGGTTATCCCCAATGAGATTGCTGGTTTTACGAAATTAAAGCCTGATTGGAATGCAATAAGGACTCTGTTCCATGGCTCACATTCTCAGATGTGGGTTCTGCACTCTGACGTTAAGAACTATCCAGCCGATTTAAAGATTATCTAAATCGTCTGAGACGTGTTCCATAATAAGTTCCATTTTTCAAAACATGGCCTCGTGACAACGTGAAAATTTAAATATTACTGTCAAGAGTAACTGTTTTGAAAATAGGTATTAGAGAAAAACCGTTAAAACTGAACTAGATAAAACTAATATCTTTTCTAAACTTCAATTGTGATGAATTAATAAGTCAAATCTAATGTTTGAATGACCAACCCCAATATGTAGTTGAGATGTACAAAACAAAATTACACGTCTCTTTCCACAATATGTTTATTGGCCTGGTAATAAGTCAACACTGTCTGTTTCCGTAATACCAAATTTAATATCACTTTCTAGATAATTCTATATAGCCCATAATTAAGCGATGGCATGGATGAAAGTACTATAGACTGGGCAACCGCATTTTTTACGTGCTCGGGTGAAGTTTCGACAAGTCGCTCTATATGAGAAAGAAACAAAAAAATTCCAATCTCCTAGCACAATTACATTTAGCTGCATCAATTAGTTTTACAACGAGACTCTTGGCCAACCTATCAACATATTTATTTTATTTTGAAGAAAGCACTTTCAATTACTTTTTTATTTAATCTACGCAAGGTGTGCATATAAATTAAAATAATTCGTTCAAAGGATTTAAGTATTTATAAGGAATTACTAATATTAAGGTCAATATTTACAACACCAAAAACTTAAATAAAGTATTACAGCATCAGCACCCGCCAGAAACCTACCTATGATTCTTAGTTGTAAACGCAACAAATTTAATTTCAATCAATGTCTCCAATATTTCCACCGATGATATCGTAAAGCTATCTAAAAAAAAATACCTCTCCCAATTACTTAGTCCTTCCACACCGAAACATTTTGAGACGTCAAAAGCTTTATTAAGAATTTACTCGACATCAACTAGCAAACTGCCTCTTCCGATATGTTGAACCGAAACCAAAACTGCTAATCTACCATTTATTCAACTAAAAGTAAAGAAATTACACCCAGGTACATTCAGAAAAATGCCAAACATTCAGACTAGGAAGCAGTTGGTTGCTCGAATCAATAATGCCGGAAATAAATAGAAGAAATTCAACATGATTGTTGCCATTAGAAAACGGCTCTATGCTTGTTACAAAATGGAAATCATTTCGAAAGCTGTTTGTGAAGTTCAAAACTTAGCAAATCGTACAATATTTTTTTACTATAGGCACATTCGATTGAACTGATTTAACTGAATAATCTGAATTAGCTGAATATATCACATCAGTTTACCTCAGTTAACTCAGATTATTAGTTAAATCAGTTCAATCGAATGTGCCTTATAACAACTTATATTTTTTGTTTCAACAAGTAAACGTACATCATTGAATTGTTAATATCTCAAAACCGATGCGTGATTCGATAAGAAACGAAGTCACCATTTTTTAGTAAATCGTCTGATAAATTTAAATTTGAAATAAAAAACAAAAATTATTGTGATTAGTTTGAGAAAAAATTTTCGTTATGGAAAACACTATGTATGAAAATTTTCATTCACGAAAAGAAAAACAAACTCTGTGCCTTTAAAATTATAGGAAAATAATTGAGATATCTTATTTTTTAGAAGAATTATTAAGCACATTTACATATGATTCTAATCTGCCATGGTAAAAAATTTGAAATGCAATTGTAAGTGGGTGACGGTTTATTTCAGGGCATATGCGTAGTAGACTTTTTTCAAGAAATTCACCCAGCTACACGTCCTACTCGTTTGGACTTGTCCCAATGGAACAGCCATATATAAATATATTATACTGAAATGTAGTAATGAAAGTAATGAAAGAATTTCCATCATATAAAAGAAAATGCATTTTGCTTTTTGACATTTCGGTATTTTCAATACGTCATTTTATACGAAAAACGGAAAGATACTCCTACGCTCATTGTGTTGACATTTTGCAAGTAAACTGACATCTTGAAAAACAAACGGACGGAATAGGTACATTGTGTTTGAACCTTAAGAGTATTGTTTACTAAAGTAAGGGTAAGTTGTGCACGTTCGATAGGCATCTGTGGGAACATTGTCTTGTAGTTTTTTTTTGTATTCAATAGATATTATGGAAAACTCGGGCTTACCTTCCCCGTTTTCTCGAAATTTTCTTTTAATATTTTGTTATTAGCATACAAGGTGTGTAAGCTTGATCGGAATATACAACAAAACCAGACTTAAATTTTTGTCACACTAATAAAGATAAATCAATAATCTCGTGCCAAGCTTTGTATGTTTTTAAATATTTTAATTTTATGTTACAGAAACAATATAAATAAAAACAGTCTACTCATAAATTCCAAAATAACTTTATGAAAACTAACTCAGAAAATTTCCGATAGAAGATCAACGGTTGTGTAGTATAATTTTTTCTGTTTTGTATGTCAATGTGTATTTGATCAGACATACTCTCATAGATTCTAAGGAGATTCCGATTAATTGGCCGATTTTTTAATTTTTGTATGACAAATTTCCAAGGTTGTAGACGAACTGTTTTAGCCCGTTAATTTGTATAACCATATGTTGCAAGATAACAGATAGCGCCGCAATAAAATATTTTAGCGCCCCTTATGGTCGAGTTTATCAAATAAAAGGTCAACATTTTTTTTTGTTTGAACTGATTGCATCTTTAATGCCTTTGTAATCTTTAAATAAAATCTGAATAAAATGGTGATCCGTAATTTTACGATCAATCACTAAAGCTCAAAAACAATCTGGGGTCTTTACTCTAAGCCATCTCACCAACAAATCAAATTTCCCGATACTTATGTAAGAGTATTTGAAAACGTTAGTTGTGAATATGAGTAATTTCTCCATTTTCCCTTCAACTCATCATGAAAAAGTTAAGCGTGTTTGTGTATGTGGCATATCATTGTCATTACTTGTGTAATTCCTGACGTTAAAAGGCATATTATTAATTACGATTATGGCCTCCTGTCTAGCAATGAGCAAATTTGACTTTTTTTTTACTTCTTTACTAAATTAAATCTTTACTAAATTAAATCTTTACTAAATTAAATCTTTAATAAATTAAATCTTTACTAAATTAAATGATTACATTGAGCAAGCCCCAAATTCATTTAATATCACCACGGTTTAGTGAAATCCACTTTACATGGTACACAAATACCTATGGAGTTGTTCTATTAAGCAGCTTTGAATGCTAAAGAGATAAAGAATGTTAGGTTCTTTACCTCTTTACCATTAAAAGCTGCTTAATAGAACAACTCCATAGGTATTTGTGTACCATGTAAAGTGGATTTCACTAAACCGTGGTGATATTAAATGAATTTGGGGCTTGCTCAATGTAATCATTTAAAAAACAAAAACCTAAATCAAGTTGCATAAAAGCATAATTTCGGAAAATGGGGCCGTTCTAAATAGTAATGCATCAATTTCCAATGAATTTATTATTTACTTTGCAAGAGTACCTGATGATGAAAAAATACTTCCTTAACGAAAAAATACTAAGCTGTCCTTTTAGCTAGTTGAAGGTCCGTATCTTCCTCAGGACTTTTGTTGAAACATATTATTTTTATCACTTGTCTCAAATAGTGAAATTGCATTTATTGATGTTCCTTTAGAACCAAAACATTCCCTAGACAGTGATTGCTTAATCAATTTTATGTTGAAATTCAAGGAACTGTTCCGGATAGACTCAAACTGGCCACGATCGTGTAAATAATTTTTATTATTAGTCATTATTAATTATTCTCGTTCTGATTATTAACAGAACGCACTGAAAACCGAAACCTTAAGCCTCGTAAAAATTAGTAAAGTAAATTCCTTTACAACAACTAATTGTTTTTATAATTTTTTTAATATGTCTAATTTTAATTAAATTAACTGAACCCTTACAATTAGTGAATGAACACCCCCACCCCATAAAATAGAAATTTAAACCCCCTCGGAGGGTTAAGCGGAGAGGAGCATGGCGATCTCCTTCCTGTCCGTGATAGCCAAAACCGTTAGCCACTATAATTCCACACGAGGGATAGCAATTTAAAAAACTATATCAAATTTTTCTGTATTGAACGACATTTCTAAATTTACTTAGACGAAAAATAAACTGTTTTTATGTGTTACAGTTTATAACCAATTATTTTAAACAGTTTTAATTGTAATCTCCTTAACATAATTTCTCAGCTTTTTAATTTTCCAAAGGTTTTGTTGATAAATATTTTTAATATCACAATTTCAAAGTTACGGGATTTATTTTATCAGTATTTTGAACGAAGCTTTTGAAATATTTGCGGTAAATCGATATCGGGGAACTGTCATTTTCAGTGCATTAATTTTCGAAAAATTGTCATTTTCGGTTAATTGATTTTCGGTGTATTGTTTTTCCGGTGAATTATCGCTTTCGTTTTCAGTGAATTGTTTTTCCATGAACTGCTTTTTCAGTAAATTGTCGTTTTCTATGGGTTGTTGTTTCCGCCGAATTATCATTGCCGATAAATGGTTTTTCGATGATTTTTTTCCGGTGAATTGTAGTTTTTAGTTAATTGTCGTTTAGAAAGTAAGAACAGTTCACCTGGGCGCAAGATGAAAGTATCTATTATAGGCAACCAGCTTAACGTCCCGTAAAGATTAAAAGAAAAGTTTATGAAGAACTTGCGTACAGTTTTATTTAGTTTGGGATAAAGAGTTGGGTCCCCCAACATTTTATTTTGAAAAACTTTGTTCAAAGGTAGTGCAATTTAATTAGTTTTAGTTAGTACACATTATTTATGCTGTGTGCCTCACGTCGATTTTTTTGTCTAAATTTCCAACTAACTAAATCGATGGTTAGTTCATACCAATCGTTCAAAGATGGCACAAAAGAAACCGCATCTGATGTTTAGTTAAAATCTGCAATATAAACTTAAATTTAACATTCTACAAAACATTTCTAATCAGTAATAGATAAATCGAAACTAAGTTTGCAGTTTAGAAATAAATATCGGTTAGATTTTGGTTTAAAAATATTAGAGACATCTAACAATAACTGAGTGAACTAACGATCAATTTAGTTAGTCGGCAATTTAGACAAAAAAATCGGCGTCAGCCACACAGTATTAGTGTACCTTAGTGATCCTTGTTTAGTGCATTTTGTTTAATAATTTTGATTTAGCACAAATCTCGTAGTAAACGATTTTTGTTTAGTGAACCTGATTTAATGCAGTTCATAGTCTACAGTTTTTTATAACTTGGGAGGCTTATTATTAAACAAGGCGTAACTGGATTTAGTTATGATTTGAAAATGCATTAAAATCTTTTATTATATATGTATAGTTTATAATCAAATAAATATAACTTACCCGAAAAACGTGCCAAAAATTTATAAAATCCATTTGTTTTTGTTGAAATTATAGGTGTTAATGAGGTCCGGGATTTTAATCTGTTCCTGCTACATATTTCCATTTTGTAGAATATATAATATTATAAAAGTTTCTTTTATATAAATAAATATATAACTTTTTTTAAATTTAGTTTTAAATTATTTTTTGTTTTGTAATAAATTATACAAGTTTATATAATTTAATTTTATTTTATAAATGTATACGTTTCTACCAATATGATTTAGTAAACATACAAAAAAATGTCACAAATATATAAATAAATATATACTTATATTGTATATATTTTTATTTTATTATATAAAGCACAGAAAATTTTTATTTTTAATAAATAATTTATAAATTATTTAACCACTTCAAATACAATAATTTTTTTATAAAAAAACATTTTGATAAAAATATCGTCGTCTTTCTATTATTATTTTACTTAATAATAAATGTATATTATGTATATTATTGTATTTATTACAATATTGTATTAATAAATTATTAAATATATTATATTTATTATTTATGTTATATAATAAATTATTAAAATTTATCAAAACTAATAACATCGTGTCACATTTGTAATTATTTGTATTTTTGTTTAATAATTTTTACAATTACGTTACAATTATTATAAATAAATAAATAAATAAATTAGAGGCAAACACGTGATTTATATAAGTATGCACTTTTTATATAATTTCGGTCGTATTAAAAAATTCTTATAAAAAATTATGTTTCGGGGTTTTGTGTGTGGAAGGTGTGTATATATTATATCAATTGCCAGTAAGACACATTAATTATTATTATTATTGTTTGTTATCTAAAAGAAGAAAAGAAAAATATTAATTAGGTCAGTATTTATAGTATTAAACAATATAAATTATGCAATTTTTGTAAATATTCGGCGAATTTCAAAATTTAAAACAACACCGCCGCTGCATTCAAATATACATAACATTCCTCTGTCGTATTATAATCCAAAACCGCATTCCTCAATTGAAAATCGAGAACAAATAACAACAAATAAAATTATATACATATTTATAAAACAATGATAGTTCTTATATGTTTATGTAGACGAGTATATGTCTGTGTGATATGTGTGTGAATTCTTGTTTTTGTATTTATGCATCTTAAAGTTTTCTTACAATAAGTACATCGCTCTAAGTATATAAATACTCTGTTATAACCACCGGGCGATATAAGTACGCGAATCGTGAGAGCTTCGTACTTTAAAATAAAAATTGAAAGTCCAATCAACTTTTTTTCGTGGAATTTCACTTCTTTCTTACGTATACCTACAGTTGGTGTGTAATTTAACAACAACTTTTCTTCCAAAACCGATAATTAGACCGGTAAATAAACAAAAAGGTGAACGAAATTTTGATTTGTTGCTATACAAATATTGACTTACTGATTGTATGTATTGTTAGTTAAAACATTCAAAAATCTAAATCTATATAGTTAAACAGAAAATTTTAATTATATTGCAATAGAACAATCACCCAAAATATAAATAGATATTGCCAAATAAATAGGCATACAAATTTTTTAAATAAAGCGATTTCTAATCAATGGCAAACATAATTTTGAAAAAAAATGTTTAGCTAATATAGTAAGTGTCTCGAAAACAATTTCATTTTGAATAAGATAATCGTAACACCGCATCAAGGCGTGTAAATCTGAGTAACAGTTTCTTTAGTATATTTTCTTTAATATGTAAGGCAATCAAATTCAAGTTTGCACATATTAAATTTTCATACTAATTACCACTGGAAATGTGAGAACTAAACTAATCAGCACACAAATAAATCATGCTTTACCGATTCGATACAACAAAACACTTTCATCGACAAATACAATTGGGTTTAGAAGTTGAATTCTTGAAATGTTGAAATATATTTATATTTCCACTGCACACGCTTAATAATAAACGAACGAAGTCGAATTACTCTTCCTTGTGGCAAAACATTCGTTAAAAATCCGAGAGTCGGATCCGAGATCACCCTAAATCAACAACAAAACTTAAGCTGTATCGGGAAAGGAATTGCTTAATTTAACTTCTGAAAAGCAACAAAGAGGAAGCATAACAACTGCATAGTATGTACATTGCTTAATTTACAATCAAGATACTAGGTCTTGAACAATTTTTAAGTGCAATCCGATACGGTATTTTAGCTTGATGTTATTATCACGGACTTCAGCATGATACTTCCCCATAATATAATTTTGATTAAGCTCAGGGCTCTTGGTGTTGCCCCTTAACTCTTATTATAGCACTTTTTCCGGTCGGTATACACAATTTTGTATGTATTTTTCAATGAAACAAAATGAAAAAGATTTTGTTGAACTCGAAAGGGATAGGTGGGTTCTTATATGAAGGATCGTAGGTATCAGGTGATCTTAAGGTCATCAATATCTGCTTCTTTTATAGCTACTTCTGGTGTACCGGAGAACAGTCATCTTGGGCTTATTTTTTCGACTTATCCATCACGACAACGATTCACTTATTAAAAATTCGTCAATTTCCATTTATGCAGACAATATGAAAATTCACCGACAAATTTCAAGTTCCACCGATGGACCTATCACAGAATGACCTTAGTAACTTCATAACTAGGTGTGCTAAAAATAATCTTGATGTGAATGTTAGTCCAATCCATTACACACTATAGAAAACGTTCAAATTCCATTCCTCGAGAGTTTTAGCCATGGTTAAAGGTAATTTGTGACCGCGAACTGAACTTTTGAAACCACATCGATTTTATTGTCAACAGAGCAAACTCTGTATTTAGCCTTGTCAAACGCTGGTCTAAAGAATTTTTGAACCCCTTTGATGATGCACAGGAAAATGAAATTGAAAGCGAATTGAAGTCAGAATAGCCCAAGTCTAATGATGGAAGGGAGAATGAGGACAGACATGAGTCCGACACGGAGTATGAATTTATTTCAAAAACCATTTTTATTAGTTAGTCATCACAATATTTCGGTGGTAATAAAACAAATTCGGAAAATTGTTATACTTTTTCAGAATCCACCAGTAAAAAATGAAATTTTACAAATTTATATAGTACGAGAAGAAAATGAGAACAACGAGCTCATATAAATTTTTAGAAATATTTTAAATTAGCTAAAATTTTACCAAATGTTGACTTTATGCAACTATTTATTTATCTACATCCCACAAAAGGATTTGGCCGCTTTTTTCTGAGGTTACATAACGGGATATCCTCGAATTAATGCGTGATTACTTAGTCCATTATTACAATTACATTTATAGTGTTGCAATGCACGCGGGGACCCAAATTTGTACTATCCCAAGCAACGGTTACCTGACGTTGTTGTCGCATATCTCTAATAGACATCATCCATTTAATAAATTTGATGTGACTTAAAGCGCATCTAATAAAGATTCCGGAATCAGAATGAAAACGACCAGTTGTGCTTCAAAATAATTTTTTATAATATTTTTTTTTAAATACATACTTACTATGACCAAAGCATACAAATTAACAATATCTTAATTAAAACATTAAATTCAATTTGAAAGAAAAGCCTCATTGCAACCGTTAATGACAAAAAAATAGAATTTAATTAAAATAACTAAGTATAATTAAGCTATATCTTGTGAAATAAATCGTAATACATCATAAACTAATAATTCAATAAACTAATTGATTTGTCAGTGCAAACGCAAAAACAAGTAACTATTTAACTTATATCATAAATAAAAAAATCTGATAATAAATGAAAGAACTCAAAGTCGAATAAAAGGCACCCACAAATAATTATCCATGGTTTTTTTTATCTAAGCATATCACGAAGGGGAGAAAGTTTTTATGACTTTCGTCATTAAAATTATGAAATCATCATGGATATATGTAGATTAAATGAATCATAAAATCGTAAAAACTTCTATATTTTGAGGAGAACAATTTGGAAGATGAATTGAGATTAGTGCATAATTAAGGCCAGATAAACACGTGCACTTTATGGAATAACTACAATAACGTAAGTAAGACCAACAAAATCTCAACGCAATTTTAAACTAAGTCAGTCTTTCTACTAATATTCAAATCAGAATAATTTCCGAATCTAAAAATAGATCTATGGAGTGCTGATTTGACTGAGTGGTTTTTCCTATATTAAAAAAGTAAAATTATTTTGATACGCATTTATAATTCTAGGTCAAAATAAGCATAAATAGCTCTGAATTTGTCTTGATATGTTATCTATAAAGATAACATAAGTATTTCAAATTACGAAAAAGAGTACAAATATTCCATAATAATTAGATAAGAATGCGAAAGCGTAAAGAAACCCCCACTTATAAAATTACAATACAAAAATTTAAGATTAGTAATAAGGATAATTAAACAAGCAAGCCATTGCATTGATGATTGTTTCCGCAGTGATCTGGCGGTTTATGAATATGTACTTCTAAATATAAGAAATATTTAGCTTTTATACAATTTATTCTTTTTATTAAGCTAAATAAATGATTAATCTCAATATACATCGAACTTTTAAAAATATATGCCATTCTTTATTGAAATTTGGTTTTATTTTTTTTTTCGATCAAATGACAGTGGCTAAAGCTTTTGCGTTTGAATCGGCAGGTACCGAGGCGGAATGCAAAGTGAAATTGCATCAACAGATTGCGATCTGTGGTGAAATGTAACACATCTATGACCCCCTGTCGGTGTGCACAACCCACGGGCCGACCCATCTTCCATGCCAGTATAGCCTGGCATGGAGCTTGCAATGTGCAGATGGTCTTAAATCGGTCCTATAGCCGTACGCCCTCGAGTTGGGTGAGTAGGCGTAAAGTAAGGACGTAAAAAGCATAACCGCGAAAAAGAAGGGTGAGCCCCAAAACAGATTACATTGTGGCCCCAAAACAGATTGCATTGTAAATAAATAAAAAATAAATTGAAATTTAGTGTAGACACTTGACCTTTTATGGATGAAAAATAATATCTGACAAATGTTCCCCAAGAGCACATTTGCAGAAGCTGATAGTTTGGTCGAAATTTTCGATCACATTTCTACATAATTCGGGCTCTATCTCACGAATGATGCGTTCGATATTGGTTTTGAGACCTTATTTCACATAGCCCCACAAAAATTAAGCTAATGTTGTTAGATTGCACATCGTGAAATTAATCGTCTATCAGGTTCTCTGCAATACTTTGAACGAGCATGTGTGGCTGTTGGTATGTTTGCTACTCAACCAGTGGACTCAAACTTTTGTGTTAAATTATTAATAGCGATGGGCGATTTTATCTACCAAAAGTAACGGCAATTTTGAAACGTTTTTACAGATCCACCATTTTCATAATGGATTTTAATTATTTTAATACGATTTTGAAGCGAAATTGAATTCATTTTACGGTTCACCATTGACAACCTTCTATACTGTTACTGTTCTACTCTTAATCTTATACTTGCTTACGACCCTTTATGAACAGTATTGGATTACTAATATTGTAGGGACATGATGTAGTTACTAAAGCTTTGGTTTACAATTAAAAAGATATATGGCTTCTATGAAACGCTGTTAGCAATTATTTTCAGATGCCTATCATGACAAGATAATACGATGCTTCTTTTCATTTTAATACATAGCTGACTATGCAAATTTTGATCGTTCAACTAGTAGGTAGATTTCGATATAATTAAAAGTAATGTCATATTTGGAAGTTTCGATCAAACTTCAAGCTGACTATTAATCCACTAAAACAAGATTTTATTATTAGAACTTGTGATTGTAATTTATATTTTAGAACAGAGAATTTTATTAATCATAAACACGCATTTGAAAATTAATTTCAACTTACAAAGCATAGACGAATTAGCAGAATTCGCAATTTGTTTGTTTAATAATCGTTGTTAAGTAATTACTTACTTCTTGCTTATTGGCAATTTTCTTGTATTCGATTAAAGTGAATTAGCTGTACATGTATTCTTTTGTATAAGTTATATTGCAGATAATTTAATATAATTTTAGGATTCTGATTGCTGGGTATTACACCATAATATATTAAATAATTATGTTGCCTTGTGCTAACCATGTTACATTACACTTCAACTAACAATTTACTAGATAACTATTGACTACTAAGGTGTCTGAAACCGGGTCAATTTCCATAATAATTAATTCACCTTTCCTGTCCCTCCATCTTGTTATATGTAAAAGAGCGTATGGATGGGCCCGGTGTCAACGGGGAATCTTACTTAGGTTTGGTGCAACATTCCAATCAATTAATCAATCAGTCAAAATAACATGGTCTCTAACTAACACTCCATATACCTGAGGTTGTATTTGGATTTCTAGAGATATCTTCATTGGCCTAGAAGAATTCTATTAAAATATTTGGTCAGTATACAAAATTCTATAAATTGTCCCCACCGTTCGATGGGAAGCTCTGATTAGTTTTTCTAAATGACATGGCCCTCAAAAAATACGCCAAAATTTCTTTAAACTGCCCATTTTTCTCAGAATTGAATTTTGACCACTTCGGTTATCTCATTTGATTTCAATAAGTCATACTAATTAAGGATTCCACTTTTTCAAAATTTATAAACCGGCACATGAATTTGGTTGATTAAAATCGATTCGTACTGGGCTTTTCTAAAACTTTGCCGGACATGGAATTGATTTTATATTAAAGGAAATCCATTTACGAAATTATTCAGAAAGTTTCAGAATTTTCTTATGATTTGTTTGTGAGCAATATCGAGTGTGCATTTTCGAGATTTTCCGTTAAAGTAATAAACGCTTTGTTTCCCTTAATTATTATTATCATATTTTTTTGGTTTTTATTAAATTATAAATGTTCAATATTATTTAGGTAAGCAGCAATATATTAATTTACTATTAATTTTCAGGAATTATACATATTGCTTGTGAAATAATTTTTATTTATAAAATTTATTCCTGATTGTGTAGTTTAGAGTTTTATTGTCTTTGTGTTACTAACTATATCGTCTCTACCTGGGTGTATGAAATCGGGCCGATTCAACAATCAGTTTTATTTAGGAAGTCGAAAAGTATTAATATATAGTATTCATTTATAGGTGATTTCCAGATATATGTGAAATAATAACATTTTTCCTTAGGTTGCTGATTTAAAGAAGCAATTGTTGATTACCAATACCATCATTATCCATTTAACCTATTAAACCTTTATCCTTCCCCAAGTAGATTAGTTTTGTGCTGTCTTTGTGTTACTAACTATCGGCTATACCTAGGTGTCTGTAACCGGGCCGATTCTGTCCCATTTAACTAACCTATCCAATCCTTCGGTTTTTTTATATGTAAAAAAGAGTGTACGGTGGGCCCGGCGTCACCCGGGAGCTCCTGTGTAAGAACTTGGTCGTGCATTCAGAATCAATCAATCAATCAATTCGATTAAAGTGAATTAGCTGAATATTCTGAATCAACTAAGTAATTCAACCCAATCGACTAGGCCAATGATAGTCAAATAGCGAATTAGATGCAATTGATGTGTTATGCTCGATACTGTAAACTGGCACAATAAACTAAGCAACTATAAAATTATATACTTAACCAAATGTATCAGCCCACTTTCATTATCTTAGCTTAGTCTACTCTAGCAAGATTTAGTAAGTATACAACAAAAGTTATATTGATATACAATGCACTTTTCTTTGTCTATCTCAAACCATTTGCTGCATTTATTCTTCAGAAAAACAGGCAGTGCTAAAAATGTTATTTTCATATAAAATCGAAATTTTTGCTGGTTAAATGTTATTTTGCGTTTAGCATTACAAATTTAGCTATGGAACAAACGCAGCAGACAACAAAGAGAGACAGATTGTGCATTGCAGTGCCCAGTTTAAAATAAAAATTAAGCCACGTTGATTACATTACTTATATTCTTATTCATATTTAAAAAGGTTTGACAAATCCAATTTTTAATTCATAAAATTTCATTTCAAAAAATTGATTGAGTTTTTCTTGGTCGACAAACTAAAATCCAGGCGACGTTATTAACAAAAACTTATTTATTTTTACAAAAAAATTTAACTGAATGCGGAAGTGATAACTAAAATACGAATTTTAACTTTAAAATTAGTATGAAAAATATGGTGAACATGAACAAATAAAAGTTACATCCTGAGAAAAATGAATGAAAAATATGGCGAACATGAACAGATAAAAGTTACATCCAGCACATAGCGCCGTACAGAATTTACTAAACGAATCGCATTTGGGCACAAGAAAATATCTAAGGTTATTCGATTAGACTTTAATGAGTTACTTTTTAAGTTCACAACATGAGTACAGACAAAATAATTACAACTCTCCCAAACTTCTTAAATATAGTTAAGTAATACGTGCACTTCTGTGATAAATCTACAACTAAAAAATATCTTTGTCCGTTTGCATAGATGATAGTAGACAATTCTTACGTATTAAGACCAATCCTTGTGAGAAGAATGGATAATAGAGGCAAAACTGTATGCAAAGTTTCAACGTCATAAGTGGCATCTAGTTGAGAAATTTGAATCTCGTTCGTTATCGAAATTAACTAGACAAATCACTCCACGAACTAAGAACGGCCATACACATTCGTCCAAACATAATTTCGCGTTCCGTAAAAGTACGAAAAGGAAAACTGTTTTGCATTTGGCAGTCTAGTTAACTTTGACTTCTACAATGGCCGCTTCCACGGCATCCAAGAATTGGGAACATGTTGAGTAAAATCACAGCCAACGCTATGCAAGTGTTTTGCACTATTATGAAATTATCAAATAAAATTGGGGATGATTTTACTAATCATGATAGGGGACATTAAAGCGCCCAATGTCAGTAATTTAAAATTTCCCTGTGTGAGATCTAAATTTCGAACGAGCGAATCAAACCTACATGTTTTCTTTTCATATTTTCACAGAAAGCGATTTACCCCCGGAACTGAGGGCCTACTATGAAATCGACGGCGTTCGATTTCAATAGTAGGCCCCTTAAATTTCCGATACGTATAAGTAAGTATAATCTTAAAAGGCAGTTCGAAGTTCTTTTACAATACCTACGTCCAAGTACAACTGAAGAAATCCAATGCAGAATTAGAGTGGCTGAAGATCATTCGATTAAAATTGAAATTAAATATAAAAAGGTATAATTTTATTTGTTTATTTATAATCCAGATTTATTCATCTCACTATTCCCTATAACAAATTAAAAAACATAAAACACTCAACTCAATTTCAGTTCGTAGTGAGTTTGAACAAATTTTGCAAGAAATTTTTTTTTTAATTTGAGCAAAAAGTAAAACGATTTAAACCGGTAGTAATGTTGTATGCCTAACGTTAAGTTTTTGGGGCTAAATTATTGTACAAATCAATAATATATGGAGCAAAGCATATGCCTGGTATTTATTAAAAATTTGCAAATTAAATTGAGGTTTAACAATTCTCGCAGTATTTGTTATCGGAGGTTATATCTCCTATGATTGGTGCGAAGTAACAACAATTTAGTTCAGTCAAAGAAATTCGTGTCAGGCGAATATCATAGAAACCGAAATTGTCAGTATTTAATAAACTCAAATAATTTCTACCAGATTTCTCGCTCAATTTTCTTGCAATTTATATTTACTTACTTATTTATGTTAATTTTGAAATATTTTTTAAACAGCGATAAACATTAAAAAATTAATAATTTACGATTATGTATTGGTTTTCAGATAAAATCATACCTTCGACAAATTAGACGCAACCTTTTCCAAATTAAACGAAACTATTTGTAAATTAAGTGATACATTTTACATTTAGACTCAAAAGTTTTATTAAAAAAATTTACAAATAAATTGAAACCTAACGAATTATACTTATGTCTAGATTTTTTAATTCATTATTTTAGGCTTCATCCACTGTACTAAATAAATTAAAATAATTTAAATTTTGGTTTAAGTACTTTAGATATCCTTACTCAGCGATTCTATTTCTATTAGTTCTGCTGATAAGAGTTATCTCATCACATCCAAAATAAAGTTGGGACAGTCTGTGCCTATAACAGGATTTTCACTTGTGTATAATCGCATCGAAAAGATTTACTTAAGTATATTAATTAATATACCTTAGTAGTATTATAGAAAACAACGAATCTCGAGCTTTATACTTACTTCTTTCGTCGAGAGTGCGATGAAAGAAATTTCATTGGTAAAACCCAAATTATAATTTAATTTTGAGAAGAAATCGCAAAACTTACTTCTTGTATTGCATGTACTTACTTACTTAAGTAAATATGATTTTATACTGAATACCTGGATCAGTTAACCCCGCTATAAGCGTGATATTTTAACATGTTCCTGAACGGAGAATAATACGGGCCGGTAATTTTTTTTTACTTCTACATTTCTCCGAAGCAAGTGTAGACCAACAAATCGGATTCATCAATGGATATAGATTGTGATTTTGTTGTACAAGGTTGGGTTTGAGCATTATAAGTATGCTAAAAATGTAAAATTAGTTCTTACACAGTATTTTGGTAAGTATGGTAAATAACTTGCTAACTGCGGAGAATATTCTTTTCGCAACTCTAGCGTTCATGGCGAATTCATTGCTCCATTTTAAGATTAGCAAATTTAATGTAATCCGACGTTTGCTTAGACCATTTTGAACGAAATTTTATGGGTTTTAATTTATTTGTAAATTATCGCATTTAATTTAATAAAAAGTTTTATTTAATATTTCGATTAATTTGTAAATAGATTCGTTTAATTTGCAAAAGTTTTCCTTTAAACTGATCCAAACATAAGGAATTCCATGGAAATTATGATTTTAAACATTTTAAATTTTTTTGTAATTCAAACGCGTTTAACCCTTGAACACGTGTACTTACATATATATAAGACTTCTTATACTTTCAAATCAATCTAAAATAATGGGTACTAAATAATTACAACTTAGCTACTTATCTTGAGAAATGATTTTTAAAATTGCGTATACTTAATTATGAGATTGATTGATGATTTTTAAAATTGCGTATACTTAATTGAGATATTGAGAGCAATTAAGAAGTTAAATGGTTTCAAAACACTACTACAGTTGTTTTAGTTAAGTAATGGAAAAAATTAAATAGGCATTGGGACAATAAAATCGTAAAGTAGAATTACGAATATATCAATTTACATAGTACGATTTCGTCTTACCAGGAAGTCGCACCAGTGCTCTGGCCTAAAATTTAAATGCGTCGAAAGTTGATGATTTAAACAATCATAGAAAAAATTCTAACTAACTTCCTAGTAATTAAGTATTTAACACATAAACACAGACACGTTCAAGCTTCTTAGCAAAATACATGACTTTTAATACCGGCTGCAAGACTACATTCTTCCCCCGAACATTTGAACTATTTTTCAAAAATTCAAAATTTTACAAACTTGGCAGTCTAGACAGATTGCAAATTATTCTTTCAAAGTTTCTAAATTTGGTATGCACAGTCTGCGGACTGGGTCTAAGGGAAAAATCTATTTTTGTGAAGCTCTTCGTGGTTTTGGATAAGGTGTTGCACGGAACTATAAGTTTATAACAACATTACTCATCATTATAACCAAAATATATTAAGTAATTTTTTTTTTTAAACGTTTAGGCGGTATATTTAAAGAGGCACTGCATTAAAAAAAATTATAAAACTTTTTGGAAAATTGTTGTAAATCAAACAAAATACAAATTAATCATCCCAAGAGCACTCAAATAAATTAACTCTGCACAAATATACTCTGGAAAATAGTGGTTTCGCATAAAAAACTCAGTCTGGCTTGGCCTCTTGTCTCGTCCTTTGATACTTCTACATTCAAATAATGTTAAGTAAACTATTTTACAACATGATCTTACTAAATGAAGTTCTCCAACGGCGATATATTGGCCTGACTCTTAAGCCGTTTACTTGTAACAATAAATATGCGCAACTACGCTAAGATACTTGTATTGCGCAAATTGGAGACTTAATTATGTTATATTGTACGTTCTTCCTATATTTTAACGAACAATTTTTTTACCGTGTTAGGAGCATAACGGAATCATTTATAGGCACGCTGGCTATTAATTACAGTATTGTAGTAATTTGTTCCGCGAACCAAAGAAACTTAGCTCAAAGAGCTTTTTGTTCCTCATAAATACTTATGTTTAATAGTCAAGAAAGTTAGTGGATTTAATTTATTAAAATTATTTAACATTTTCAATGCATGCACGATTTATTGCTCCGGAGTAAATTCAGAGCTCCTGAAAAAATTCGCCGATGGCATTAATCGTCCTATGTTATTTTTGTGACGGAAGATCGTATATTGTAATTTGAAATCACCAAATTTACCTCCAAACGCATAAATATGTCTAAACTTATAAAATAAGTACATACTAATATTTTATTCCTACTATTTCGTGTACGACTCTTCGTCTACACCAACGTGGGGCCAGACGTGGGAATTGACTGCTATTTTAAAAGTGTATCTGCGCGATGGGATATATTACCAAACGGCTTGGTCTGGTTCAAAAATGGAATAAAATGAAACTGATGCTACATTTCAAACGAGGCCAACTAAAGATGGATGAGGAAGAGGTTTATATGTTTTTAATATGTATACTGTATGTGTAAAATAATCCAAGCACTTTTAAAATTACTGCAGTTTCTATAACCGAAGTGGCATCTCGATAATTGGGAAAGTCGTTGCAATCAACTTTCCATAAAATATTTAACGTTTGTAAAATTATCTAGCGGAGCTTTAAGCTCAGATTTATTTAAATACTACAATAAGTAAGTCTCCTATTTACTTATTGACTAATTTCAAAAACGTCTGCCGCAAAAATTCCTTTAAATAAGTATTATACATATTACCAAATATTATCAAGGCACCTCTTAATTGAGTTTTGCTTTAAAGTATTGGCTGCGTAATCTTACAATATTTTTTGATAATTTAACGGCTCTCCTATAATATCGGTCACGCTCTACTAGGAGAGTCGCCGGAGTTCTCACCACCATGGGTCTTATAAATCTTTTAGGGATGCGCGAATGGAACGCCGCTCGGTAGTTTAGTTTTTTTTGCCAACGCTGTAATTCCCCGATTTGAGTTGAAGCACCTTTATGGAGAAGTCAATTTGCTACTGAAAATAGTTTAGTAGATAAGTATTTATTACTTAATAACATTTCGTGCAATTCCGAGTGTCACATTTACTATTTAGTATGTATTATCTCAGAACGAGCTGATTTAAGACAAGAATTTGCTAAAACTGGTACTTAGGACGAATAGTATCCAAAGTAAGTTTTTAATTATTTATGGAAACGTAAGTATGTAGCTTAATTAAAAGAAAATGTTTATAACTGTTTTAGTATAAGTAGTAAAATATATGAGAAAAAACATGCCCCGGTTATTTTGATCAAAAATTGCATAGATTAAGTACAAGAAAACGGAATACGTAGCATCATATTATGTAATTAAATTATTCGAAATCAAATGAAGCAATGCGCCGTACTATTTTGTCAATTTAAAAATACAATATAACTTTATCTCAGTTTGATCCAGCAATAATCTCAAACTTAAACCAAATGAAAACCACTTAAACCTCACAGATATGGGATAGTTAGGAATTTAGGCAACATTTTCAGAATTGAACGGGATACTTGTGAGAAAGTAGAGTGATCTTATGCAGATTGTGCCGTATAGAACAATACAACGAACTAAAGTATCAGAAACCGGATGTACCCTAATTTTTACATTTTTCGCCGACTTAAATGAGATTTACTTTAGGAATCGAACATAGGCCGGATTTTGGTCCATGCTCTCTCACTAATTTTTGTATCAAACTAAAATAGGCGAATATTTTACGACAAAGAAATACTTAACTATACACAAAACATTTGAAAAACTCTTAAGAAGAAGACACCGGAAACGCGCATTCCAATCCAAAATAATAATGTCTGTATATTTTGTATGTATTAAATGAATAAAATAAAACGACAGTAAGACAACCATCGTCATCTGATTGCAAAATAACATGAGTTTTGTACAAAACAAAAAGGTCCAGTTACAAAAAATATATTTTATCGGAAGTGTGCAACTTCCATTATTTTGTCTTTAGGCGGTAGGTAGTTTAGATTTCACACATAAAACACATAAAATAATAAGAAATTTGTTACCTTCGGCGGCCAACTCAAAATCATTGTAGGCCGCATATTAGATTTTGACAATCAAACCGTAAAAATAAAACTTAAGAAAACAACAATAAAAACTATAGAAATAAGAATCTCACACACACAGTCACACCATTCACGAATACGTTGCTATCGTAGTAAAAAAATACAAAAAATTTCTCTGATCATTTTGCTTAACTACAAACAACTTTCAAGTCATTTATTTAAGCCACTTTTCTTGTTTACTTTTATTTTAATTACAAAAATTGCATAATTTTCATGTTGTTATCATCATCATTGGAAAATTTTTTATAAAACTCACATTATTTTATTATCATTTCTATAACTTTTTATTTTTCTAATTTTATAAACAAAAACGTATTATTTTTATAATTTTGTTTCATTACGTTTCGTTTCTCTGTTTTTTTTTATATATATTTTATTTCTTTTACTTTTATAAAAATAATGTATAAAACAGAATAATTTTCAATATGGTGGAAAATTGTTATACAAAAAACAAAAAAAAACTACTACTAAACTCAAATAACTTAATAAACAGAAAAAAACTAAATAAATAACAGAATAAAAATTTTTCTCAAAATATATAAATTTTTTCCACAAGAACTGTACACACAAAATATTTTTCTTAGAACTCTTTTTTTATTTTATTTTTTCGTATTTATAACTTAATTTTGTTTTTTTTTTTTATTAAACTCAACATAAAAAAAATATATTAAACAAATGATAGTTTAAAACAGCAAAAAACTTATATAAATTAGAAAAACCGACAGAAAAAAAAATCTTATAAATTATTTCTGCGTGTTCTCTTTAGTTACAATCACACGACATCAATACCGTTCTATTCAATACTAAAAATTTGAATCGAAACTTTTTAGCAAAAAACAAAACGAAAAAAGTTGTTCTTTTGACGTACGTTTTTTGTTGGTGTTTTTTCTACTCTTCGTTCGTTTATAATTTTTCTTCGTATTTGACACGCACACCACATGCAATTCGGATGGACGTCGTACGTTTCCAATTTCACCAATCAATTTATCTCCCTCGTTTTTGCCATTCCGCATGTACGTTAAAAATAGATAAATATATAATTTTATATGAAACAAACTATTTCAATTCGGTATATAGTCACACTATTCTAAATAGTTTTATCGTTTTATTTTAACACACATACATTTATAATATTTCTTATTTATTTTCAATATGTAGTTTCGTTAAAAAAATTCTCTTCTCTTCTTCTTCCTATAATATGTATTATTTTTCGAATAAAAATAAAAAACATAAAATAAATGAAGGAAAACTGTATTTTTATATAATTGTATTTGTGTTGCTTCGTGTTGCGGTAAGCGACACATACACTTAGGAAAATGCATTTAAAAATGTTGTGCTTTTTTAATTTTTTTAAATATAAAGTAAATAGGGTTGGGTAAAGTTTCAACTTTTAGTTTGATCATTGCGCTGCGGCTGTTATCAGGATTTTTTTTATCAATAGACCATTTTCCTCCAAAAAATTTGACAGCTGAAGCTGTATGGCAAACAAGAACAAACTAAAATTTAGTTGTAATTTTTAAAGTTTATGACACAACTATTAAAGTTTAATGTTTAAAACATAACTACAAACAATTGTACTGTTAAATTTTAATAGCATGATGAGAATTAATGAACAAAATAAAAAAATACAATTTAATTTTAATGGTTTGCCATACACGTTCAACTGTTATAATGTTATTTTGACGTTTGAGGTAAATGGTTTATAAGTAACAAGAAACGTTTTCCACGTTATGCTTGCCATGTTGGAATTGCACGTTTAGCGAGTAGAATTTCGAACGATGAATATTGACTAAATGTCTGAAATGTGTCTGTTTTCCAGTGTAATAACGCATTTTCTTTAGTGTCTACGAGAGCAGAGACACTCAATTCTCCTCTGGCTCCAAATCGGAAAGTTTGCATACCTACATCGAAGTACGATGCGGCTAATCTTTGTTGCTGTTTGCAAAAAGATTCCTGAGGTAGGGTACTAATACAAAACAGAGACAAATCACCTAGCGGAGGCTCAAATATAACATTTACAGAAATAATCAGAAAGCTACATCAGTTATTTTAAAGCTCACCAACCGAAATTCATTGTTGGTTGCGATACAATCACTAATAAATTATATTCGGATCACTAATAAATTATTTCGCTCTACAACAGTCAGTTGTGTTCATCCATTGCTGCCTTAACAACAATTGGAAAAAATGTTTGATTGCAACTTTATTAAATGATAAAGGAAAATCCGGGGTTCCGGCCCTATAAGCACAAAGCGTGAACCCAATTTTCCAGAGTCTGCGATCTCGTTACCTTCAATACCAGAGTAGACTGCCAGCTTGAAGAAGACTTACGGAATGTTTTACATCTTCCTCTGTCTAGCTTGGAATCCATCAAAGGGCTAAATCATTTAACACCGGATTGCAGTCCGTGCATAAGAAGATTTAAGATTTTAACTTTACATATTAGCGCTTCGGATAAACAATGTGACAGAGCTGTGGTCTCAGCATGATAAGCTGAACAACGATTACTTAGGCTGTCTGACACCTTCAAGACAAATTTTGGGCAGTAGATATGGAAGACTGCGCCGAAAGACTAGCGCCGAACCGTCTAAGTAAGAAATTGTTTTCGATTTAGAGAAATATTGAACTGAGACATTAATCTGTCATTATCTGTATTATTTGGTATTAAGAACTGTACTTTTTGTGAATTTTGCGGTGTCTTGTGGTGTGTAGCTCAGGAAGAAAAAGAACGGTTTCCAGCGCAAACAGTCGAGTAGACGAAAAAACTCAAGTGCCCTACACGCACTTTTGTTGGCTAAGAGTTTTAAAATCGAATACTTTAAGTTGACTACAAGCCATCCTACGTTAGATGCAAAAGTTAGTATCAGCACAACCAGACATTTTCATTATATAACAGTTACTTTTTGAAGTTTATATTCAAAATGGAATTCCAAGATAATTTTGAATCCAAAATAACACCCAAATATTCAATGAGTTTGGATTTGGTCATCACGCTCCAACAACTAAATAAGTGATTCAATCTACTTGATAATGGTCCTGCCCTGGCTCCTCCTGTACAGGTGAAATAAACTATACGTGGTCCGATTCGACGATTCTTTCTAAAAATTTCTGAAAGTTTAGTAATTAAAGTATCAGCATACCGTCGAGATAAATACAATATCTCCAAGAGTCACCTAAATGTAGAAAGTAAAGGAAATTTGCTTGTAAAGACATCCGAACGCGATTTGCAATTTACTTTTCTTAATCAATAATATATCAAGGATAAAACAGCTAAATTTATTTTAGAATCCCAATCTTACAAAACGAATTTCATCATAATTTGCATAACGTGATCTAGTTTCTTTTCAGGATAGCCATATTCCAGAATTTCAATCAATATTTTTTAAATTTCCAATCTTACAAATTGTTTTTATTATGATCAGCTAAAAAGTCTTTTCCATATAAATTAATTTTGAAATTCCAATCCTATCCCTCGGTTAAAAAATTGCCTAATTCCATTCAAGATAAATACGTTAAATATTTAAATAAATATATTTATTTTAGAAAGCGAGTATTTTATAACCAAATTGTATAAAAAAAACGTTTAGATTTACCGGGAAATGTTCGAGTTGTACAACACTTTCAATAAACCGGTGTTTTCAACAAACTTTTGTTAACCAATTTACACAAACAAGTGTAAACACATTTTGCAACAGCTGATGAAATCAATGAAATTGTTCACAAATAAAATATGTTATATGTATATAACCGTTAGTCTCAACTATACTATAAACACACCGATTCTGAAGCACAGTCACTGACTGAAAAATGTTCTTACGTAAAACTGTTTGTCTTTGTTGTGAGTTTAGTGTTAATTATGAGACTTTTCATATTCTGCGCGTAGACTTTTCATATTCTATGCGCAGAATACTAAAAGTATCATAATTAAGACTAAACTCAAGCTAAAGACAAAAAGTCTTATCTAAGACCATTTTCAGTTAGTGGCTGTGCTTCAGAATCGGGGTGAAAGTGTATTTGAATAGGCGAGTCTCAAGCGTATCTCAATTGGTATGTTTCATTCTTCTAAAATCACATAAGCATCAACTTATTAGTATTATTACACTGTTAAAAATGTATTTACTTGCGTAAATTTCAAATTAATAAAAATTGGTAAAGAATTTCACACCGGTTTTATATGTTGTCTTCGTTACATATTCTCTAGCTCTACTAATTTCACTACTTGAACACTGTTTAAATTTAGTTACTTTATCTGTAATTTCACTGTGCGGTTTAAAGTACACTGTGCACTGTTATAACTGTACTGTGTCTGCACAATAATTGGCTCCAGTTTATATACCTATTCATAGCAAATCGAGAATCTTTCCTACCAAAACCAACAACAATATAAAGCCATGCTATTGCAACAAATACAGAAAAAACTTCACTATAGATAGTTGTATTAGAAAATATGTATACATAGAATGTGCACACTAGTTTAATAAGTAGTGGTGCGAAAGAAAAAAATTAGCATGGGATTGTTAGTGTAACCAACACAATCTTCTGTAGTTTGTTGCATATTGGTATCTGCGTTTCAGACTTTGTTCAGGGCTTTTAACTGTTGTTGGTTTTGTTCCTACTCTATTTGTAAACAATACGTGTGTAGTTGTATTCGCGAATATTCCTCGTTGAGAACTCTTCCGGTCCTTTTCTCCAATCCTGATAATAAATCGTTACCGTTTACAATCGTTTTTGTTACCCCAGTATTCCCCTTCCATTGGAACCAATATCCAATCAATATTGGAGTAACATTTTATGTAGTAGTATCGTTAGTGTATCGTTTACTTTAGTAAGTGTGGTTGAATGTAGTAATATTCTTCACAATAGAAAACATTTAATTTTGTAATTTTAATAAAGTCGTACGTTGTAACTAAAATTATTGTTGATTAGATTTTGGTTCTTTTTGTTGCTCGTATATCTACTTCAGTGCGTATGTTTTACAATATTCTGATGTAACAGAAATATTTTTTAATATCTGGTGATAAAGTATTTTTGAATTATTGCGAGATAATTCTATAATTGCTTCGCATATGTTAAGAGAGCATTATATTCTTAGTACGTATATTAATTTACCCCAATAGATGAATTTAATTTACATTAACATTAATATTTAAACTCCTTCTGCTGCAATCGCTTTCATATTGAAATGTTAGAGGTACACCATCGGGTCAATTTTACAATTTACTAACATTATATGTTAACACTACCCTTGGCTAACCAATTTCCACCGGGAGTACCAATTTCCACCGCAGGTATGCCAAATTACATCATTTAGCTCATTTTTACCATTACAATCGTGTTATCCGATACGACAGTCAATGAATCTAAAAATATTTCCGTTAGAAGGTTTTTGTTTTGTAATTATGAATAATAGAGAAAACGTTTGCTAACGTATACGCCGATCACAATTTTTCCATTTCTAGAAATAGTTTACTGTATGAGCCACTTGTTCTGGCATCGCCAGTATGAAATACGGTAAGAAAGGAAACCTCGTATATATCCATAGGAGCAGGGAGAAGATCCTATTCGCAAACTGCGCAGCAGTTAACTAATTCTAACATGCCAGTTTACAATTTTGATATATTCTTATAGAAGTTTAAATTTTGTGAGTATCGTAATTAAAATATGCACCAATTAATAATAAAAACACGAAGTGTGTGAGTGTGATGAAACATATTAATATACGTATGTAGTAAAATTTCATCGCGACTCTAGGGACGTATTGATTTGTGCTAAGATAAACCTCAGCTCATGCTCAACCTGGACAATAACCCCATCCTGTTACGATAAATTTTTAACAAATCGCCATTAATTGTGTTATATATTATATTATAGTGAGTATATGCTCTTCCTGGGCAATATCCTCTTCGCGCACGGTTAGTAAATTAATACACTTACAACTCCGCCACAATTAAAAACCAATCACGGTTCAAACGGTTATGAAAATGAATTCATGTAAACTTTGAAGCGTCCTTTCAGTTCAGTCTCATCCATAATGATCTTGGTTCACATTTAATTAGTTCACCATATTTAAGGAAGAAATACTGTTGTCATAGAACAAACTTGACAAGATTTATTTTCTCTGTGACTGTGTTGACATTCGACTGAACTGGTAAATTATTTTATGCACGAAATAAATATTTATTTATTTTTTTCAGTGTACAAAATATTTATAATTCAATTTAACTTCATATTTTTTTTGGTTTGATCAAATTTCAGAAGATATAAAATAGCAAAATACAGGGTTTTCCAATAAGAGGTTTGATCTTGAATAGCCTGCTATTTGGGCAGCTGTCAAATTTGAAGCTGACATCACAACAACGCATTGAAATTGTTAAAATTCATTACAAAAATGGTGAAAATTTTGCAGTGACAGTTCGCAAAACTAAAGCACTTTTGGGTCGTCGTGAAGCACCTTCTTGGCAAAAGTGAAACTGGTGGAAAAATTTGAGCTGTTGGAGCAAGTTAGTGATGTGAAGAATCGAAACCGGGTGCGTCGCTCAAGAACAACTGAGAATATTGCTGCTGTAGTCCGTAGTGTTGACGAAAACTCAGGTTTGTCGATTCCTCGTCGATCTTTGGCATTAGACATTCCACAAACGACATTACACCGTATAAAGACTTAGGTCTTAAGGCTTTTAAAGTTCAGTTAACACAAGAACTCAAGCCGGTTGATCACCATATACGTCGTATCTTCGCTGATTGGGTCCTTCAAATGCATCAAAATGATCCGGATTTTGACGACGTTTATTTTCAGCAAGATGGCGCTACGTGTTACACAAGCAATGAAACAATCGCAATTTTGCAAGAAAAGTTTCCTGACCGTGTTATTTCTCGAAGAGGTGATCACAATTGGCCACCGAGATCTTGTGATTTAATACCATTAGACTTTTTTCTTTGGGGCCACGTGAAAGTAAGGTCTATGCCAATGCTCCACAATCGATTCAAGACCTTAAAGATGGAATTCGTGAAGTTATCGAGAACATACAGCCGCAAATGTGCAAATTGGTTATGGAAAATTTCATGAAAAGGATATGGTGCTGCAAGCGTGGCCGTGGCGGCCATTTGGCTGATATCATTTTCAAATGTTAATGGCCTACCTTCAGCTTTACAATGAAATAAACATTCATTGTTTTTTCTTTTAAAACACTCGTTTTTTTATTATCAAAATGAAACCTCTTATTGGAAAACCATTTATATATGGTTCCAATTTTTAGTACCATTTTTATAGAAGGCACTGTGAACAAATGGCACTGTGTACTCTTAATTATATTTCTCGAATAAACATTTATTTCTTTTTTGTTATGCGACTTATATGGAAAAAAATTTCTATTTGTGTATGTCTGACACAGATTTACTTGACTACATTTGGGACTAACTATAAAACTGATGGTTAGTTTACTGCAATCATTTATACGTTAATATTTTTAATTATACGTTAAGGAAATTTTTTGTTTAACGTATAATTAAAACTTGCCAAATAAATTTAAAAAAAATTTATCACTGAACTAAGTTTTCAGTTTAGAACTAAATGTCAGCATAAAGCAAAATATACATAATAGGACTCATGTAGAGATTCCGAGATTAATCTATTTTACTTTTGGCAATCTGTATAAGCCTAACAAGAACAATGAACAATAAAATAACTATGCCGATATGTTTATATGATACGTATGTATGGATTAAATAAAGAATCAAATTAAATTTGTGTATATAAATATATTAAAACTATAAAATAAGATTAACCTCGGAAAAATTGGCTTATAAAATTTGCACTACTTGATTTCTCTTATAAATTTATTGATCGATGAGGACACGCATATTTTGATATATAGTCGTTAGCAGCATCTATCTATAACTCGTAGGAACTAACCACCAATTTAGTTAGTCGCAAATTTAGAAAAGATTGGTGTCAGATACACATGGTAACTAATTTGATGGTTAGTTCATACCAGTTATTAATAGATGTCGCTAATGTTCATAAAATCAAATTGATTCTGATATTTAATTGATAAGCTCCAATTAATTTAACATATTTTAGTTAAAAATCAGACCGGTGGTGTGTTTTGTGCCATCTATGAACAACTGGTATCAACATAATGTAGTTAGTCGGAAATTTTGACCAAATTATCAACGTACAGACACACACAAAAACTACTGAAAAAAAAAATACTGACTAAATTAATTTAACAATGTTATATTAGGTTTATTCTATAGAATAGACATATTATGGGATAAAAGCCCAAAATCGAAAAGTGGTCAGTAATTTAAATAAATTCAAAGTATCATTTTGTTCGTTTCTAACCACAAGAATCTGTTCCATTTTTATGTAAGAGGAATCCAAAATATTTTACCGAGGTGTTGTATTCTTATGGAAGATGAATTCGACAAAAATAAGAGCTTTCCAAATTTGCTAATTTTTGAGGCTCTCGAATAAAACATATTGGTGTTATTTGCCGCCCCAGTGGCAAAGTGGTGAGCATGCTTGTTCCAGCGAACGGCAGGACCTGGGTTTGATTCCCGGTGGTGACAAGGAAAAAATTTCACGGCTGGTTTAGGATCAATGAATTAATCACTCATTACCCGAAATGAAAATATGATTATGAAACCTTATTTGAGGCGGCCAAATCTCTTTATGGGATATAGTGCCAGAGAGAGATAGAGATAGAGAGAGAGGAGAGAGAGAGAGAGAGAGAGAGAGAGAGAGAGGCCCAAATTTATTTGAAAAATAGTTTATATGATATGGATCTGTAATGTTGCAAAATTAATTAAGAATCTTTTAGTTCATGGTTGTTTTTCTCGTAAGTGCATATTTTTCAAAATATTACATACAAAAATCACATACTATGTCCATATTCCAGCATTCCCCCTTCTCAACGTTGGAAAATGCGTGCCACCTTAGCGGGCCTTCTCAAGCCAACACGTCCTTCCTTTACTCTTTTACATGTTTCAATTTTCTATTGTTTTTGTTTGCTTCTGGTACTTTCTTGAACCCTCAATTGTTTTCCGTATTTCTCAGTTCTCTAAAACTATAGTTCCATTGCTCCCAACAGCCTCAGACGAGATAATGTAATTTCTCGCAGCTAAATCATCTCCGTATACACAATAAATTTGTGTTACTTGTCCCAACCCCTCCGTTATTATCGCCTTTATCTCTATAATATCTTCGGAATCAAGCTTACACAACTTTATTGTATCAGTTGTTAAACTTACTCTAGCTACATAAGGTATGTTCTAAAGCAAACTCCAATACTAACATTCATCATTTTCCATTAAGTGTAGGTTCTCTCTGCAGCTTTCCCTCGAAGAGCCAAAATTAATGCGGTTATCTGGACCCCTGAGGCCTTATAATTGTGCCACACTGTCGCTTGCTCTTGAGCTTACGGTAACTGGTTCTGTTGAAAATGTTTTATTTAGTTGGCCCTCTCCAATAGTTCGCTATAGGTTTGTGCTTCAGGGCGGGAATCCACTTGCTTAATTTTATTTTCAAACTCTGGCCTAACTTGTCCTTAAGATTTCTGAGCTGGCCGTTGACTTTCACTTCTAGCGACTTTATCTCTCCTCTTAGCTTTTTAATTGTAAGATCTTGCACGTGCTGAATCTGGTTGAGCTTCTCGCTCAACTCGGCAAACCGAACTTGTTGCTGTACTAAACTGATTCCTTCAATAGGCCAGAAAAATACAATTTAGACAAAAATACCATGAAAATATTTTTCCCAATTACCTATTCGCGATTTATGTCCGCCTCTTTAAGCATCCTGTTCCATGTTCCCTGCAGCTATGGCTGTTACCTGTAAAGTTCCACTGTTGACTGCACTAAATATTACGAATTCCGAGCGTTCGATATGAATTCGGAATGGGTTTTGCATAAAAAACACTCACCGTTTAAAGTAACAATTTTTAATTTTATCATCAAATTCGCTTCATAACTATTTATCACTGTTTACTACTTCACTATCTCTTTTACACTGTTTAAATTCGCTTTTATCTTCACACACCTTGATCGAATATCGTATGGAATAGTACCGGAATTTTTAATGCAATCCGATAAACCTGTATCACCTGGGAACCGATGTGCTACCAACCATGACTAGGATTAGGACTAGTTTTTGAAACGTTTGTCGGTTGCTATAAATAAGCTTTTGATCGTTTTTCGCTAATCTGCTTGAGCACAATCATCCACCGCAGCCAAAATCAGAGGATCGATTGAGAGCATTATGATCTCGACTTACATTTCTCCTTTTTTTGTGATATTGACATAATCAGGTTTCTAGGGTGTCGGAAATGTTGGTGCTCCTAATTTTGAATTTTCTGTTGATGATACCATCACAACACATGAAAATAATTGGAGCCAAGGCAAATGAGCCATAATGATGCATATTTACAAGATTAACAACGCGGTCTAGTTATGTAAACTTATTTCGCATACTGTGTTTTGTGCATGCAGTATTTAGAATAATCTGTAATAAATCACTAAAATCCTTTCATCACATTTTTTTATATATAGTCTAATATTACTAGCTAAAAAACACATTAATCTATTAATATTTTTATCATAAAAACAGTAAATAGATTAAAAACTACTGTACTGTAATTAAATCTTTCTCTATTTCATAATCTTAAAATATAATTTATGTTCTTTCATAGCAAATAAATCGTTTCAGATCGACCGCGCCAAATGATGTCACACAGATATCATGTTTACATAGCACAGCAATCTAAATTATATTAAAATAATAATTATGTTTGGATTTTAGTAAATTAGGCCTTTCTTTACGCGATTTACCCTTGATTGAACCATATGTTAATTTGTGATTGTTACGCAAATTTAAAAAAATAAATATGTAGAAAATCTATAAATAAAATTTTTAACAAAACAAAAATTACGATTTTATTTTCTAAATGACATGTGAAAACGCGTTCAAGGTTATTTCTCACAGATTAGTTTTTCATCGGAAATTTTTAAATTTTATTTATAATTAATCATTAATTTAGACTTGACAAAAGTATATATAGACACTTGATGATTACGTTTATATTTGAGTGGTTGACCGACACCCGCGGTGTATAGGGGAATTCCGGAATTCAGTGCAAATAAAATTTCCATTTCAATTCAAGTTCAAGGGCAATATTTGTCTTTTAAAAACATGTGATTGGAGTAATTTCACCATTTTTCTAAGATTAGCTAGGCTATTTCATCTTTAGTAACTACAAGGTGAATGAACTTTATAATTGCAAATCACGAAATATTGGCCCTACGCCAAAAACTTTAATAAACTCTAAAACTGTATAAGTGGGCGACATGTAGAATTTCCCATAATTGAAAACCGTATTTTGCTATTTGTGTCAAACACTTCGTTGACACAGAAAGATATTTCAATTGTTTTTTAACGGGTCTACGTGGGTCGAAATTTGAATCTCTACTATTTATTCATAGATGGCATGTACTTTCAAGGCCAAGCGTGTTATTTTGCGTACTGCTGCACACGACTCCCAAAATATCCATCTCGCTCGAACAATGAACCAATCGTAATTAAATTACAAACCGCCATATGGTCCCTATTAAAATAAGCAATGGTGTGTTCATAATTTTGATAGCCGCGCACATTATTGTAACTTAAAAATAACAAAACAAGAAACGAGTTGAAGAGAATTCCGATACTTTAATTAAACAAAAATTAACAATTACTCGTTCTATCTCTGTCACAATTCGATTTGATTGTAAAATATGCATCCATTCAACAATAATTTCTTGATATTATTACTACTACCACTACTATTAACTTTTCTCTAAGATTCTTCAAAAAACAAATTGGAAAATAATTATCTAATGAAATTTTGAATGAAATATTATAAGGGTATTCGTCTTGCCGCACACGATAATAAGAACTGCTGCAATGCAGAAGGTAGTTGGTGTAAAGGGAAGAATGAGAAATTAGTAAGAAATACTCGAATTCATGCGTTAGAATAAGATTAAGATATATGAATGCATTTCTTGGTGTGCATGTGTCGGTAATATACGTATCAATGGAATGATGGAAGCAAGAAAAACGGCATGAACTTGTTTTCTTTTTATTGCATGATAAGTTCCCTGAGTCGATTATGTTTTGTTTTTGTTTTTTACTACAAACAAAATAACCGCCTTCTTAGGTTTTGTTTTATTTTATTTGGTTTGTAGGTAAACTTAACAGGGTTGGGAAAAGTTATATTTGTTAAATATTTTGTCCGCCGTGATTGATGATAGTTTTTGTAGGCATTTTTGTAATTGATCAAAAATACCTTTGTGTAGTATAGTACCTTTAGTATTTTTGTTGTCAAAACCCGGTAATCGATCAAATGTATGGAGAAAAATTAACGGCGCTACCCACGGTCGAGGATTATTAGAGAATTATATCCCTTTTGTGTTTTACTAACACAATTGTGCGAGTACGACAAAAGTACCATGTCAAAAATTTATTTTTGTATGTGTTTTGAACCAACTTACACATTTGCGCATTACTTTCAAACTTATTTCGTCCAAAAAAAAAACACTATAACTATATAAATAATTGTGTTGATTGTACTTCAAATCAAGCGAAATTTTTTATCAAAAACGCCATTACATACTATGATTTTATTCAAACACATTTGTGTGGTTTGAACTTTAATTAAGCCATTTTTTTATTTTTTTGTGGTTGAAAACGGGATATAATACCCACAATTTTGTTATATGGCTGAAAAAATTTAATTCAAATTCAATAAACTGCAAATTGGTTAAACTTCAAAATTCATTAGACGAGTCCTCACGGTTAGAAGTTAGACGTGATTTTTACCGTCTGTTAGCTTACACCAGCCAGAACTTAACCTAGAGATGTTAAGTTATTAAACTATAAGACTCTTTTCGTTTGTAACGACAGGTCGGATGTGAAAAATAATTTAGCTATTAAATGCTGCTAAAATTACTGCTTTAGGTTAGGTTTCAGTGGTTTGACACTTAGGCCATTTTTGGCCCATTGTGATACCACGCATTCACACCACATCATTAACCCCATTCACCTATTCATTCACCTACTCACACAACTACCACATGCACATTGCAAGCTCCATGTCGACATGTACATTGACATGGACGGTGGGTCGGCGCTGAATTCTGCACACCATCAGAGGGTCTTAGTTGTGTTTATTAACATCACCGATTGTAATCCATGCTGAAAATTCGGTTTGCATCTAGCCTCTGATGGGATTCGAACCCAGTACCTCCCGGCCCAAGTGCCGAAGCTTTAACAACTGCACCACTGTCCGGTAAAAATTACTGCTTAAAAATTGTAAAATTTGAAATGAAAATATAATAAAAATTGACTACCCAAAATAAGAAAACTATTGACCAACAAATGTTAGTTGAGGTATTTGGTTAAACACGAAATTAACTCCCTTACAGTAATAAAATACATAATAATACTTTAATTTTGTGTCAAAACAAAATTATTTTGAAAGTTAAACAAAACATCTATTTAGTGTCAAATTTAGCGCTAATCGAATCGTTAGTTATAAATTCACTTGATTGTCATTTTAAATATCGTTATGTCAACAATTTTGGTTTATTTGAAGTAATTCTGCTTAGGCAAGAAATTATACTTACTTGTTTTTCATAGATGTATAAATTGATCAACGAATACTCAGTTACAAAATTTAAAATTATTTTTTTAAATACAATTCTTTATTGAATTAAAATTCATTACATTTAAAATTGATTTATGTATGTTTATACCTGTATAATCTGCAGTTTAAAGATCTTCTTTTAATTCAATTAAATATTGTTCGTCTAGTCCATCAAATGTAATAGGTGGGTATAATTCGGCACTTGTTCCTGTTGTATTTATGTTTATTATGTTACGAAAATATTTTATTAATTTTGACTGCGGCTTTTCTCAGCGTTTTTAATCGGTTACCGATCCAGCTCCTTTTATAATTGGTTAATAGTGACAACAAATGGTTGGTGTTTCATGTTCTTTTATTACTTTGATTATTTCGTAAAATTTTAATGACTCTCGCCCATTAAATAAAATTTTTGCTTGAGTTTCGAAGTAAATTTTTAAACCCTGTAATCAATGATAGATGAAAAATTTTAATAATGAGACTTTTCGCCAATATTCGGCTTAAAATTGAATTGTCTAAAAGTAGGTTTTTTAGGTTTCAGTGGTTTGACACTTAGGCCATTTTTGGCCCATTGTGATACCACGCATTCACGCCACATCATTAACCCATTCAACTATTCACCTACTCACACAATTACAGTATACCACCGGCACATTGCAAGCTCCATGTCAACCTGTACATTGACATGGAAGGTGGGTCGGCCTTGAATTCTGCACTCCATCAGATGGTCTTAGTTGTGTTTATTAACATCACCGATTGTAATCGATGATGAAAAACATCACCGATTGTAATCGATGATTCAAAACCAGTACCTCCCGGTCCAAGTGCCGAAGCTTTAACCACTGCACCTAATGACTATGTTGTGACTAATTTTTCAATAAATCCATAATAGTTTTTCATTAAGAATATGGCGCGAAATGAAATAAATACTTTTTGTACCAAATTAATCCAAGCAACTTTAAAAATCTAAAAATTTCCGGGGGAAAATCTCAATTTTCTGGTTCTCATTTGAGTTCCATAAATAAGAATCTAATATTATAACAGGTCTCTGCAAAAAAATAAATGGAAAAACGGGTACGATTACATTACTTTTATCCTGGTGTATGTCGCAAATTTTTGAACCAATGGTTAATGATGATGAAATATTCAAATTTGTTTATGATCATGAACACATAACAACCTGAATAATTTTGAATGATTTCGTTTCACTAAAACCTTTCTAAACTCTTGTATATTTGGTCACTTTAACTCCATAAACGGGTTAACTTAAGATTTGTTTCTTACTTTTGATCAAGATGTTGAAAAGTAACATATATCAATTCAAAGGTTAAAAACTTTCAGTCTTTTTTTATTTATTTATTATAATACACACAATTTACAATTTCATATTTAACAAAAAGAAAAAAGAAAAAAAAACATTATCATAATTAGGATTAAGTAGGATTTAACATTAACATTAACTGAAAACTTATTATAAGATCTTGTCACTTCAAATCTGGTCCTTTGATTAATCCGATATTTTTGTAGTATATATTTAAGGGGACATAGCGCACCTTCAAAATTGAAAAAAAAAAGTTTTTCAAAGATTCTTTTTTGGAATAAAAAGAGATATCTTAATGAAACTTTCCATTGACATTTTATTTAAAAAAACAATTTTTTAGATTTTTTTTAGCCCACTGTCGTCTGCTACAAGGGTTTTCCAAAAACACTGAAAATTCGCGACGTGTATCATAACTGCTCTCAGAAACGTCGAAAAAACGGTCTTTTATTCAGCATTAAATCGCCCTTGGAATGAACTAAAAGGAAAAAAATTGGTTGAAAAATAAAAAAATGGCGGCATTTTTTTGAAAATGCAGCTTTTTTGTCCCCCCCAATTAGTAGTAACTCAAAAAATTGAAAGCCGATTATTCCTTCCCTAGTTCATTCTGAGCAGCTAAAATTTTAAACGATTGGATAAGTAGTTTTTTCTCAATCTTGCACGCCAACTTGAAAAACGTCATTTCGAGATAATCGCGTTTAAATTATCGGGCTTTAAATTAGGCGCGCTTCGCAATAAATAAAATAAAAATATAAATAAATTTTTTGTTTGAGATTTTTATGTTTATATCATTAAAATCATGTTTTTAAACGTTCATTCTAACATATTCTATCATAAAAAAAATTTGAATTTTTTGGAAATTTGAAGGTGCTATGTCCCCTTAAATATTTGTTAACGTAGGCAGGTCAGTGGTTGCTGCTAATTGGATATTAAATTTGAGTCTACTATAGATCTCTCTATAATACATTCAACCATTTCCTGATTAAGTGGTCCGTTTATATTTCATAATATTAGACTCTATTCTAATAGCCTGGGTCTAGAATTGATATAAGCGTCATAGAATAGCCAAGGTTTTCTTTCATCAATGAGACTTCTTATTCTCTTGAACGCAAATGCGTAAGGCCAGATTGATTTTTTTTCAGTACCTGTTCCTTCCATTTCAGGTTTTGGTCAATAATAAGCCCCAAGTAAGTAGTAGTTGCAACTTGCAATATTTTATTATTATTTACTTCCAAGTAACGGGGAAAATGCACGGGAAACTTTTTGTTTTGGAAAATTATGTAGTTTGTCTTTAACATATTCATGCGCATTAATACCTTGTGCCATTTGATCAAGAAGGTTTAGAGCATCTGAAGATTTATACACTAGAACAGAATCATCCGCGTACATAAAAAGTTTTCCAACCAAGTCTATATTGAAGATGTCATTAACAAAGAAGTTAAAGAGAATTGGACCAATGATAGGACCCTGCGGCCCACCAGATACCATAGTCAGCGGCTCGCTCTTAATGCCATTTACAACAGTGTATTGGACACGGCTACCTAGTGAAATAAGATGTTAAAATGGAGAAGGTGGCTACGGAAGGATTTAACTTTGTAATTTTTGGAAGTAGGATTTTATGTGGCACATAGTGGCAAAAGCTATTTTAAGGTATACAGAGAGCATCGATACGGGAGAACAGACACCAAATTTGTTTATCGTACAGCACCAACAAATATTGCTTATCACATTGATATTCAATTGTCATAAGAACTGAGGTTAAGACCTAATTTACACTGTTTACTTGTAATAAATCATAATGATTTTAATCTTCTTCCATCACATATAACGCCTATAAAAAGAAATTTGGCAAAAAATATCACACTCACACTGTATTTGACTTAGGCTGAGGAAGGCCTTGTTGGTGCACTTGGTCAAATTTAAATTTACTATGTTCACTAAAAATCACTACATATCAATAAATATCAATTATACATTTTTGGTTTTATAAATAAATTTTGGCACGAGTTTAGCTATTTTAACTTTAAAATTCCAACTACAAATGAAAAAATTATATTCTCGTTTATGGGCCAATAATTTGCTAGCAGCAAAAATAAAAGGATATATATATATATATATATATATATTTTTATATATATATATATATATATATATATATATATATATATAATATATATATATATATATATATATATATATATATATATATATATATATATATATATATATATATATATATATATATATATATATATAAATTAAATAAATATATTATTTATATATTATTTATTTATAAATTTATTCAAATTTTTGATCTATTTTACAGCAATCGAGTATTAGCGATTTAAATTAAAATAATGTTATATACTGGTAGGTGAAGGGATATTTTATTATAACGTAAAGCAACTATAATTCTATATAGTATACTGTCTAATTACTCTAGGTGAAGGCAAATCTCTACTTGATAGGATACTAATTACTAAACGTATTCAATGAAAGAATATTTAACAAATCAAGCTGAAAAAATCCTCTGAACTTCACCCAACAATGTTTTAAAAGATGAACATTTCAGATTTCGATATGATAGGATAAAAATATCCTGACTGTTCCGTACCATGTACTGTTTTGTGGTGTACTGTTTTCATCGGTCCTGTTTCGTACCATGTACTTTAGTGTACCATGTACTGTTTTGTGTTGTACTGTTTTAATCGGTCCTGTTCCGTACCATGTACTGTTTCGTGATGTCCTGTTTTATTACATCCTGTTTTGAAATGTGCCATAGTGAGCGGCTTCGCAAAAAAAGTACTACTGGATAGGTATTTAAATAGACTTATAAAATAATTAAAAAACATTAAACAAATATTGATTTTGTTTGATACTTTTGTGGAAAATTGAGCAATGTGCGATTTTTTTGCACATACTTGCGTTACCAGATTGCACAAATGTTTTAATTTAAACTAAATTTTTATTAAAATATAAAAATAAATTCATTCAAAACTTTAAATTATACAAGGAACACTGTTTTAATACTAATAACGTGGAAAAGCCGTCTGCCAGAAAGAATCACAATATGATCCGATCGATCATTGGGTCGTAGTGCAATCTTTCGGAAAATTAAGTTTATTTATTTCTTTTTGTACTCGTTGGATGTGTGGTGTAAGGTGTTTGCTACGATTATGTCGTGGTCACCTATATAAGGGGTTCTGATTTTTACCCCAAATAATTTACGATAAGAGTTCATTTGTGTACACTTTCACGCTTGTATTATTTGAACGAACCACAAATCGTTGTTGCCAACAAAATAATTTATATTTTTATCGAGCGTTTAGTTATAATTTTCGAGTGTTTAGATTTAATTTCAATTCCACACTTTTATAAAATTAAAAATGAAAAATAAAAATTAAAAATGATTAATAATTACACACTTTTATAAAATTAAAAAAAAGACTTAGAACGTCATCTTTTAAGAAATGCACAATCGCCAATTAAACTTTTTTCATTCAACAACACCACCAATCAAACGTCTAACGCCACGTATTTTATATACATATTTCTGTATATTTTTTGTTTGTTTACATGAACATAGCCTCTTATAATTTTATCTAATTTAGATTCGTGGCAGAAAGAGATACGAAATAATCCTGTTAATAGTCCATACTTTATCCTTGTAAAATAACCTTCTACCGAACTCATCATAACGGTTTTTTGAGTATGAAAATTTATATTTCCTGTTTAATTATTTTTCATTTCCCATTAACAAACCGCCTGGCCAAAATTCTAATATTGTTTTTAAATTTCCATTCACGAATTGTTTTCGTTTCGCTATTCCAACATAAGTTTTCTTATCAAATCGAGAACACTTTCAGTTTCGAGTTATGCATAATTATATTTTATGTTCTTCTAACACAAATATCTTAAAACCTTACATATGTGTGACATACATCGTGACAAAATGTTGACCCAAATTATTTATAGATTTATGAAAAAAATAAAACATCTTAAAAAATTCTTCATTCGTATCATTCTCTGAAACATGTTCGGTCATGAATGAATATTTTTGTTGTTGTGTTGTTAGATCTTGAATAAGTATTGTACATAACGTTGTGGTGTTGGAAGAAAGAATAAGACAACATATTATCGTTTATATAGAGAGGCAAAAAAACGGTAGACACTTTACAAACAATGAAGAAGTATTGAAAGAATTTATTTCTACTTCCATCTTCCCCAATTGTATTATGTATATATGTAGATATATGACGATTTGGTACTATGAAACGTAAGACGACTGATGAGTGCGTTCATAATTGATAGATGATCCTCACATTTCTTACTGTGTGTGTGTGTGTGTGCTGGCTTTCCATTCATAGTTTTGCGTTTTGTTGGTTTGTTGATCACATTCGTCGTGCCCATGGAGTTTTATGAATTAAAAAGTATTAAATGTGTAAAGTTTCATCCAATAATCATTCATGTTGAGTGGTTTTTAATCATTTTTAATTATAAAACAGACATTTTATAGTTTTCGTTTATTGTTTTTCAATTTTTATGGGTTTTTCGTGTGTACTGCTACCGATATACTGTTATTTTGTTGTAAAGGTCAAGTTGTATGTTTTCTTCTGTACGTGTAATAATCGGGATCCAGTCATACGAACATAATAATACCTACAACTGGTGTTCATTACTATGTTTATTTTTAATTTTTAATGACGTATGCTCGTTATAATTTCAAGTTTCTCGATCTGTACTGTAATGTATGCACTTCTTGGTCTGTATTTGTATCGTTTTCTATTACACATTATGCTGTGCTATGTGGGTGAAAATAATTCTTATGTTATGTTGTAGTTTTTTTTCAGTAAAAACATAAGACATAAAAAGGTGTGATACAGATTTAAGAAGAAGAAAAATGTTTAAAAAGTTCAATAAAACCATCTTCAATTAAGGTTTTTGTTTTGGTTTTGTACACGCATTCAGTAGACGTAAAGCGAAGATGCAATAAGATTATGTACGATTATACAATAACTGAAGATGCTGTGTGTGTATTTGTTAATTTGTTTACTTAAAAGTGGAATTTATATTTACGATACTAGTAAAAATTGAATTATAAATTACAGTACTTACAGACATCTTTGTACAAGTAACTACAAAAGAAACCAAATACGACGTACGAAGCACATATCGAGTTTGATTTCTATAATTACAAAATCAGTTGCTGTAACCACAAAATCAAATGCACATCAGCTGTAAAATTTCTCAATTTATGCTTTACTACTTTTTACTTTGTCACTACTTTCGGTATTTTCTACTAAATCACTGTTTAAAATGAAATATCAGTTCTGGCTTTAATCATTTACAAAGGTTTTAGAAACCATTCCTAAGGGTGTTATGATGCTATGAAATTGTAATTCAATATGTGATGAAACTGTAACTTCAACAAATTTGCTTTTCAATATTGTTCTGCGTAATTTTGATGGCACCTGTTTATTTAAGTACTATTTGTGTGACATCATGATATGAACTTGGTTTTGAATATTTTTATGACCAAATTTAAGTGTTTCGTTGTTAGTAAATACGTAGTTTAGTTTTAGTATTTTGGTTAATTAGAATATCTTTGTGGTTTTGTTAATAAAATTTTATTATGTACAATAGTTTAGGTTAATGAATATGTCAGGAAGGTTTTATTCATCAATTATTGATTGTGTGCCATATAGAAAATCAGAGGGAGTGAGAAGTTCAAATTTTGTGAGAATTAGAAGACTATTAGAGGAAACTCTCTCTTTTCTAAGCCGGGAAAATTTGTGATTTGACTAGGTGAACACTGCTGAGCTTGGAAGCAGTCGATTCCAATTCCAGTCGAATTGCTACGCTACATTACTTTTTTTGCAACGGCTACCGCTTTTCTGAAACGCATATCTAAACACCAAAGTAGACCTTCTCATACCATTTCCGGTTGCTGCAAACAGTTCATCCTCAGGTGTTTATAATTGACTCTTTTAGACTCGCAGTATTTTAGAGTCAAGGTTCGCTAACGCCCTCTATAGCGAAATAATTATTATCGAGAGTACTGCACTGGGGGAAGTCTGCTTAGAGAAATTATCATCCAAAACAATTCGGAATTTGATCTTTAAGGCTTGGAAAACTATTGTCGTCAATGCCATTCTGATGTGTATACTCTTGTGTAGCACTCTTATATTATCCTTTAAAACTTTTTCAAGAGCGGTTCACCGTACACTTACACACATAAGTCTTACTATGGTGCACTAACTCCGATTTCCAAGCCTATCGTTTGCTGATGACATTTCTAAAATTTGCAGCTTTCAACAAAGCTTGTTTCCAATATTTGTCATTGTTAATCGTGATGAATATCACCTAGGTATAACATTTAAGCACGAATTATTTCACATTTACATCAATTAGCATATAATTAACCGATATCAGTGCCTTACGCGTTTAGTCATCTACAAGTAAAAAATTGTAACGTGTCCATCCCTAGCCGCGTGGAGAGATGTACAATCCGGATTTCAGGTCTATACTATATTGCACTTTTACGTCCACCTATAAAGCCACACTTTTGTAAATTATTACTAGTGTTTTGTGATTCAGTACCCATCCCTGTCTTGACACTCCCGCCAGAGAGTGGAATAGTTTCTTTGCGTTTAACAGACTCTCTTAGCGTTTCACAGAACATGAGAAGTTATTCCCATACGTTTATCAAACTGATCTCCTAGATATCTCATAGTTTTTCAAGCTTCAACCGTTTAAACATATTTTTGGAGGTCGGCAAGCGTCAAATTTATCTAACGCTGTAGATTTACGACTTTCATCTAGATTAATAATCATGCTTGTGTTAAACGCCATATTTTAGACTGAAGAGGACATAGAATAGAAACTTGCGGACACCCTTTGATGATTTGTTTAGTGTCTCCTGAAAATATTCATAATGTTTTTGGGGGATTATTGACCGATAAACTTGCGAAGACGCTAGACCACGTAAGGTTATCAAATGCCCATGGAAAAATTGAATTAGATTAAAAAATATATATATGAGTTTTACAAATATGTATATTGGGAGGTGTCTTATATCCATTTTCACCACTTTTCCGCAATTTTCTTTAAAACGGTATGACTTAGCAAAACTAGGTTCCAATAAAGACATGATTAAACTTTCGAAAAAAATTAACATCGACTTCTTTTAAAGATAAAAAATTGATATTCCAATAATTTTAAAAGTGGCGGTATAGAACACTTTAATACTGATACGACGATCTGTGTAGGTACAGTAAAACACCGCTTAACGCTGTACCGTTTAACGCTGTTTCGCTACTATACGCTCTCCTTCAATTTTATTTTTGTCTATTCTTCGTTTCGCTTATTTTCATGCATTATATTTTTTATTTATTCAGTTTACCGTTAATGAAATTATCTGTAAATTTCAGGAACGTATTCCGAGAGTTAAGCGGGGTGTTAATATCTTTATTATACTTTTAGTTTCGATTGTGATAAAAATAATTTGCTTTTTAATTAAATCGCTTAATATGTTTTAGACAACACTAATAACTTACCTAGAGGGATGATAAGTTCCTGTTTCCAAGATTGTCAGAAATTTTGCTTAATGTTCGTCAAAGTCGGTAAGGTAACCATGATATAGTGCTCTTCTTTCCGGTGTTTCTATGACAAAGCGCCTTCTAAAAGTAGATCCCACGAACCCCTCCCTTATTATGATACTGTAATTTATTTACACCTACGTCTCAATGAGAGACGATCTTTTGCTGATTTTGCCCTTAATATTTCTACACAAATTCTGCTCTCGAATGTGAACATCTACCAATCTTTTATTAAATTTCCAAAGAAAGGATGATAGAGGTGTATGGTCCTTTGGTTAGTTATGCGGAATCAAGCCTTTCCTAGCTTTATTAATAAAGTTTAACAATAACAATCGCCCAAATCGGACGTGTTTTTTTAAAGTGTCATATACAATAAACTTTTTGTATATTTTTTTATTTTTTTTTTATTTTTTTTTTTTTAAATCGAACGTATAAACTGTGCATAAAAATATCAAACAAAATCTTGACCTATTTAAAGTGTGTTTGTGTTACGGTCATAAAAAAGTGTTTTAAATTAAAATACACCAAATCAGCGAAATGTCTGTCGAAAAAAATGTGTCGAGTGCTCAGTGATAATTGTTGACGAATGGTTTCTTTCATGCAAGGGATTTTTGTGCGACAAAGTCATTAGTTACACGTGCGCTACATCTAAAGCAAAAAAACTAATGACCAAATTTCCCAGTGAGGTGAACAAGGCGATGAAATTCATATTTGATGGATTGCCAGGTTTAACTTGGTTTTGCCCAGAATGCATAACTAACATGAAGTTGCATTCAAACTCGCTCGTCGTCTCAAAAATTGCGCAAGAAAACTATAATTCGAACAATGATACTCATACAGTGTGCGAGGTTTCTAATGAAACTGTTGAGAACCGCAGAGTAACACGATCCCAATCAAAAACTCAACGGGAAAATGACACAATAATACAAACTGCCTCTTCTTCTGATATCCTGATACCATCTGTATTGAAGTCCACCGACCTGCTACCTCAAACATCTATATCAACACCTCCATTAGCGATAACCACAGTAACAACATTTGTATCGCCAACGGAATCATCGCACTTAAAGCCTATACCATCAGTAACCACAACTGCAGCTTCACTAAACTCACATCTTACACATGAACAGCCATATCAGTCAGCATCTGATGAAATAAAAGCAGTAGAACCCCGACGATGGCTCTTCGACAGTAGAATTGAAAGTTCTGTGACGAAAGAAAAATTCGAAAACTTTCTAAAAATTAAAATGAAACTGGATAACGCAGTGTGTATCAAAATTTCCCGCAACCAAGAAAACAGTTATATGTATGACTATGCATCATTCCGTGTTAGTTTGCCAGCAAATCAATTTTTGACTGCATTACATTCAACGTTGTGGCCTTCTGGACTACTGGTGAAAGAATTCGAATGGAAACGACGGCGCCATAATTCTCGACTTGGAAGCCCAATCAACAACCATCCTGAAAATGAACTTTAGTTTCCAAATAATCAATCGGATTTTCGCATTTCAATAAACAACAACCAAATAACCTAAAAACCTCCAAACCAAGCAACTCAGCCTGCAACTTCAATGGCGATTTTAATATACGTACTATGGATGAGGTTGATGATGTCAATGCTGACTTGATGAATTGATGAACACGCTATGAAAACCTCGTCAAGACAGCGAGAGTTAAAACCATCAAAATGAGAGATGCCGTGTGCGATTCAAATGGAGGCTTATTTTATTTTTCATCTTCTGAAAACTACTCAAAGACTCCAAGCTTGAGTAATAAGTGCACATCTAAACACTGCGAAACTCAAACTGATATTGACATCAAATCAACTAACAACAAATCAATCATCTCCCCATTTAAACTTAAGCTTATGTTAACAAGAAGCATAAGTAACAACCACCATGAAGATTATATAAACGGGTATGAGTTTGTTACAGATATTCCATCTCAAAAATTCCTGCATGCTGATCCACAGATTTCAACCTGGCCAAATGGCAAACACTTAATAAAATCGTCTATTTTTATTTGTGTTGCTTTTGAAGAAAAATTGGAAAATTGCAATCTTAAAAAATATTTATCCCGAAATGGACTTATACTACATAACTTCTACATTAAATCAGTTAATGAAGTTACAAAAGTTTATAAAATTGGAGGTAACTACGTTATTGTGGTTACTCATCAGTCAAAAACTGATTGCAGTGATCTAATCTACGCTTTAGAAACTCTAACGTCCTACTTGCAACAGCGAAAAAATGAGCCTTTCATAATTACCTTGGATGTTAGCCACCATGTCAACAAGCTTTTGTCAGTGTTGGATTATGTTACAAACTCACCATTTAACAACATCAAATGGATTTTAAATATTCCTTTCAATATGTCACTTCAATATGAGAGAATGTTATCTTCCCGTTGGATTACCGGTGATCCCTCGAAGTTCTCATATGGAAACAGTACGGATTTTCCATCTACATCTCCGACTTCTCACAAAGTGTTGTCTGCAGAGTCCAGCTACAAAAAGTCGATCATGGAAATAATGTTTTACATGAAACACTCAAACAGCCTAATAAAGAGCCACTTAAAGAATCACTACATTAAGAACATAAATCTACTGCCTTTCTCTGCTTCTTCCTTAAAACAATTAAACATATATTTGTATTTGACAACGCTACCAAACAATATCTTGAAGAACCGACCACAAAACATCAGTTTGGCTTCGATGGGAATAATCTGGTGCAACGGTGTGAAGACACAAACACATTTATTAGCCCTAACAGATATATTTTTTGTTCATCGGGTACGGTAATTATGTTAGATCATCAGACTTACAACTCATTAAACAATATCTACCTTAAAACAAACATAAAGATGCCGGACATTACAAATATTCAAGGTGTACCTGGATGTGGTAAATCAACCTGGATTATAAACAACCATAATCTGGGCACTGATCTTGTTCTATGTGCTACAAAAGAAGGACTTGCTGATATTAAATTAAAGGTAACATCTCGTTGCGAGCACGAAAACAGTGTTTTTAATAACATTAAATTAAACTACAAAACGATTGCCTCGTATCTAATAAATGGTAACCGGACCTACGATACAGTTTTTATCGATGAGTACATGATGGTGCATGCTGGATATATAGGACTTGTAGTTATCAAAAGTAAATGTTCTAAATTATATCTTCTGGGTGATAAAAACCAAATACCATATATTGACAGATTACATCATGTCAATATGCAATTTTCCGATGCAAGTGCTTTCGTAACAAAGACTGAATACTTGAATGTAACGTATAGATGTCCAGCTGATGTTACTTCTGCTCTCAAAGAATACTACCCTAACATCACTAGTATGAACACAGTTGAAACTTCTACCGAATTTATAAACCTGCCACCAACGTTAGCGTCATTACCTGTGTTAGAGAACGCTTTCTATCTAACTTTTACCAGAGCTGATAAACAACTAATCTCCCAGCTTAAGATACCAGAAACCAGTAAAGTCTTGACTATCCATGAAGCACAAGGTTTAACCTCACCTAATGTAATATGTATAAGAACCAATTCTCAACCGCTTGAGCTGTTCAATAGTGTACCGCATGCCATAGTTGCAATTTCTAGACACACACAATCGTTTAAATATTTTTCACCGGTGGCTAATGATAGACTACACTCACTTTTAATGAAAGCTGGAACTTATACTATTACTCAAAAGGTAATTCAACCCATAAAGTACAAGAAAAGATTGGTCTACGAAAAATGTGCAATTTACTATCAAAACGTAAACAAAATGGCATCAAAAGCATCCAAATTCTACAACTTCGTTTTAAAATCAAACTACCTCATTTATGTAATTTGTGAAACTTCATTAAAACCCGGCATTAGGAGCAGCGAATTTTTTGGTCATGATTACGTTGTTTATAGATGCGATCGGTCTCCTGAAACTAGTTCAAAGAAATCGGGTGGTGGCGTACTGATAGCAGTACATTCTAAACTCTGGAATGCTCCAGTAACTTTAGCGCCATCGAGAGTTGAACAAATTGGTGTAAAAATCAAAATCAACCAAACCAATCTAATCATCTACGCAGCATATATACCACCTCAATCAAATAGTGATCATTATGCAACTTGCATCGATGCGATTGATGAAGTTATTAATACAACGAACTCGTCAGATTTAGTTCTTGTGCTTGGTGATTTTAATCTACCAAATATAACATGGAATTTGGACCCGGAACTTAACTGTATTTTACCATGCAATATAACAACAGATGCGGAATCTTTATTTGTGGACGCCATGCTTGGTTATAATTTGAACCAAATAAACACAATTGCTAATAATCGTGATAGATTATTGGACCTAGTCTTCAGCAACGACATTGACACCTTTAAAATTTCTGAATCCCTACTACCTTTTGTCATAAATGATGTCAATCACAAATCTTTGGATATTACATTTGACTTAACTAAAATGGCGAGATCAGAACACCTACAACCAATCAAATACAACTTTAAAAAAACTAACCGCGTGGGGCTACAAAGTTACCTTGAATCCATCAACTGGCAAATAACTCTCAATTTCAACGATATTAACGAAAATGTGGACAAATTTAATGACATTATGCTTCAAGGCTTCGAACTTTATGTACCTATGTGCTGTAAACCACAAAATTCTCATCCCCACTGGTTCGATGATAGACTAGTTAACTTAAAAAATCGGAAGTCGAAAGCGTACGCCAAAATGTTAAAAAGCGGGTTAGAAGCGGACAAAACTATGTTTCTACAACATAGTAACGAATTTGAAATTTATTTCAAATCAAAATACAGGTCGTATCTTGATCAAATTCAAGACAAAATCAAAGTAAATCCAAAACAATTTTGGAAATACTTTAGAAATAAACGCGAAATTGAAGGATACCCTGCTAATATGACCTACAACAATACCAGCTCTTCAAACGCAAAAGATATAGCTGACATGTTCGCGTCGTTCTTTCAATCAGTCTATAGACCAAGCGTTACTAGTGGATTGTACGAACAACCCAGCAACAACAACACATCAATAACTCCTCCTATTATTTTTGAGGACAACATTTTATCGGCTTTAAGGGGGTTTGGAGATGGTTGCGGTCTTGACGATATACCCTCTTCTATTCTGAAGGAGTACGCTGAAATTTTAATAATTCCATTATGCTATCTATTCAATCATTCCTTAAGCACCGGCGTGTTTCCCGAAAAATGGAAAATTTCAAAAATTACTCCAATTTTTAAATCGGGTAAGCGTGATGATATCACATGCTACAGAGGAATATCAACAACATCATCAATTCCGAAATTATTTGAGTTAGTATTATGCAACAGCTTTAAATCCACAATTGCACGTCATATATCAATAAACCAGCATGGGTTTATGCCTGGCCGATCCACATCGACTAATCTGGTTGAATTCACCAGTAAATTTATTAACGAGATAGAAAAGCACCGTCAAGTTGATGTAGCGTACACGGATTTCAGTAAAGCATTTGATTCTATCTGTCATCATAAAGCACTCCAGAGTTTATTCGATTTTGGGTTTTCTCTCGATTACATAAATTGGTTTAAGTCATATCTATCAAACCGGCGACAATTTGTAATAATGGGAAGTGAAAAATCAAACGTTATTAAAGTTACATCTGGTGTTCCCCAAGGATCACACCTTGGACCTTGGATTTTTATCGTTTTCATAGACCGAATATCCGAGATAATCAAAAACTCAGACGTGCTCATATTTGCAGATGATGTGAAAATTTTTCGTACTATTAATGGTTTGTTAGATACGGAGAAGCTTCAAGAAGACTTAGATAGATTAAGTGAGTGCTGTGATCGAAACTCACTATACTTAAATACTAAGAAATGCAAAATCATGTCTTTTCATCGTAAAAGAAATCCGGTTATTACTTCATACAAAGTCAACAACGAAGTACTGCAAAGAGTCAATGAGATTATAGACTTAGGTGTTACATTTGTCGAAAACGCCAGTTTCAATAGGCATATTGAAAATTGTATTGCGAAAGCGAATGCCATGTTCGGATTTGTTAAAAGATGGACAGGTGAATTTAAGGATATTCAAACCTTATGTTCACTATATTTCGCTTATGTTCGATCTCAACTGGAATACGCTGTAACGGTCTGGAATCCATACTATGCTGTGCACATAAAAAGAATTGAAAGCATTCAAAAGAAGTTCCTGATTTTTTTGTTAAAGAAAAGTGACTGGGATTACGACCACAACTTACCATTCCATGAAAATGTGGCTCGCTTACCTCCATACCCAACAAGATGCACGGAATACAAAATATGCACGCTTGAAAATAGACGACTTCTCTTGGGCGCGGCTTTTATTGGTAACGTTTTGCTTGGTCACGTTGATTCAGCTTACATCTTGGAAAACATATCAATTCACGTGCCATGCAGAACATTTCGAAACCATGAATTTTTAGCACTTGAACACCATTCTACTAACTATGGAGAAAACAACCCCATTAATAGGATGACGAAATCGTTCAACTTAATTGACGACCTATTTGATTTTAATTTATCAAAGAACAACTTTAAAAATATATTGAAGAACTATTTTTTAAATTTTTATTTGTCAAACTAAAATTTGGTTTATATTTTATATTTTCTTTTTGTTTGAATTTACTGTTTTAATTTTTGTTTAAACTATTGTAAAAAATCTGAAATCATACATGTAAATTACAAAATAGATTTCTTTAAATAAATAAATAAATAAATAAATAAATAAATACCTCCTTAACTTCCGTTCACTTCGTAGGAATAAACGTAATTTATCCGCAATTGTAGTAGACGAGAGCCATATCAGGAATTCTTTACCACCAGTTTCTATACATCATACGGGTCCGCGAAATACTACTATATTCTTCTCGGTTTCGAGGCCTAGCTTTCTAGGTAATCCGTTGAAGTTTTCTTTTTTGATTCTGAGGCTACATGTTTGGGTTAAATTATTATTTACGTATTTATTTATTTCCTTTTTCACAAGTTGGTGCGCTGTACTGACCTACATTATTGTCGCTATAATTGTCAGTTCATGACTTTGGACTAATAATGTTTCCAAATAAAATGCATCTCGATTTAATTATGGAATTTTCCAAATTCTACAGGTAATTTTTATATATGTATGTATATTCTCAATTACTTAGATTACCTGTTTACGGCAATTTTTTACACCAAAACAGTTAATAAATAATAACTTCATCTACAATCGATGTGGGGAATAATGACATAAATATTCTAATCGAGTTCGCTAATTACCTACATATTAACGTTATGCTCTAATTGATTAACCATGCTATGACATTGTGGCATCAGCAGACTCAAATTTATGAATATTTCAGTAAATATTAGAATTTTAATTTTGTATGGCAGCAAGTCAAAAATAATGCAACAGATGGTTTTAAAAATATTTACAATCTATTCATTACCAATGGAGGAAATTATTTTTGTCGACCTTGTTAAAGTTAGCCGACATTTTCCAGCCGAAAGATAATGCAGATAGTGTCTTGACTATTTTTGAACTCTCTTTATACTCTCGCTCCTATCGATTTTTAAATTCCTACAAACTGAAATAATTTCTCCTTCACCCGAATGATATAACCCGGTCCTAAATTCTCCTAAATTCGAGTTCATGACTTATTTTTGCTGTATTCAAGTTCATTCGAATCTGCATTATCGACATTATTCGGCTGGAGCGAGTCGGCTAACTTTAACAGTATTTTTTGTCGTTGGTCATTTAAAAAATTTGTAAATCATCTGTTCATGAAAAATACATTTTATTGATCTCTACTGTCATATGCGTTTTTCTTTCTTTCGTTTACTTCTTACTATTATGATACTAATCTACTAGTCAGTCAGCATCTCATACACAAATATTTATAAATCTAAATCAAATACATATAGGAAAAAATGTAATTTCTTCTTCTTAAACATCGACGTTCTTCATTCCATTGAACCACACAAAAAATAATAAGAATGGAGTTTATTATTTGTGTGTTTTATAATAAATATTTAAAGCGAAGTAACAACACACACGAGAAAAACTAAGAAAGAAATTCATAAATTCAATAACACTGTGTATTATTAAACCAAAAGGAGAGGATCTCAAAAAAAATAACGAAAGATTCTGAAGTTTCTTTTCATCAATTATTGTATATTTTATAAAATAATATGTGCATGTAGTTGGACGTGTTTTTTGTTTAATGTCTAGTGGCGGCAGATGGAAGAAAATTTCAAAGGAGTGAAAATAAAAACTAAAAAAAAAAATTACTACAAAACACAACATTAAAAAAACTAAAACAAAATGTAAAATAAAGAAAACAAAACAAGAATAGTTTTTTTTTTTATTTATTTGATTTAAAATTTTTTTTGGACATCAAAAATTTAGTACTCCATTGACGGAGAGGAACAATTGAACAACGGTATGGTTTGGTATGACGGCTTTCGTTGATTTTCATTATATTAGCGAAACGAAATCAATAACACTGTATAGTTTATCGGGTCCGAAGTCGGGACAGGTAACAGTACCAAAGCAATAATCGACGTTTACTCCCGAGTTACATAAGATATTTTACTTTCTTTTACTTAGAAAAATAAAATATAGTAAGCATGCACATTTTTAGCCAAACTCTGAAAAAGTAGTTCTAAAAAAGTTCTCTGTGTGTGTGGTGCCGTACTGAGTAAATGTATGTATCTTCTCTATAGCCAAGACGGATTAACTGCTTGGGGTGAAACTTCATAGCTAAGCTTTCTCTATGAATTAGGAGATTCCAGTGATCCTTGGCCGAAGTCGACGATTGCGGAGATCCTTGCGAAATCTGGTGGAATTCCCCTACCGGAAGTGACAGCTTCCTTTTCGTTTTTTGTAAATATTTTCAAAAGTGTTCTTCTACCTATACAAGAAAACACCATGCAATCTAATTATTTCTCAATAATTGTACAAATAATTCTTTATCATGGGACAATTCTCCAAAAAAAAAATTGTTTTAAACATGGTTTTAAAAGTATTCATAATTTACTTATAATGCTTAACAGTTTTGCAATTACTCACTCTGTTGTTGTATTGCATTTTGGTTTCTTGGAGTTTGATCACTGTTATTTTGTTTCAGTATATCTGCATAAGACCCAATTTGTGGGCTTCATGTTTTCCTTGTTATTGGTAATAAGTCTTGTGTTATCGGTTTTTTTATTTCCAATGCATCAATTTTGGCTCCTATAACTAGTTGAATTGTATAACTTTCACGTTTTGTCTGAGTACATGTATGAGTGGCAATTTTTGATTTTATTTACAGGTATGATGTTTCCATTTGGAAGAGTATTAGTTAGAATTTAGTGTTTTGTCCTATACCAGTGCTTTCTATAGTACTGGCCTGTGGCAGCGCCTTCTGTGGTACTGGCCTGTGACAACATTCATTTTTTGCTGATGACATCATTGTAAGGGGACAACTAGATGGCAGCATAATTAATTAAAAATTATACACCACTTCCCAAAGTTAACGAAAAGTAAACGAAAATCTAAATTGTTAATATACTTGTTAAAATTGTTATAATATATACTATTATGAACAATTTAAGTGTAATTGATTTTCTTAATTAATAAATTGAACTTTTCGTATCCATATTCAAGAAGCTAGTGAGAATTTAAAGAAATGCTCCTATTTAGATAACGTAATACGAAGTTTTAGTGTATTCCACTACAAAAATATGAATACAACCGTAAAAGATCAGAGAATATTTTATGAATATTTTGTCTATATTTTGTGTGTTATTTTTAGTGTCACACAATTAATTGAAGCCGTGCGACGCATTTTTTCTGTATTTTATATGATATTCGTATTTTTTGGTTATTTTTATTGAATCTACGTACCAATTACAACAATTTCGAATTAGATGATATTACAAATCGACTTATGTTAGATAAAAATGACAAAAAATGCCAAAATCGAAAATTAAAATGTACATGCGTTACTAAAAAAAATTTGAAAACGAATATTCTTCGGCTTCAACAGTTTGTTCGACACTAACAACTCATCCCAATAGAATTCCTTATAACTTTTTCCTTACAGGAAAGTGTGAAAAAAACTTGAGTTTTCACAAATTCTTTTTCATACTTTTCTGCAAGGAAAAAGTCAAAAGGAATTCTATTGGGGATGCGCGTAACAAAATTACAAAACAACTGGAGAAAGAAATAATATTTTTATTGTTTTGTAATTTTGTATGACGAAATTTATTTTGGTTTTAAGAGAACGAGGCGGAGACAAAAACTAGAAAAAACTGAAAAACGAATAACCTTCTAGTTCAATGTAATAATTACAACTAAATATATTTTGTAATGTAATTTCCCCTTTTAAAATTTGTCTGCCATCTAGGTAATATACGTTGAACTGTCAACTTAGCGTGTAGACTTAGCTGCCCGTTAGACGGCTAGAGACAGCATCATCACTAAAAAGAAATGTTTTTGTGCTGATATTTTTAGAAACGATTTTAAATTAATTTTAATGTGAAATATTTTCAGTTTTTAACAAAAATTGTTAGAAAACCCCTTTTTAAACCCCTGGAAACTATCATGGGTTTATGTTTTTATGATAGCTGGGATTATAAAATAATAATATATATTAGGTGTAAATATAAATTAGGTGTAAAAATAATTAGGTGTAAAGGTAGGAATAAATTAGAAGTAAATATATTGTTAAAAAAGACTAATTTTCGAAATATTCGCCATTGTCATGCAGTAATATCACCGTCCGCCTTCTCCATCACTTAATTTGATCATTTTGGTCGGGTAACGTTCAGCTGTAATAGTTTGACCAGGTAAATGACTCCTTTCCAATCTCACCGCAGACCCACAGTAATAACGGGTGATTTTTTAAGAGCTTGAGAACTTTTTTTTAAAAAAAAACGCATAAAGTTTGCAAAATCTCATCGGTTCTTTATTTGAAACGTTAGATTGGTCCATGACATTTACTTTTTGAAGATAATTTCATTTAAATGTTGACCGCGGCTGCGTCTTAGGTGGTCCATTCGGAAAGTCCAATTTTGGGCAACTTTTTCGAGCATTTCGGCCGGAATAGCCCGAATTTCTTCGGAAATGTTGTCTTCCAAAACTGGAATAGTTGCTGGCTTATTTCTGTAGACTTTAGACTTGACGTAGCCCCACAAAAAATAGTCTAAAGGCGTCAAATCGCATGATCTTGGTGGCCAACTTACCGGGCCATTTCTTGAGATGAATTGTTCTCCGAAGTTTTCCCTCAAAATGGCCATAGAATCGCGAGCTGTGTGGCATGTAGCGCCATCTTGTTGAAACCACATGTCAACTAAGTTCAGTTCTTCCATTTTTGGCAACAAAAAGTTTGTTAGCATCGAACGATAGCGATCGCCATTCACCGTAACGTTGCGTCCAACAGCATCTTTGAAAAAATACGGTCCAATGATTCCACCAGCGTACAAACCACACCAAACAGTGCATTTTTCGGGATGCATGGGCAGTTCTTGGACGGCTTCTGGTTGTTCTTCACTCCAAATGCGGCAATTTTGCTTATTTACGTAGCCATTCAACCAGAAATGAGCCTCATCGCTGAACAAAATTTGTCGATAAAAAAGCGGATTTTCTGCCAACTTTTCTAGGGCCCATTTGCAAGCGTTGCTCGTTAGTAAGTCTATTCATTATGAAATGTCAAAGCATACTGAGCATCTTTCTCTTTGACACCTTGTCTGAAATCCCGCGTGATCTGTCAAATACTAATGCATGAAAATCCTAACCACAAAAAAATCACCCGTTACTTTCTTGGCATGAATATTCATTTTTGCAACTGATGTTGAAGGCTGGCCCGGATCAACCTAGCGTTTTCTGCATTTAAGATTATCGTACAAAATTCACTTTTCATCGCTCGTAATGATTTTGTGTAAAAAATTCTTTCTTTTGTACCGAGAAATCAAATTCATATAAATATCAACTCTTCGATTTTTGTATTGTAAAAAACCATTTAATGTAAAAAAAACCAATCTTATTTAGCCAAATGGTTTTAAACCTCTGAGAAGTGGCCGGAAATCTCTGATTTTTGATATTCGAGAGAAAATATCATTGAGTGCCAAATTCTTAAACATTTAAAAATTATCATTTCGGCCCCTTCGGATCGAACAGAACTGAACAAAGTGGTTCTGAATTAATATTTGATGTAATAAGCCAATCTTTGAAGATATCATTGATTGTAATACAAATACTCTTCAACATTTGAAATTATTTAACTTGGCTTCTACGGATTTTATCGAGATACTATTTTAAATGTTTAAGTATTTTGAATAACACTGAAAGATATTCTCTCTCGAATACGAATAATCTCGGAGAATTCCGATCATGTGGCAAGTAGGTTAGGTTAGGTTAGAGTGGCAGCTATCGCACACTTAGGCCAGTAGTGGCCCATTGTGATACCACAGGATCCTATCTCCCCTTTACTTCTGCTGAAACCATCCAGAGCTACTTATGTAGCGTAAAATATCTCGCATTCCACAGCCCGCGAGTTGTGAAAGGCTGTCCATACTGTACACACCTAAATACTTATGCCTTCTGTATGTTAGTGCCGGACACGAGCATAGGAAGTGATCTAACGTTTCTTCCTCCTCTTCGTCTAAACAACTTCTACAAAAGTCATTCGTCTGTAGACCCAGCCTTCGTGCATGTTCCCCAAAAAGGCAGTGTCCTGTCAGTATCCCTACGAAAAATCCTACCTCTCGTTTTCCCAGGGATACTAGTGCCTTGGAGCGCCGCAGGTCCAGTTTCGGCCAAACCTGTTTTACTACCCTGCACGTGAGGGTGTTGGTCCACCTCTCGTTTGTCAAGGCGATTGCCTTTCTACTGAGCGCCGATTTTAGCGCTGCTATAGGCCTCCCCAGACCGGCCCTTTCCGGCTGCATCTGGAAAGTCGTACCGTACCTAGCTAGTTCGTCCGCCATGCAGTTTCCCGTGATGTCCGAGTGACCAGGGACCCAGATTATCTGGATACTGAAATACTCGCTCATCTCATTAAGAGATGATCGGCAATCCAGCGCCACCCGACCTTGTTAAAGTTAGCCGACATTTTCCAGCCGAAAGATAATGCAGATAGTGTCTTGACTATTTTTGAACTCTCTTTATACTCTCGCTCCTATCGATTTTTAAATTCCTACACACTGAAATAATTTCTCCTTCACCCGAATGATATAACCCGGTCCTAAATTCTCCTAAATTCGAGTTCATGACTTATTTTTGCTGTATTCAAGTTCATTCGAATCTGCATTATCGACATTATTCGGCTGGAGTGAGTCGGCTAACTTTAACAGTATCGCCACCCGTGACTTCAGACAAACCGCCTCTAGCGATCTTACCGCCGCCTGACTGCCCACATAAATCGCGATATTTCCAACGGATACCACGTTATGCTTCAACCATGTCCCGACTTCGCCTATCGCCACACTTCAGCCTGGTACACGCTGCAGTAGTCAGCGAACAGAAATATTAACATTAAGCTTCTCACAGAAGACTGCGGCTCCTACTTTGCCGTCTAGCTTAGAACCCTCCGTGAACAATTGCAGTGCCTTGTTTTCCAGTATTGATCCGTTCATCTAGGATTCTCTCGAAGGACAGATGGTCCGGGAAACTTTATCGAAGCACAACGTTGGTTTAATATAATCTAGATTCGCCAGTTCTTCCCTTAGCGATCTAACTATCGTTGAGTGTTCCAGACTTCAGACACCCGCCTCTAGCAATCTTACCGCCGCCTGACTGTCCACATAAATCGCGATATTTCCAACGGATACCACGTTATGCTTCAACCATGTCCCGACTTCGCCTATCGCCACACTTCAGCCTGGTACACGCTGCAGTAGTCAGGGAGACGAACAGAAATATTAACATTAGGCTTCTCACAGAAGACTGCGGCTCCTACTTTGCCGTCTAGCTTAGAACCCTCCGTGAAAAATTGCAGTGCCTTGTTTTCCAGTATTGATCCGTTCCTCTAGGATTCTCTCGAAGGACAGATGGTCCGGAAAACTTTATCGAAGCACAACGTTGGTTTAATATAATCTAGATTCGCCAGTTCTTCCCTTAGCGATTTAACTATCGTTGAGTGTCCCGCCTGAAGATACTTCCACTGAGAGACAGCCGAGAGCCTTGTAGCCACATTGGCTGCCATCTATACTGTTAAAGTTAGCCGACTCGCTCCAGCCGAATAATGTCGATAATGCGGATTCGGCTGTAAGGATTAAAACATATCAGCCGAAAAATGTCGATAATGCAGATTCGGCTGTGACGATTAAAACACCAGCCGAAAAATGTCGATAATGCAGAATTAGCTATAATAACATAATTGCATCAGCCAAATGTCGATAATGCAGATGTAGCAATTTGTCTGTCAAACTCGGTAAAGTAGATTCATATAAATAGTCAGCCGAAAAATGTCGATAAAGCAGATAAATAATTTCGTGTTAAACAGTAATTTCATTTAAAGTCAAAAATATTTATTTCGATCCATTAACGTATACTCAAAATTAAATTTTTTTATTAAACGCATTAAAACTATAATAAAAAAACTATTTTATTATTGACAAAACTAGATGGCACATATCAAGCAAAAATTTCAGGTCGATTTCCATGCGAAGAGTCCGGGAAAACTCGACTGGAAATATCGCACATACAAAATTTGAAAATTTATAAAAATTGACCGTTTAAAGTGTCATGGCTGGAAATAAATTTAAATGAAAGGTCTTATTAATGATGACACATGGAAAAAATTTCAGGTCGATTTCTATTTTGGAAGTCCGGGAAAACTCGATTGAATATATCGCACACACAAAATTTGAAAATTTCTAAAAACTGACCGTTTAAAGTGTCATAGCTGGAAATAGATTCAAATGAAAGGTCTTATTTATGATCACACCTGGAAAAAATTTCAGGTCGATTTCTATGTTGGAAGTCCGGAAAAACTCGATTGAATATATCGCACACACAAAATTTGAAAATTTCTAAAAACTGACCGATTAAAGTGGCATGACTGGAAATAGATTTAAATGAAAGGTCTTATTGATGATCACACCTGGAAAAAATTTCAGGCCGATTTCTATGTTGGAAGTCCGGGAAAACTCGATTGAATATATCGCACACACAAAATTTGAAAATTTCTAAAAATTGATCGTTTAAAGTGTCATGGCTAGATATAGATTCAAATGAAAGGTCTTATTGATGATCACACTTGGAAAAAATTTCAGGTCGATTTCTATGTTGGAAGTCCGGGAAAACTCGATTGAATATATCGCACACACAAAATTTGAAAATTTCTAAAAATTGACCGTTTAAAGTGTCATGGTTGGAAATAGATTTAAATGAAAGGTCTTATTGATGATCACACCTGGACAAAAATTCAGGTCGATTTCTATGTTGGAAGTCCGGGAAAACTCGATTGAATATATCGCACACACAAAATTTGAAAATTTCTAAAAATTGACCGTTTGAAGTGTCATGGCTGGAAATAGATTTAAATGAAAGGTCTTATTGATGATCACACCTGGAAAAATTTCAGGTCGATTTCTATGTTGGAAGTCCGGGAAAACTCGATTGAATATATCGCACACACAAAATTTGAAAATTTCTAAAAATTGATCGTTTAAAGTGTCATGGCTCGAAATAGATTCAAATGAAATGTCTTATTGATGATCACACCTGGAAAAAGTTTCAGGTCGATTTCTATGTTGGAAGTCCGGGAAAACTCGATTGAATATATCGCACACACAAAATTTGAAAATTTGTAAAAATTGATCGTTTAAAGTGTCATGGCTGGAAATAGATTCAAATGAAAGGTCTTATTGATGATCACACCTGGAAAAAATTTCAGGTCGATTTCTATGTTGGAAGTCCGGAAAAACTCGATTGAATATATCGCACACACAAAATTTGAAAATTTCTAAAAATTGACCGTTTAAAGTGTCATGGCTGGAAATAAATTTAAATGAAAGGTCTTATTAATGATGACACATGGAAAAAATTGCAGGTCGATTTCTATGTTGGAAGTCCGGGAAAACTCGATTGAATATATCGCACACACAAAATTTGAAAATTTCTAAAAATTGACCGTTTAAAGTGTCATGGCTGGAAATAGATTTAAATGAAAGGTCTTATTGATGATCACACCTGGAAAAAATTTCAGGTCGATTTCTATGTTGGAAGTCCGGGAAAACTCGATTGAATATATCGCACACACAAAATTTGAAAATTTCTAAAAATTGATCGTTTAAAGTGTCATGGCTCGAAATAGATTCAAATGAAATGTCTAATTGATGATCACACCTGGAAAAATTTCAGGTCGATTTCTATGTTGGAAGTCCGGGAAAACTCGATTGAATATATCGCACACACAAAATTTGAAAATTTGTAAAAATTGATCGTTTAAAGTGTCATGGCTGGAAATAGATTCAAATGAAAGGTCTTATTGATGATCACACCTGGAAAAAATTTCAGGTCGATTTCTATGTTGGAAGTCCGGAAAAACTCGATTGAATATATCGCACACACAAAATTTGAAAATTTCTAAAAATTGACCGTTTAAAGTGTCATGGCTGGAAATAAATTTAAATGAAAGGTCTTATTAATGATGACACATGGAAAAAATTGCAGGTCGATTTCTATGTTGGAAGTCCGGGAAAACTCGATTGAATATATCGCACACACAAAATTTGAAAATTTCTAAAAATTGACCGTTTAAAGTGTCATGGTTGGAAATAGATTTAAATGAAAGGTCTTATTGATGATCACACCTGGAAAAAATTTCAGGTCGATTTCTATGTTGGAAGTCCGGAAAATCTCGATTGAATATATCGCACACACAAAATTTGAAAATTTCTAAAAATTGACCGTTTAAAGTGTCATGGCTGGAAATAAATTTAAATGAAAGGTCTTATTAATGATCACACCTGGAAAAATTTCAGGCCGATTTCTATGTTGGAAGTCCGGGAAAACTCGATTGAATATATCGCACACACAAAATTTGAAAATTTCTAAAAATTGATCGTTTAAAGTGTCATGGCAAGATATAGATTCAAATGAAAGGTCTTATTGATGGTCACACCTGGAAAAAGTTTCAGGTCGACTTCTATGTTGGAAGTCCGGGAAAACTCGATTGAATATATCGCACACACAAAATTTGAAAATTTCTTAAAATTGACCGTTTAAAGTGTCATGGCTGAAAATAGATTTAAATGAAAGGTCTTATTGATGATCACACCTGGAAAAAATTTCAGGTCGATTTCTATGTTGGAAGTCCGGGAAAACTCGATTGAATATATCGCACACACAAAATTTGAAAATTTCTAAAAATTGATCGTTTAAAGTGTCATGGCTCGAAATAGATTCAAATGAAATGTCTTATTGATGATCACACCTGGAAAAATTTCAGGTCGATTTCTATGTTGGAAGTCCGGGAAAACTCGATTGAATATATCGCACACACAAAATTTGAAAATTTGTAAAAATTGATCGTTTAAAGTGTCATGGCTGGAAATAGATTCAAATGAAAGGTCTTATTGATGATCACACCTGGAAAAAATTTCAGGTCGATTTCTATGTTGGAAGTCCGGAAAAACTCGATTGAATATATCGCACACACAAAATTTGAAAATTTCTAAAAATTGACCGTTTAAAGTGTCATGGCTGGAAATAAATTTAAATGAAAGGTCTTATTAATGATGACACATGGAAAAAATTGCAGGTCGATTTCTATGTTGGAAGTCCGGGAAAACTCGATTGAATATATCGCACACACAAAATTTGAAAATTTCTAAAAATTGACCGTTTAAAGTGTCATGGCTGGAAATAGATTTAAATGAAAGGTCTTATTGATGATCACACCTGGAAAAAATTTCAGGTCGATTTCTATGTTGGAAGTCCGGGAAAACTCGATTGAATATATCGCACACACAAAATTTGAAAATTTCTAAAAATTGATCGTTTAAAGTGTCATGGCTCGAAATAGATTCAAATGAAATGTCTAATTGATGATCACACCTGGAAAAATTTCAGGTCGATTTCTATGTTGGAAGTCCGGGAAAACTCGATTGAATATATCGCACACACAAAATTTGAAAATTTGTAAAAATTGATCGTTTAAAGTGTCATGGCTGGAAATAGATTCAAATGAAAGGTCTTATTGATGATCACACCTGGAAAAAATTTCAGGTCGATTTCTATGTTGGAAGTCCGGAAAAACTCGATTGAATATATCGCACACACAAAATTTGAAAATTTCTAAAAATTGACCGTTTAAAGTGTCATGGCTGGAAATAAATTTAAATGAAAGGTCTTATTAATGATGACACATGGAAAAAATTGCAGGTCGATTTCTATGTTGGAAGTCCGGGAAAACTCGATTGAATATATCGCACACACAAAATTTGAAAATTTCTAAAAATTGACCGTTTAAAGTGTCATGGTTGGAAATAGATTTAAATGAAAGGTCTTATTGATGATCACACCTGGAAAAAATTTCAGGTCGATTTCTATTTTGGAAGTCCGGAAAATCTCGATTGAATATATCGCACACACAAAATTTGAAAATTTCTAAAAATTGACCGTTTAAAGTGTCATGGCTGGAAATAAATTTAAATGAAAGGTCTTATTAATGATCACACCTGGAAAAATTTCAGGCCGATTTCTATGTTGGAAGTCCGGGAAAACTCGATTGAATATATCGCACACACAAAATTTGAAAATTTCTAAAAATTGATCGTTTAAAGTGTCATGGCAAGATATAGATTCAAATGAAAGGTCTTATTGATGGTCACACCTGGAAAAAGTTTCAGGTCGACTTCTATGTTGGAAGTCCGGGAAAACTCGATTGAATATATCGCACACACAAAATTTGAAAATTTCTTAAAATTGACCGTTTAAAGTGTCATGGCTGAAAATAGATTTAAATGAAAGGTCTTATTAATGATCACACCTGGAAAAAATTTCAGGTCGATTTCTATGTTGGAAGTCCGGGAAAACTCGATTGAATATATCGCACACACAAAATTTGAAAATTTGTAAAAATTGATCGTTTAAAGTGTCATGGCTGGAAATAGATTCAAATGAAAGGTCTTATTGATGATCACACCTGGAAAAGATTTCAGGTCGATTTCTATGTTGGAAGTCCGGGAAAACTCGATTGAATATATCGCACACACAAAATTTGAAAATTTCTAAAAATTGACCGTTTAAAGTGTCATGGCTCGAAATAAATTTAAATGAAAGGTCTTATTAATGATGATACATGGAAAAAATTTCAGGTCGATTTCTATGTTGGAAGTCCGGGGAAACTCGATTGAATATATCGCACACACAAAATTTGAAAATTTCTAAAAATTGACCGTTTAAAGTGTCATGGCTGGAAATAGATTTAAATGAAAGGTCTTATTAATGAACACACCTGGAAAAAATTTCAGGTCGATTTCTATGTTGGAAGTCCGGGAAAACTTGATTGAATATATCGCACACACAAAATTTGAAAATTTCTAAAAATTGACCGTTTAAAGTGTCATGGCTGGAAATAGATTTAAATGAAAGGTCTTATTGATGATCACACCTGGAAAAAATTTCAGGTCGATTTCTATGTTGGAAGTACGGGAAAACTCGATTGAATATATCGCACACACAAAATTTGAAAATTTCTAAAAATTGACCGTTTAAAGTGTCATGGTTGGAAATAAATTTAAATGAAAGGTCTTATTGATGATCACACCTGGAAAAAGTTTCAGGTCGACTTCTATGTTGGAAGTCCGGGAAAACTCGATTGAATATATCGCACACACAAAATTTGAAAATTTCTTAAAATTGACCGTTTAAAGTGTCATGGCTGGAAATAGATTTAAATGAAAGGTCTTATTGATGATCACACCTGGAAAAAACTTCAGGTCGATTTCTATGTTGGAAGTCCGGGAAAACTCGATTGAATGTATCGCACACACAAAATTTGAAAATTTCTAAAAATTGACCGTTTAAAGTGTCATAGCTGGAAATAGATTTAAATGAAACGTCTTATTAATGAACACACCTGGAAAAGATTTCAGGTCGATTTATATGTTGGAAGTCCGGGAAAACTCGATTGAATATATCGCACACACAAAATTTGAAAATTTCTAAAAATTGATCGTTTAAAGTGTCATGGCTAGATATAGATTCAAATGAAAGGTCTTATTGATGATCACACCTGGAAAAAATTTCAGGTCGACTTCTATGTTGGAAGTCCGGGAAAACTCGATTGAATATATCGCACACACAAAATTTGAAAATTTCTTAAAATTGACCGTTTGAAGTGTCATGGCTGGAAATAGATTTAAATGAAAGGTCTTATTGATGATCACACCTGGAAAAAATTTCAGGCCGATTTCTATGTTGGAAGTCCGGGAAAACTCGATTGAATATATCGCACACACAAAATTTGAAAATTTCTAAAAATTGACCGTTTAAAGTGTCATGGTTGGAAATAGATTTAAATGAAAGGTCTTATTGATGATCACACCTGGAAAAAGTTTCAGGTCGACTTCTATGTTGGAAGTCCGGGAAAACTCGATTGAATATATCGCACACACAAAATTTGAAAATTTCTTAAAATTGACCGTTTAAAGTGTCATGGCTGGAAATAGATTTAAATGAAAGGTCTTATTGATGATCACACCTGGAAAAAATTTCAGGTCGATTTCTATGTTGGAAGTCCGGGAAAACTCGATTGAATATATCGCACACACAAAATTTGAAAATTTGTAAAAATTGATCGTTTAAAGTGTCATGGCTGGAAATAGATTCAAATGAAAGGTCTTATTGATGATCACACCTGGAAAAGATTTCAGGTCGATTTATATGTTGGAAGTCCGGGAAAACTCGATTGAATATATCGCACACACAAAATTTGAAAATTTCTAAAAATTGACCGTTTAAAGTGTCATGGCTGGAAATAAATTTAAATGAAAGGTCTTATTAATGATGACACATGGAAAAAATTTCAGGTCGATTTCTATGTTGGAAGTCCGGGAAAACTCGATTGAATATATCGCACACACAAAATTTGAAAATTTCTAAAAATTGACCGTTTAAAGTGTCATGGCTGGAAATAGATTTAAATGAAAGGTCTTATTAATGAACACACCTGGAAAAAATTTCAGGTCGATTTCTATGTTGGAAGCCCGGGAAAACTCGATTGAATATATCGCACACACAAAATTTGAAAATTTCTAAAAATTGACCGTTTAAAGTGTCATGGCTGGAAATAAATTTAAATGAAAGGTCTTATTGATGATCACACCTGGAAAAAGTTTCAGGTCGATTTCTATGTTGGAAGTCCGGGAAAACTCGATTGAATATATCGCATACACAAAATTTGAAAATTTCTAAAAATTGACCGTTTAAAGTGTCATGGCTAAAAACAGATTCAAATATAAGGTCTTATTGATGATCACACCTGGAAAAAATTTCAGGTCGATTTCTATGTTGGAAGTCCGGGAAAACTCGATTGAATATATCGCACACACAAAATTTGAAAATTTCTAAAAATTGACCGTTTAAAGTGTCATGGCTGGAAATAGATTCAAATGAAAGGTCTTAATGGTGATGACACATGGAAAAAATTTCAGGTCGATTTATATGTTGGAAGTCCGGGAAAACTCGATTGAATATATCGCACACACAAAATTTGAAAATTTCTAAAAATTGACCGTTTAAAGTGTCATGGCTGAATATAGATTCAAATGAAAGGACTTATTAATGATCACCTCTGAACAAAATTTTAGGTCGATTTCTATGTTGGAAGTCCGGGAAAACTCGATCGAATATATCGCACACACAAAATTTGAAAATTTCTAAAAATTGACCGTTTAAAGTGTCATGGCTGGAAATAGATTTAAATGAAAGGTCTTATTGATGATCACACCTGGAAAAAATTTCAGGTCGATTTCTATGTTGGAAGTCCGGGAAAACTCGATTGAATATATCGCACACACAAAATTTGAAAATTTCTAAAAATTGATCGTTTAAAGTGTCATGGCTTGAAATAGATTCAAATGAAAGGTCTTATTGATGATCACACCTGGAAAAAATATCAGATCGATTTCTATGTTGGAAGTCCGGGAAAACTCGATTGAATATATCGCACACACAAAATTTGAAAATTTCTAAAAATTGACCGTTTAAAGTGTCATGGCTGGAAATAAATTTAAATGAAAGGTCTTATTGATGATCACACCTGGAAAAAGTTTCAGGTCGATTTCTATGTTGGAAGTCCGGGAAAACTCGATTGAATATATCGCATACACAAAATTTGAAAATTTCTAAAAATTGACCGTTTAAAGTGTCATGGCTAAAAACAGATTCAAATATAAGGTCTTATTGATGATCACACCTGGAAAAAATTTCAGGTCGATTTCTATGTTGGAAGTCCGGGAAAACTCGATTGAATATATCGCACACACAAAATTTGAAAATTTCTAAAAATTGACCGTTTAAAGTGTCATGGCTGGAAATAGATTCAAATGAAAGGTCTTAATGGTGATGACACATGAAAAAAATTTCAGGTCGATTTATATGTTGGAAGTCCGGGAAAACTCGATTGAATATATCGCACACACAAAATTTGAAAATTTCTAAAAATTGACCGTTTAAAGTGTCATGGCTGAATATAGATTCAAATGAAAGGACTTATTAATGATCACCTCTGAACAAAATTTTAGGTCGATTTCTATGTTGGAAGTCCGGGAAAACTCGATCGAATATATCGCACACACAAAATTTGAAAATTTCTAAAAATTGACCGTTTAAAGTGTCATGGCTGGAAATAGATTTAAATGAAAGGTCTTATTGATGATCACACCTGGAAAAAATTTCAGGTCGATTTCTATGTTGGAAGTCCGGGAAAACTCGATTGAATATATCGCACACACAAAATTTGAAAATTTCTAAAAATTGATCGTTTAAAGTGTCATGGCTTGAAATAGATTCAAATGAAAGGTCTTATTGATGATCACACCTGGAAAAAATATCAGATCGATTTCTATGTTGGAAGTCCGGGAAAACTCGATTGAATATATCGCACACACAAAATTTGAAAATTTCTAAAAATTGACCGTTTAAAGTGGCATGGCTAATCATTTAAATGATCATTTAAATGATAAAACAACCACTGAGGGTTGCGTTAACATTGTTATATTTAGAATTACACTTTTTCACCGATTTATTGGGCAGCATGTAACTTATAATTTTATTTTTTTTTTCTTGATTAGGTTAGTCGTCTGCGAATATTTTGCTTAAACATAAAAATATTTTATCTTATATGCGGGCGTAATTTGATTAGTGGAAAAATATGCTTCTAAATATTCGCACGAAAATTCGCACTCAATCAGTTGCTTTGAGAGTCGCATTAATATTTATTTATTTATTTATTTATTTATTTAATATAAATGTTTGAAGTTCTTATGAACTTATTACATTAGTGGCAACTACTTATTTTAATTTATTTCTAATTTATTAATTGAATTAACCTATAGGTGTGCAGCAACATTTTAGCGATTCATCAACTTGAAATTGGCAAAAAAAAATAGAATTGTGATTTTATTAAGGTGAAGAAAAGTATTTTTTCCGAAACACGGCAGGGGATTTAGATTTCTTAACGTTATTACTTAACGAATTCCACATGCTAACTCCCCTCACGAAAAATGATGAATTCATCAGATTACATTTATTAATAGCCGGAGTCAAAAGATGAATGCGACGATTGGAAGACGAAACCAATTTCTCTACAATATAGGTGGGTTGTTTGTACTTTAAGAACTTGAAAATGTATAAACAAACTCGAAACTCATAGAATTCAGCAAGAGAACAACCAAGTAATGAATTACTAAAATTCGAGATGTGGTCGTACTTTCTTAGCCCGTATACATATCTCACACAAGAATTAAATATCAATCGAAGTTCATTAAAGTACTTCTTCTTTAATTCAAAGAAGACAATATCGCCGTACAAAAAATGTGGAAGGATGTAAGATTTCACTAATTGGAGTCTAAGATTGGTATTAAAACACTTCGTGGTAGCCCATAACATTCTTAATAAAAAAATTACTCGATTACAAACTGTTTCGATGTGGTAACTCCAGCATAAGCACTTGTCAAAAGTTAATCCTAAATTATTCACAGAATCAGAGAAATCAATCTCTTCTCCTAGTACGCTGATTTTAGGTAGGTTGTGTGTATAATGACAATTATCACATATAATAATGTTAACGCAACCCTCAGGGGTTGTTTTATCGACTTTACAGTATGCACTACACAAATACCCGTGATTTAAATGATTTAGTAGCCATTAGTTATCGTCGTATTGTGTAAGAAATAAGCAATATTCTATTTTGTTAGTTTATTAATTATGTATTAAACACAATTTTGTAATTTTACTCTCTGAGAGAGTAAACAATTTTTTTCGATTTAAAACAAAATAAAAATTTTTTTTTTCGTTTTAGTATATAAGAAAAAAATTTCCTCAATGTATTTAATGCTGATTTAGTTTTCGTGCTGTAAACGTCGTTTAGTGTTTTTCAAAAGTGATTTTAGTTTTTTTGTGCCGCTTACAAGTTTTTTTTAAAACTACCGACCCTCGCTTTGATTTTGGACATTCTACAACTGCCTTTTCTAAATATTGACCTTATTTGCTATTCTATTTTGGATATTCTTATTTGCCGGCTCTAGTATTTGTTTGTTATTTTTATTTTATTACATTTTTTGTAATTTTGATACTTTCGACCCCCGCTTTGATTTTGGACATTCTACAACTGCCTTTTCTAAATATTGACCTTATTTGCTATTTTATTTTGGATATTCTTATTTGTCGGTTCTAGTGTTTGATAGTGTTTAATAGATACTATTATTATTATTATTATTATTATTATATTATTCCTGGTCATCTTAACAAAATTAATAGAAATAATTTTTTTGTTAATTTTGAACAATTTACTTTGTATTAATATAAAATCGCATTTCTTCTATAATTACCATTTGTGTTTTAAAAAAATCAATATGCCAGTTAATTCGTTTACTGTAGATTCCAACAATATAGTAGTTCTTGCAGAAGCGATAGCTAAAGAAGTCGCTGTATTTGAAGATGTAAGGTTTGGATCCATAAATATTAATTCCTTATTTTATAAAGTATGTCAAAGTATTGTTGGCCTGAACTGTACCAATCCTAACAGATTAAAATTAAAAAGATTATTTGAACAAAATATTGATTTTCGAAATTTGATTATAGAAAAACTTGAGAGCAATGTTAAAGTTCAACCGATTAATATTAGTAATGATAATGGAAATATTATGCAGGAAACGGATGTAATGCTAAATGTTATTGAACCTGAAGTCGATTGTAGTTTAGGAAAAATTAACATTATTAGCGTAGAAATATTAAATAGTTCAAATAAATACTCCTATTTAATAAATGAAAATGAAGGCCTCAAGCTGTTAGATACTAATCCATTAGAAGCCCTTCAAACTAACGGAAACGAATTCCCCGCAAATAATAATTTTGATGTTTTTAATAGTGATTATGATGAACTGAAGGTTCCTGTCAAAAAACCTGAAAATAAACAAAAATTGATAAAATATAATTCAAAAAAAAATTTTTTTAATACCAAGTGTAATATGGAATTTACAGAGATTGAATGGCAAACCGAAATTTTAGATGAATATTCACAAAAATTAAAAACTAATTCATATATGGATATGATTAGATCAAAATTTGTATTGTTTTTCCCTTGCATTATTAATGTAAGGGACACCAAATTAACAGAGAATACTCTAACTATTTATACACGAAAATGTGCACACTTCCTTTGCCCAAGGTTTTATAAATTTACTTATAACCGAAAATCGGACGTAAAAATGTTTTCAATCCACTCTTATGGGGGTGAAATTCATCACACAAAAGAGTTAACCAACCAACTAAAAGGTAAAAGTAGAGATAACATTAAAAAAAGATTATCAACTAGTTATGCCACCGACCTGCAGAATGAGTTGCAAAAAGACTGCAATTTAGAATTAAAATCTAAAGGTAATCTGACCAGCTACAAAGGCCTTACTGTCCTTAATGTTGCGCGCTCTGAAGCTCTTGCAGCTCTAGATGATGACCGTGATGACATTAAAGATTTATTAAAAAAAATGAACAAAAATGATTCGTGTTTACAATATTTAATGATAAAGCCGTTTACAGTTTATTCGTTGTCAAATAGTCAAATAAAAGTGCTATCGAAGTTAGGTAGTCAAAATATTATTTTAGTAGCCCACATAGATGCTACTGGGTCCGTTGTACGTAAGCCACAAATAGTTGAACACCAAATTTTTTATTATGCGGGAGTAGTGAATATCAAAAATGTTGATGGCAAAACTGGTATGAATTTTCCATTTATGGAGATGATCACTAGTCTACAAACCTCGTTCAACATACGAATTTTTTTGGAATTTTTTAAAAATGAGTTTAAAAAAAAATCGAACATCCGTTGGCCTGTATTCCAACATGTAGTCACGGACTTTAGTCGTGCAATAATTAACGCCGTTTCCTTGGGATGGAATCAGATCGATTTATTAAATTATATAAATTTAAGTTACGAATGGTTGCATGGAAACAAATTAGAACAATTCAATTCATTTGTGCATATACATTTATGCTATGCTCATCTGAAAAAAAACTTTTCGCGTGTTATAAACAAACATTTTAATAACAGTAAGCATTCATTAAGCATCAAGTTTAAAGTTCTGGGTTGCCTAGATGCAATAATGAATGAACCTGATTTTAAAAGAATTAAGAAAATATGGACTTTATTATTTAACATCTGCGACGAAAAGGATGCAGCAGTTGCTGAAAATTCAATTGTTGATTTAGCCATAATGTTGGAAGAAAACCAATTTCATGAGCCAAACTACGAAACCTTTAATGTTGACGACATTCCCATTATCCCTAATTTTGACGTAGATGACGATCCAAAAATTAAGAGGTTATACGAAACCAGCAAATTTTATTTAGAATTTTCTTCAATTTCCATTTTTAAGCCACATGAGAACTCGGAGAGCATCACAAATATATTTTACCAACCGAAATTTTTACTTGAGATTTTAAAAGATTTTATACCTTTTCTTCCATTATGGACGCCAATTTTACGGTATTTAGAAAAGCGTGAGATCCCTACCGTACATTTTACAAATGCTGCCGTTGAAAGCTATTTTGGAGAAATGAAAAATAATCTTGATAAAAACGCAGTCAAAATAGGAAAACGTCCTCTTAAAGCAGGCAGGTTTTTAGAATTTACGAAAAAATCAATCAATTTCAAAATCGAAAGTTTTCTTAACGAGTTTCCTAGATCAGGTTTTACAAATACAAAACGAAAGAATCCTGTTATAGATGAACTTGATCCAATTGAATATTGGCGGCATTCAAAAAAAAATTCAGCCATGAAACATTTTTCAAAAGTTTCATTGTCTTCTAGAAATTCGCCGATTAGCCAATGTTCTGAGGATACAACGGTGGGAGATGACCATGATCCGCGCAACAAAAAATTTTCTAATAACTTATTAAAAGACGTTAAACATTATTATAAACATTATATAATAGATGATACGTACGTCAACTACGCAGTGGGGAAAATAAACAATAAAATTATACGTTTCGACAGCTTCAATTCTTTATCTGGGAAAAACTGGATCGAAAATGAAATTGCCGATATTTGGTTAAATTTAGTCGCAAAACAGTATTCGGATTGCCAAGTGGAATCCTACTCATTTTGTTCAATACTGTTTTTTTCGAATAACACATCTGAAGAGTTTAAAAATATGGCCAAAAATTTCATATTATGCAAGCAAATTTTGGTAATGCCAATTTTTGACGAAAATAAACGACACTTTCATTTAGTGATCGTAGATTGCAGAAAGAGTCAATATCTCGTATATGATTCGATTGAACTAGACGCAGATATGAAAACAAGTGCAAAAATATATTATGAAAATTGTTTCAACAACTTCATAAAATTTATTTCATTTTATAATGAAATGGAAAAAAATAATTACTTTCCACAAAAAATAAACCCCATATTTTTTCCTGATTGCTACAAGCAGACCGGAAACAATGATTGTGGTGTTTACATGATGGTCCACAGTGAACTATACATGAAGTATAAATTTGTACCCAAAAATTATTATATTAATATTTCGCGCAAAAGAATCCAGATTCAATATGACATTTTAAAAAATAGCGAATGTATGCAAGATATTTGCCTTATGTGTGGTGAAAATGTCAATTTAACTGGGAATTCTATTAGATGTTCGAAGTGCCAGCGTTATAGTCATGACATTGAAGTTGGTGTGGACGTTAACGATTTTAATTTAAACGACCCGTTTTATTGTCCACTTTGTTCTAAATAATCAACTATTTAATTAGAAAATATATTGAAAAATGAATTACATAAAAATTCCAAAAAACATAAAAAATATAAAATTAAAAAAAAACTAAAAAAAAAATATAAAATTAAAAAATAAAAAAAAGCAAAAAATTAAAAAAAACAAAAAAAAAAGATATAAAATTTAAAAAACTAAAAAAAAATGTAAAATATGGAGAGCGAAGTCCTAGATTCATACCTCCTCGTGGTGCTCTCTGGGTCACTCAAAATGAATCAGGCAGCGTAAGGGGGCGATGCAAGGGAATCCCAACGGCCTATAGTCATTGACACTACATGTCACGGCGAGATATTGGTGCCATAAAACCAATACCAAATCACCGCCTGTTCATGTGTTATCAAGCGGCTCGCTATATAAATGTGTTCTCGGTAGGACTGGATGCCATAAGGTTGCAAACGTAACTAGTAGGTTCAGTGGCAGACTAACAACCTTTTCTCGTAAAGACAAATAAGTTATGAATCACCGACCAAATGGCACAGTGGTTTGGCATTTGGATCGGGAGGTACCGGGTTCAAATCCCGATAGGGGCAGGATAAAAGGTAATTTTTATCAACAGATTACGATCTGTGGTGAAATGGAACACATCTATGACCCCTGATGGCGTGCAAAACTAATGGGCCGACCCATCTTCCATACCACTATAGGCTCGCATGGAGCTATGCAACGTGCAGGTGATAAAATCGGACATATAGCCGTACGTCAGCGATTTGGCAAGTAATGCGTAAAGTAAGACGTCAAAAGCGAACCGCGAAATAGTTGGGAATGCTGCGGCCCCAGAACAGATTGCATAGATTAAAAACATAAAAAAAAACATAAAAGTTATGAATCCTACTCAAAGACTCGATCTAAACGGTCGAATTTTTGAAATTTCCAAATTATATGTGAGTGATGTATTCAATCAAATTTTCCCGGTCTCACAACATGAAAATTGGCTTTAATATTTTTCCAGGTGTGAGCATAAATAAGACCTTTGATTTAAATCCTTTTCCAGCCATGACACTTTAAACGGTCAATTTTAGAGATTTTGAATCTTCATATGTGCGATATATTCAATCGAGTTTTCCCGGACTCTCAACATGAAAATTACCCTGACGTTTTTTTTAATTAATACATTATTAATGCACTTCATTTTAATATTTTCCGAATATGTCACTTTACATGCGTTTTACATCTTACCTTCGCACACATCTAATACAGCACTTACAGAAATTTGGTCTGTTATATTAGTTCTAATAGTTTCGTATAAAATTTATATTTTAATAGTTTTAGTTGATTTTAAGAAGTAATACAATCATAATTTATAATAAAAAAATTATTTTCCGACATAAAATTTGGATTTGCATTGTCGATATTAATCGGCTGTCATTTAATCTTTCTAATATTTAATCTGCATTATCGGCATTATTCGGCTGGATGTTTCTGTGGATTTTTGAACACTTTATATATTTTATTAAACCGAATTTTTCCGGACACCCCACATAGAAATAGACTTGAAATTTTTTCCAGAGGTGATCATTAATAAGTCCTTTCATTTGAATCTATTTCGAGCCATGACACTTTAAACGGTCAGTTTTTAGAAATTTTCAAATTTTGTATGTGCGATATATTCAATCGAGTTTTCCCGGACTTCCAACATAGAAATCGACCTGAAATTTTTTCCAGGTGTGATCATCAATAAGACCTCTCATTTGAATCTATATTCAGCCATGACACTTTAAACGGTCAATTTTTAGAAATTTTCAAATTTTGTGTGTGCGATATATTCGATCGAGTTTTCCCGGACTTCCAACATAGAAATCGACCTGAAATTTTTTTCAGGTGTCATCATCAGTAAGGCCTTTCATTTGAATCTATTTCCAGCCATGACACTTTAAACGATCAATTTTTAGAAATTTTCAAATTTTGTGTGTGCGATATATTCGATCGAGTTTTCCCGGACTTCCAACATAGAAATCGACCTAAACTTTTTTTCAGGTGTGATCATCAATAAGTCCTTTCATTTGAATCTATTTCGAGCCATGACACTTTAAACGGTCAGTTTTTAGAAATTTTCAAATTTTGTATGTGCGATATATTCGATCGAGTTTTCCCGGACTTCCAACATAGAAATCGACCTGAAATTTTTTTCAGGTGTCATCATCAGTAAGGCCTTTCATTTGAATCTATTTCCAGCCATGACACTTTAAACGATCAATTTTTAGAAATTTTCAAATTTTGTGTGTGCGATATATTCGATCGAGTTTTCCCGGACTTCCAACATAGAAATCGACCTGAAATTTTTTCAAGGTGTGAGCATCAATAAGACCTTTCATTTAAATCTATTTCCAGCCATGACACTTTAAACGGTCAATTTTTAGAAATTTTCAAATTTTGTGTGTGCGATATATTCGATTGAGTTTTCCCGGACTTCCAACATAGAAATCGACCTAAAATTTTGTTCAGAAGTGATCATTAATAAGTCCTTTCATTTGAATCTATTTCGAGCCATGACACTTTAAACGGTCAATTTTTAGAAATTTTCAAATTTTGTGTGTGCGATATATTCGATCGAGTTTTCCCGGACTTCCAACATAGAAATCGACCTGAATTTTTTTCCAGGTGTGAGCATCAATAAGACCATTCATTTGAATCTATTTCCAGCCATGACACTTTAAACGGTCAATTTTTAGAAATTTTCAAATTTTGTGTGTGCGATATATTCAATCGAGTATTCCCGGACTTCCAACATAGAAATCGACCTGAAACTTTTTCCATGTGTCATCATCAATAAGACCTTTCATTTGAATCTATTTCCAGCCATGACACTTTAAACGGTCAGTTTTTAGAAATTTTCAAATTTTGTGTGTGCGATATATTCGATCGAGTTTTCCCGGACTTCCAACATAGAAATCGACCTGAAATTTTTTCCATGTGTCATCACCATTAAGACCTTTCATTTGAATCTATTTCCAGCCATGACACTTTAAACGGTCAATTTTTAGAAATTTTCAAATTTTGTGTGTGCGATATATTCAATTGAGTTTTCCCGGACTTCCAACATAGAAATCGACCTGAAATTTTTTCCAGGTGTGATCATCAATAAGACCTTATATTTGAATCTGTTTTTAGCCATGACACTTTAAACGGTCAGTTTTTAGAAATTTTCAAATTTTGTGTGTGCGATATATTCAATCAAGTTTTCCCGGACTTCCAACATAGAAATCGACCTGAAATTTTTTCCAGGTGTGTTCATTAATAAGACCTTTCATTTAAATCTATTTCCAGCCATGACACTTTAAACGGTCAATTTTTAGAAATTTTCAAATTTTGTGTGTGCGATATATTCAATCGAGTTTTCCCGGACTTCCAACATAGAAATCGACCTGAAATTTTTTCCATGTGTCATCATTAATAAGACCTTTCATTTAAATTTATTTCCAGCCATGACACTTTAAACAGTCAATTTTTAGAAATTTTCAAATTTTGTGTGTGCGATATATTCAATCGAGTATTCCCGGACTTCCAACATAGAAATCGACCTGAAATTTTTTCCATGTGTCATCATCAATAAGACCTTTCATTTGAATCTATTTCCAACCATGACACTTTAAACGGTCAGTTTTTAGAAATTTTCAAATTTTGTGTGTGCGATATATTCGATCGAGTTTTCCCGGACTTCCAACATAGAAATCGACCTAAACTTTTTTTCAGGTGTGATCATCAATAAGTCCTTTCATTTGAATCTATTTCGAGCCATGACACTTTAAACGGTCAGTTTTTAGAAATTTTCAAATTTTGTGTGTGCGATGCGATATATTCAATCGAGTATTCCCGGACTTCCAACATAGAAATCGACCTGAAATTTTTTCCATGTGTCATCATCAATAAGACCTTTCATTTGAATCTATTTCCAGCCATGACACTTTAAACGGTCAGTTTTTAGAAATTTTCAAATTTTGTGTGTGCGATATATTCAATCGAGTTTTCCCGGACTTCCAACATAGAAATCGACCTGAAATTTTTTCCATGTGTCATCATTAATAAGTCCTTTCATATAAATTTATTTCCAGCCATGACACTTTAAACGGTCAATTTTTAGAAATTTTCAAATTTTGTGTGTGCGATATATTCGATCGAGTTTTCCCGGACTTCCAACATAGAAATCGACCTGAAATTTTTTCCAGGTGTGAGCAACAAAAAGACCTTTCATTTGAATTTATTTCCAGCCATGACACTTTAAACGGTAAATTTTTAGAAATTTTCAAATTTTGTGTGTGCGATATATTCGATCGAGTTTTCCCGGACTTCCAACATAGAAATCGACTTCAAATTTTGTTCAGAGGTGATCATTAATAAGTCCTTTCATTTGAATCTATTTCGAGCCATGACACTTTAAACGGTCAATTTTTAGAAATTTTCAAATTTTGTGTGTGCGATATATTCGATCGAGTTTTCCCGGACTTCCAACATAGAAATCGACCTGAAATTTTTTCCAGGTGTGAGCATCAATAAGACCATTCATTTGAATCTATTTCCAGCCATGACACTTTAAACGGTCAATTTTTAGAAATTTTCAAATTTTGTGTGTGCGATATATTCGATCGAGTTTTCCCGGACTTCCAACATAGAAATCGACCTAAACTTTTTTTCAGGTGTGATCATCAATAAGTCCTTTCATTTGAATCTATTTCGAGCCATGACACTTTAAACGGTCAGTTTTTAGAAATTTTCAAATTTTGTGTGTGCGATGCGATATATTCAATCGAGTATTCCCGGACTTCCAACATAGAAATCGACCTGAAATTTTTTCCATGTGTCATCATCAATAAGACCTTTCATTTGAATCTATTTCCAGCCATGACACTTTAAACGGTCAGTTTTTAGAAATTTTCAAATTTTGTGTGTGCGATATATTCAATCGAGTTTTCCCGGACTTCCAACATAGAAATCGACCTGAAATTTTTTCCATGTGTCATCATTAATAAGACCTTTGATTTAACTTTATTTCCAGCCATGACACTTTAAACGGTCAATTTTTAGAAATTTTCAAATTTTGTGTGTGCGATATATTCAATCGAGTTTTCCCGGACTTCCAACATAGAAATCGATCTGATATTTTTTCCAGGTGTGATCATCAATAAGACCTTTCATTTGAATCTATTTCAAGCCATGACACTTTAAACGATCAATTTTTAGAAATTTTCAAATTTTGTGTGTGCGATATATTCAATCGAGTTTTCCCGGACTTCCAACATAGAAATCGACCTGAAAATTTTTTCCATGTGTCATCATTAATAAGACCTTTCATTTAAATTTATTTCCAGCCATGACACTTTAAACGGTCAATTTTTAGAAATTTTCAAATTTTGTGTGTGCGATATATTCGATCGAGTTTTCCCGGACTTCCAACATAGAAATCGGCCTAAAATTTTGTTCAGAGGTGATCATTAATAAGTCCTTTCATTTGAATCTATATTCAGCCATGACACTTTAAACGGTCAATTTTTAGAAATTTTCAAATTTTGTGTGTGCGATATATTCAATCGAGTTTTCCCGGACTTCCAACATAGAAATCGACCTGAAATTTTTTCCATGTGTCATCACCATTAAGACCTTTCATTTGAATCTATTTCCAGCCATGACACTTTAAACGGTCAATTTTTAGAAATTTTCAAATTTTGTATGTGCGATATATTCAATTGAGTTTTCCCGGACTTCCAACATAGAAATCGACCTGAAATTTTTTCCAGGTGTGATCATCAATAAGACCTTATATTTGAATCTGTTTTTAGCCATGACACTTTAAACGGTCAGTTTTTAGAAATTTTCAAATTTTGTGTGTGCGATATATTCGATCGAGTTTTCCCGGACTTCCAACATAGAAATCGACCTAAACTTTTTTTCAGGTGTGATCATCAATAAGTCCTTTCATTTGAATCTATTTCGAGCCATGACACTTTAAACGGTCAGTTTTTAGAAATTTTCAAATTTTGTGTGTGCGATGCGATATATTCAATCGAGTATTCCCGGACTTCCAACATAGAAATCGATCTGATATTTTTTTCAGGTGTGATCATCAATAAGTCCTTTCATTTGAATCTATTTCGAGCCATGACACTTTAAACGGTCAGTTTTTAGAAATTTTCAAATTTTGTATGTGCGATATATTCAATCGAGTTTTCCCGGACTTCCAACATAGAAATCGACCTGAAATTTTTTCCAGGTGTGATCATCAATAAGACCTCTCATTTGAATCTATATTCAGCCATGACACTTTAAACGGTCAATTTTTAGAAATTTTCAAATTTTGTGTGTGCGATATATTCGATCGAGTTTTCCCGGACTTCCAACATAGAAATCGACCTAAACTTTTTTTCAGGTGTGATCATCAATAAGTCCTTTCATTTGAATCTATTTCGAGCCAACCCTATTAAAGTTAGCCGATAGTTTCCAGCCGAAAGATAATGCAGATAGTGTCTTGACTATTTTTAAACTCTCTTTATACTCTCGCTCCTATCGATTTTTAAATTCCTATAAACTGAAATAATTTCTCCTTCACCCGAATGATGTAACCCGATCCTAAATTCTCTTAAATTCGAGTTCATAACTGATTTTTGCTGTATTCAAGACACTATCTGCATTATCTTTCGGCTGAAAACTTTCGGCTAACTTTAACAGTATTTCGAGCCATGACACTTTAAACGGTCAGTTTTTAGAAATTTTCAAATTTTGTGTGTGCGATATATTCGATCGAGTTTTCCCGGACTTCCAACATAGAAATCGACCTGAAATTTTTTTCAGGTGTCATCATCAGTAAGGCCTTTCATTTGAATCTATTTCCAGCCATGACACTTTAAACGATCAATTTTTAGAAATTTTCAAATTTTGTGTGTGCGATATATTCGATCGAGTTTTCCCGGACTTCCAACATAGAAATCGACTTGAAATTTTTTCCAGGTGTGATCATCTATAAGACCTTTCATTTGAATGTATTTCCAGCCATGACACTTTAAACGGTCAATTTTTAGAAATTTTCAAATTTTGTGTGTGCGATATATTCGATCGAGTTTTCCCGGACTTCCAACATAGAAATCGACCTGAAATTTTTTCCAGGTGTGATCATCAATAAGACCTCTCATTTGAATCTATATTCAGCCATGACACTTTAAACGGTCAATTTTTAGAAATTTTCAAATTTTGTGTGTGCGATATATTCGATCGAGTTTTCCCGGACTTCCAACATAGAAATCGACCTGAAATTTTTTTCAGGTGTCATCATCAGTAAGGCCTTTCATTTGAATCTATTTCCAGCCATGACACTTTAAACGATCAATTTTTAGAAATTTTCAAATTTTGTGTGTACGATATATTCGATCGAGTTTTCCCGGACTTCCAACATAGAAATCGACTTGAAATTTTTTCCAGGTGTGATCATCTATAAGACCTTTCATTTGAATCTATTTCCAGCCATGACACTTTAAACGGTCAATTTTTAGAAATTTTCAAATTTTGTGTGTGCGATATATTCGATCGAGTTTTCCCGGACTTCCAACATAGAAATCGACCTGAAATTTTTTCAAGGTGTGAGCATCAATAAGACCTTTCATTTGAATCTATTTCCAGCCATGACACTTTAAACGGTCAATTTTTAGAAATTTTCAAATTTTGTGTGTGCGATATATTCGATCGAGTTTTCCCGGACTTCCAACATAGAAATCGACCTAAAATTTTGTTCAGAAGTGGTCATTAATAAGTCCTTTCATTTGAATCTATTTCGAGCTATGACACTTTAAACGGTCAATTTTTAGAAATTTTCAAATTTTGTGTGTGCGATATATTCGATCGAGTTTTCCCGGACTTCCAACATAGAAATCGACCTGAAATTTTTTCCAGGTGTGAGCATCAATAAGACCATTCATTTGAATCTATTTCCAGCCATGACACTTTAAACGGTCAATTTTTAGAAATTTTCAAATTTTGTGTGTGCGATATATTCAATCGAGTTTTCCCGGACTTCCAACATAGAAATCGACCTGAAATTTTTTCAAGGTGTGAGCATCAATAAGACCTTTCATTTGAATCTATTTCCAGCCATGACACTTCAAACGGTCAATTTTTAGAAAGTTTCAAATTTTGTGTGTGCGATATATTCAATCGAGTATTCCCGGACTTCCAACATAGAAATCGACCTGAAATTTTTTCCATGTGTCATCATCAATAAGACCTTTCATTTGAATCTATTTCCAGCCATGACACTTTAAACGGTCAGTTTTTAGAAATTTTCAAATTTTGTGTGTGCGATATATTCGATCGAGTTTTCCCGGACTTCCAACATAGAAATCGACCTAAACTTTTTTCCAGGTGTGATCATCAATAAGTCCTTTCATTTGAATCTATTTCGAGCCATGACACTTTAAACGGTCAGTTTTTAGAAATTTTCAAATTTTGTGTGTGCGATATATTCAATCGAGTTTTCCCGGACTTCCAACATAGAAATCGACCTGAAACTTTTTCCAGGTGTGATCATCAATAAGACCTTTCATTCGAATCTATATCTAGCCATGACACTTTAAACGATCAATTTTTAGAAATTTTCAAATTTTGTGTGTGCGATATATTCAATCGAGTTTTCCCGAACTTCCAACATAGAAATCGACCTGAAATTTTTTCCAGGTGTGATCATCAATAAGTCCTTTCATTTAAATCTATTTCCAACCATGACAATTTAAACGGTCAATTTTTAGAAATTTTCAAATTTTGTGTGTGCGATATATTCAATCGAGTTTTCCCGGACTTCCAACATAGAAATCGACCTGAAATTTTTTGCAGGTGTGATCATTAATAAGACCTTTCATTTAAATCTATTTCCAGCCATGACACTTTAAACGGTCAATTTTTAGAAGTTTTCAAATTTTGTGTGTGCGATATATTCAATCGAGTTTTCCCGGACTTCCAACATAGAAATCGACCTGAAATTTTTTCCATGTGTCATCATTAATAAGACCTTTCATTTAAATTTATTTCCAGCCATGACACTTTAAACGGTCAATTTTTAGAAATTTTCAAATTTTGTGTGTGCGATATATTCAATCGAGTTTTCCCGGACTTCCAACATAGAAATCGATCTGATATTTTTTCCAGGTGTGATCATCAATAAGACCTTTCATTTGAATCTATTTCAAGCCATGACACTTTAAACGATCAATTTTTAGAAATTTTCAAATTTTGTGTGTGCGATATATTCAATCGAGTTTTCCCGGACTTCCAACATAGAAATCGACCTGAAAATTTTTTCCATGTGTCATCATTAATAAGACCTTTCATTTAAATTTATTTCCAGCCATGACACTTTAAACGGTCAATTTTTAGAAATTTTCAAATTTTGTGTGTGCGATATATTCGATCGAGTTTTCCCGGACTTCCAACATAGAAATCGACCTAAAATTTTGTTCAGAGGTGATCATTAATAAGTCCTTTCATTTGAATCTATATTCAGCCATGACACTTTAAACGGTCAATTTTTAGAAATTTTCAAATTTTGTGTGTGCGATATATTCAATCGAGTTTTCCCGGACTTCCAACATAGAAATCGACCTGAAATTTTTTCCATGTGTCATCACCATTAAGACCTTTCATTTGAATCTATTTCCAGCCATGACACTTTAAACGGTCAATTTTTAGAAATTTTCAAATTTTGTATGTGCGATATATTCAATTGAGTTTTCCCGGACTTCCAACATAGAAATCGACCTGAAATTTTTTCCAGGTGTGATCATCAATAAGACCTTATATTTGAATCTGTTTTTAGCCATGACACTTTAAACGGTCAGTTTTTAGAAATTTTCAAATTTTGTGTGTGCGATATATTCGATCGAGTTTTCCCGGACTTCCAACATAGAAGTCGACCTAAACTTTTTTTCAGGTGTGATCATCAATAAGTCCTTTCATTTGAATCTATTTCGAGCCATGACACTTTAAACGGTCAGTTTTTAGAAATTTTCAAATTTTGTGTGTGCGATGCGATATATTCAATCGAGTATTCCCGGACTTCCAACATAGAAATCGATCTGATATTTTTTCCAGGTGTGATCATCAATAAGACCTTTCATTTGAATCTATTTCAAGCCATGACACTTTAAACGATCAATTTTTAGAAATTTTCAAATTTTGTGTGTGCGATATATTCAATCGAGTTTTCCCGGACTTCCAACATAGAAATCGACCTGAAATTTTTTCCAGGTGTGATCATCATTAAGACCTTTCATTTAAATCTATTTCCAGCCATGACACTTTAAACGGTCAATTTTTAGAAATTTTCAAATTTTGTGTGTGCGATATATTCAATCGAGTTTTCCCGGACTTCCAACATAGAAATCGACCTGAAAATTTTTTCCATGTGTCATCATTAATAAGACCTTTCATTTAAATTTATTTCCAGCCATGACACTTTAAACGGTCAATTTTTAGAAATTTTCAAATTTTGTGTGTGCGATATATTCAATCGAGTTTTCCCGGACTTCCAACATAGAAATCGACCTGAAATTTTTTCCATGTGTCATCACCATTAAGACCTTTCATTTGAATCTATTTCCAGCCATGACACTTTAAACGGTCAATTTTTAGAAATTTTCAAATTTTGTGTGTGCGATATATTCAATTGAGTTTTCCCGGACTTCCAACATAGAAATCGACCTGAAATTTTTTCCAGGTGTGATCATCAATAAGACCTTATATTTGAATCTGTTTTTAGCCATGACACTTTAAACGGTCAATTTTTAGAAATTTTCAAATTTTGTGTGTGCGATATATTCAATCAAGTTTTCCTGGACTTCCAACATAGAAATCGACCTGAAATTTTTTCCAGGTGTGTTCATTAATAAGACCTTTCATTTAAATCTATTTCCAGCCATGACACTTTAAACGGTCAATTTTTAGAAATTTTCAAATTTTGTGTGTGCGATATATTCAATCGAGTTTTCCCGGACTTCCAACATAGAAATCGACCTGAAATTTTTTCCATGTGTCATCATTAATAAGACCTTTCATTTAAATTTATTTCCAGCCATGACACTTTAAACGGTCAATTTTTAGAAATTTTCAAATTTTGTGTGTGCGATATATTCAATCGAGTTTTCCCGGACTTCCAACATATAAATCGACCTGAAATCTTTTCCAGGTGTGATCATCAATAAGACCTTTCATTTGAATCTATTTCCAGCCATGACACTTTAAACGATCAATTTTTACAAATTTTCAAATTTTGTGTGTGCGATATATTCAATCGAGTTTTCCCGGACTTCCAACATAGAAATCGACCTGAAACTTTTTCCATGTGTCATCATTAATAAGTCCTTTCATATAAATTTATTTCCAGCCATGACACTTTAAACGGTCAATTTTTAGAAATTTTCAAATTTTGTGTGTGCGATATATTCGATCGAGTTTTCCCGGACTTCCAACATAGAAATCGACCTGAAATTTTTTCCAGGTGTGAGCAACAAAAAGACCTTTCATTTGAATTTATTTCCAGCCATGACACTTTAAACGGTAAATTTTTAGAAATTTTCAAATTTTGTGTGTGCGATATATTCGATCGAGTTTTCCCGGACTTCCAACATAGAAATCGACTTCAAATTTTGTTCAGAGGTGATCATTAATAAGTCCTTTCATTTGAATGTATTTCGAGCCCTGACACTTTAAACGGTCAATTTTTAGAAATTTTCAAATTTTGTGTGTGCGATATATTCGATCGAGTTTTCCCGGACTTCCAACATAGAAATCGACCTAAACTTTTTTTCAGGTGTGATCATCAATAAGTCCTTTCATTTGAATCTATTTCGAGCCATGACACTTTAAACGGTCAGTTTTTAGAAATTTTCAAATTTTGTGTGTGCGATGCGATATATTCAATCGAGTATTCCCGGACTTCCAACATAGAAATCGATCTGATATTTTTTCCAGGTGTGATCATCAATAAGACCTTTCATTTGAATCTATTTCAAGCCATGACACTTTAAACGGTCAATTTTTAGAAATTTTCAAATTTTGTGTGTGCGATATATTCAATCGAGTTTTCCCGGACTTCCAACATAGAAATCGACCTGAAATTTTTTCCATGTGTGATCATTAATAAGTCCTTTCATATAAATTTATTTCCAGCCATGACACTTTAAACGGTCAATTTTTAGAAATTTTCAAATTTTGTGTGTGCGATATATTCGATCGAGTTTTCCCGGACTTCCAACATAGAAATCGACCTGAAATTTTTTCCAGGTGTGAGCAACAAAAAGACCTTTCATTTGAATTTATTTCCAGCCATGACACTTTAAACGGTAAATTTTTAGAAATTTTCAAATTTTGTGTGTGCGATATATTCGATCGAGTTTTCCCGGACTTCCAACATAGAAATCGACTTCAAATTTTGTTCAGAGGTGATCATTAATAAGTCCTTTCATTTGAATCTATTTCGAGCCATGACACTTTAAACGGTCAATTTTTAGAAATTTTCAAATTTTGTGTGTGCGATATATTCGATCGAGTTTTCCCGGACTTCCAACATAGAAATCGACCTGAAATTTTTTCCAGGTGTGAGCATCAATAAGACCATTCATTTGAATCTATTTCCAGCCATGACACTTTAAACGGTCAATTTTTAGAAATTTTCAAATTTTGTGTGTGCGATATATTCAATCGAGTTTTCCCGGACTTCCAACATAGAAATCGACCTGAAATTTTTTCCAGGTGTGAGCATCAATAAGACCTTTCATTTGAATCTATTTCCAGCCATGACACTTTAAACGGTCAATTTTTAGAAATTTTCAAATTTTGTGTGTGCGATATATTCAATAGAGTATTCCCGGACTTCCAACATAGAAATCGACCTGAAATTTTTTCCATGTGTCATCATCAATAAGACCTTTCATTTGAATCTGTTTCCAGCCATGACACTTTAAACGGTCAGTTTTTAGAAATTTTCAAATTTTGTATGTGCGATATATTCAATCGAGTTTTCCCGGACTTCCAACATAGAAATCGACCTGAAATTTTTTCCAGGTGTGATCATCAATAAGACCTCTCATTTGAATTTATATTCAGCCATGACACTTTAAACGGTCAATTTTTAGAAATTTTCAAATTTTGTGTGTGCGATATATTCGATCGAGTTTTCCCGGACTTCCAACATAGAAATCGACCTGAAATTTTTTTCAGGTGTCATCATCAGTAAGGCCTTTCATTTGAATCTATTTCCAGCCATGACACTTTAAACGATCAATTTTTAGAAATTTTCAAATTTTGTGTGTGCGATATATTCGATCGAGTTTTCCCGGACTTCCAACATAGAAATCGACTTGAAATTTTTTCCAGGTGTGATCATCAATAAGACCTTTCATTTGAATGTATTTCCAGCCATGACACTTTAAACGGTCAATTTTTAGAAATTTTCAAATTTTGTGTGTGCGATATATTCGATCGAGTTTTCCCGGACTTCCAACATAGAAATCGACCTGAAATTTTTTTCAGGTGTCATCATCAGTAAGGCCTTTCATTTGAATCTATTTCCAGCCATGACACTTTAAACGATCAATTTTTAGAAATTTTCAAATTTTGTGTGTGCGATATATTCGATCGAGTTTTCCCGGACTTCCAACATAGAAATCGACCTAAACTTTTTTTCAGGTGTGATCATCAATAAGTCCTTTCATTTGAATCTATTTCGAGCCATGACACTTTAAACGGTCAGTTTTTAGAAATTTTCAAATTTTGTGTGTGCGATGCGATATATTCAATCGAGTATTCCCGGACTTCCAACATAGAAATCGATCTGATATTTTTTCCAGGTGTGATCATCAATAAGACCTTTCATTTGAATCTATTTCAAGCCATGACACTTTAAACGATCAATTTTTAGAAATTTTCAAATTTTGTGTGTGCGATATATTCAATCGAGTTTTCCCGGACTTCCAACATAGAAATCGACCTGAAATTTTTTCCAGGTGTGATCATCATTAAGACCTTTCATTTAAATCTATTTCCAGCCATGACACTTTAAACGGTCAATTTTTAGAAATTTTCAAATTTTGTGTGTGCGATATATTCAATCGAGTTTTCCCGGACTTCCAACATAGAAATCGACCTGAAAATTTTTTCCATGTGTCATCATTAATAAGACCTTTCATTTAAATTTATTTCCAGCCATGACACTTTAAACGGTCAATTTTTAGAAATTTTCAAATTTTGTGTGTGCGATATATTCAATCGAGTTTTCCCGGACTTCCAACATAGAAATCGACCTGAAATTTTTTCCATGTGTCATCACCATTAAGACCTTTCATTTGAATCTATTTCCAGCCATGACACTTTAAACGATCAATTTTTAGAAATTTTCAAATTTTGTGTGTGCGATATATTCGATCGAGTTTTCCCGGACTTCCAACATAGAAATCGACTTGAAATTTTTTCCAGGTGTGATCATCAATAAGACCTTTCATTTGAATGTATTTCCAGCCATGACACTTTAAACGGTCAATTTTTAGAAATTTTCAAATTTTGTGTGTGCGATATATTCGATCGAGTTTTCCCGGACTTCCAACATAGAAATCGACCTGAAATTTTTTCCAGGTGTGAGCAACAAAAAGACCTTTCATTTGAATTTATTTCCAGCCATGACACTTTAAACGGTAAATTTTTAGAAATTTTCAAATTTTGTGTGTGCGATATATTCGATCGAGTTTTCCCGGACTTCCAACATAGAAATCGACTTCAAATTTTGTTCAGAGGTGATCATTAATAAGTCCTTTCATTTGAATCTATTTCGAGCCATGACACTTTAAACGGTCAATTTTTAGAAATTTTCAAATTTTGTGTGTGCGATATATTCGATCGAGTTTTCCCGGACTTCCAACATAGAAATCGACCTGAAATTTTTTCCAGGTGTGAGCATCAATAAGACCATTCATTTGAATCTATTTCCAGCCATGACACTTTAAACGGTCAATTTTTAGAAATTTTCAAATTTTGTGTGTGCGATATATTCAATCGAGTTTTCCCGGACTTCCAACATAGAAATCGACCTGAAATTTTTTCCAGGTGTGAGCATCAATAAGACCTTTCATTTGAATCTATTTCCAGCCATGACACTTTAAACGGTCAATTTTTAGAAATTTTCAAATTTTGTGTGTGCGATATATTCAATAGAGTATTCCCGGACTTCCAACATAGAAATCGACCTGAAATTTTTTCCATGTGTCATCATCAATAAGACCTTTCATTTGAATCTGTTTCCAGCCATGACACTTTAAACGGTCAGTTTTTAGAAATTTTCAAATTTTGTATGTGCGATATATTCAATCGAGTTTTCCCGGACTTCCAACATAGAAATCGACCTGAAATTTTTTCCAGGTGTGATCATCAATAAGACCTCTCATTTGAATTTATATTCAGCCATGACACTTTAAACGGTCAATTTTTAGAAATTTTCAAATTTTGTGTGTGCGATATATTCGATCGAGTTTTCCCGGACTTCCAACATAGAAATCGACCTGAAATTTTTTTCAGGTGTCATCATCAGTAAGGCCTTTCATTTGAATCTATTTCCAGCCATGACACTTTAAACGATCAATTTTTAGAAATTTTCAAATTTTGTGTGTGCGATATATTCGATCGAGTTTTCCCGGACTTCCAACATAGAAATCGACTTGAAATTTTTTCCAGGTGTGATCATCAATAAGACCTTTCATTTGAATGTATTTCCAGCCATGACACTTTAAACGGTCAATTTTTAGAAATTTTCAAATTTTGTGTGTGCGATATATTCGATCGAGTTTTCCCGGACTTCCAACATAGAAATCGACCTGAAATTTTTTCCAGGTGTGAGCATCAATAAGACCTTTCATTTGAATCTATTTCCAGCTATGACACTTTAAACGGTCAGTTTTTAGAAATTTTCAAATTTTGTGTATGCGATATATTCAATTAAGTTTTCCCTAATTCTCCACACGAAAATTGACCTGTCCTTTTTAAATAATATTTATTAGATGAAGTGCTGTTTAAAATATTCTCCAAACTTTTTACTATAGAGGCATTTCACGCCTTACCTCCCCAAACATCTAATTCGGCACTTAGAAAATTTTGGATTCGTTTATTAGTTTTAATTGTTTCGAATGAAAATTTATTTTACATTTTGTTAGTTAACCAACCTTTTATGAATAACAAAATAAACATTTGTAATATAAATTAATTCATTCCGGCATTAAATTCGTATCTGTATTATCGACATTTTTCGGCTGGGATGTTACCGACAAAAATCGGCTGTCATTTTCGTTTGATTAGTTTGAATCTACATTATCGACATTTTTCGGCTGGAGTCGGCTAACTTTAATAGGGTCTGCCATCTGCTTACCAAAAAATTCGATTGGAATAAGGTGGAACATAACCTCTAAAGCGCGTGTAGGTGTTGACCTGAGCGCCCCGCTTATAATCATGCAGGCCGTTCTTTGCACCTTCTCTATCATCTTCCAATATGTTACCTTCTCCAGAGCTGGCCACCACACACCCAGCCCGTACATCAGCACAGGTCTTACCACAGCGGTATAGAGCCAGTGTACCAGCTCTGGTTTTAGACCCGACCTCTTCCCTATGGCGTTCTTACACGAGTAAATGGCTACATTAGCCTTATTCACCCTTTTTACAATGTTAGGCTTCCAGCTTAGCTTACTGTCCAAGATTATGCCCAGAAATCTCGCTCTGTCAGCAAAAGCCAGTCTAATGCCGTTCACGGTAGGAGGACTAACTATATACCGGAATTTTATATTTCTTAGTAAATAGTACCAGCTCTGTCTTGGAGGGGTTAATCCCTAATCCACATTTGCTGGCCCATTTCATGACGATCAGGAGTGCATTCTGCATAACATCCCTAATCGTATCCAGATATTTGCTTGAGACAACTATCGCTACATCATCCGCATACGCTACAACCCCTATCCCCTCTCCCTCCAGTTCCAAGAGCAATCCATTCATCACAACACTCCAATGAAAGGGGTGCATTACACCTCCTTGCGTGGTTCCTCTAACCACCCGCCTTCTAATGGTGGCCTCCCCCAGTTTCGAGGTAACAATCCTGCTTACCAGCATCTGATTTAGCAACCTACATATGGGGTAGTCCACGTTCAAAAATAGCAATCCTTCCATGATCGCCTCCATTTTAACATTATTAAAGGCATACCCTCAATGTCGAGAAATGCTACCATACAGAACTCTTGCGAGTAAATTGACTTCCCAATCATGCGTACTAGATCGTGCAGAGCTGTGTCCACCGACTTTCCCTTACAGTACGCATGCTGCGACACTGCCCAACTCCTGGGCTCAATTTTTGATCGAATACCTATATCTACCAACCTTTCCAAGGTTTTCAACAGAAAGGATGATAGAGTTATAGGTCTCAGATCCTTTGGATAGGCATGCGAGCTTTCCCGATTTCGGGATAAAGACCACTCTGACCTCCGTCCATTTTTAGGAATATAAACCAGTTTCAGACATCCCATGAAGATACCTTCCAGCCAGGGGAGGATGACTGCTGAGTTCCTCTGGATCTCTGCTGGTATAATCCGATCTGGGCCCGCCGATTTATAAGGTTTAAACCCGTTCAGCGCCCAACGGATTCGCTCCTTATTCGCGATGCCCTCCATCTCTATTGAAGGTGTTACTCGGCTAGCTCCAGGCTCTGTCGAGTCTTCAAAGCTTCCCGGAAAATGGGTATCGATGAGGAGCTCCAATGATTCCGCACTTGAAGTTGCCCATAACCCGTCCGGCCTAATTAAGTAGCTAGGACTGATTGGGTTAGTAGATAGAATTTTCCTAAGGCGAGAAGTCTCAGAGACTTCCTCCATTCTACAACAGAAGAGTCTCCAGGACCCCCTTTGTAGCTTCCACAACTCTTTTTTGTACTTTCTTAGGTCCTCTTTATAGGAGTCCTAATCCCAAACCTCTCTTGTGTTCTTAGCTTTATTAAAAGCTCTCCTACACACACTCCGATATGTTCCCAACTCCTTGGTCCACCATATCGGTTTCTGCCTGCCCCTAGGCTTTATTAGGGGCACGCAGCATTAAATGAAAGATTGCATGCCTTTGTGACAATATCAACCATGCCATCTAATTCCTCTACTGTCGCCGGAAGTCCAGGAACCTCCAGCGGCAGTAGTTCCTGCAATACCTCTCCATATTTGTTCCAGTTTGTCCTTCTGGGATTCCTGAAGGATTTCCGGGTAACAGGTTTAATGTCGAGGTTATAAATTACATATCGATGATCAGAGAATGAGTGCTCTTTCCCACTCTCCACCCTCTGATCATATGAAAGATCGTTTCTGACACAAAGGTGACATCTAAAACCTCCTGTCGATTTTTAACAATAAATGTCGGTTCTCGTCCAATATTGCAAAGTAAAAGGTTGGTATTTAATAAATAATCAAAAAATAACTCACCCCTCTCGTTGATGTCTGTGCTTCCCCATATTGTGTGATGCGCGTTTGCATCACATCCGAGCATAACACCTACTCTTCTGTGATCTGCTTCCCGGATCAATTCCTCCAGGTTATCCGGTGGAATCTCCTTTTCGCGATCCATATAGGCTGAGGCCAGCCATAATTTTTCACAGCCAGCCTCAACACTCACTGCTGTAACATCCCCGCTACTAAATTGAGGAAGAAGAAACATATTCAGATTATTTTTCGCTAAAATACAGGATTTGATCTTGTCAGAGTTGCTTGAGTATAGTAATTTATACCTGGTATGATATCTGGTAGTATGAGTGGGTCTGGCTTACAGAGAACCTTCCAAAATAATACTCGATCGTTGACAGAATTGAATGGTTAGTTCTTTACTCAGAGGCTTCGACGGCGGTGGCATCTTGCCAGCTGATGCTCAGTGGAAATGGGGTGGGCTTTGTTGAAGCGTAAGTAATCGTGCTTTACCGCCAAAGGAAGGGAATAAAACGGAATGGAAGACTAACTTAGGCAATGATATAAATATACTCACGCGACATCACTTACCCTCACATTTCATCACATCCGCCAAAAACAATTTACAGGTTATCTCATGATTTTAACTTTCACTACACTTCACTATGATCACAAATGAGAGAGAAAGAAACTGACGAACCATGAAAATAATTTCGATCAAAAAGAAAAATTATGAAAAAATTAAATACGAGAATTTTGTTTTAATTAATGGAAACATAATGTAATTAATTTTATTTCGTAAATGAACCCAAAATTTATGTATAAGAATAAACAAATCAAATCTATATATAAAAAAAATAGTATAAGGATAAAATTTAGTTTGTTAGTATTTAAATAAAAAAAAACTTTAAATTTAGCCAACCATTTTCAAGGCGGAACTGAATTATCAATAAAAAAAAATGATGATGATAATTTCCACAAGAAATGAATTTAAAAAAAAATTATTGAAAATGATTTGCTAAATGAAATGAAATTAACGAGTTTATATAATATTAGAAAATTATGAAAACTACGAATAAATTTGTAAATTAATTAAATTATAATTATACCAAAAAAAAAATAATACTTTTTTTTACCAGTTGATATCAAAATGGCTATGATAGTTAATACGACGTTATGTTTAGATCGATGTTAATATGTACATATAACAAAAAAATTCAATCACTTACAAGTTGAACCGACGAATTTGCAAATTCATGATTTTAATCCACCATAGTGCGATGAATAACTACGGTTTATGTCGGCCGTTTTTTTTTCTCTGCAAAATATAACGTTTGCAACAATATTTTAACGGCGAAAATGCCCACTTTCTTCACAGATTAATCACGTTTTGTTAATCCTTAACGTTTAATTAGTACTTAATACTATAATATTATTTTAAATACAAAATGATTGTTTGTACACCCAAATTTAGCTTAAAGCCGATCACTATCTTATTTATCGGACTAGAGTACTGTATCACTCATATCACTCATGTTAGTTAATATTGTTTTTTTTCACTAAACGACCAAGTACTCAGTATAATATAGTTCACTGAATTTGCTTGCTTTACGGGATTGTAACCGTCTTTCAACAAGCTTCAAGATTGTACTCCCCTCTGACGCACTAACAGTTCCATTTAATCTCACTACAAGTTATAATTTGGATATTTAGATTTAGATATTGTCATATTATTTATATATAAGATTTTGTTTCATTATTATTTCACTAGTATATTATTATTATTAACTTATTTATTATAGTGATAATATTAGAATTATTTTAACTTAACCAACATAGTGTCCATAATTTGTATATTAGATATAAAATGTTTTATCGAAAAAAAAAACAGGTTCAACCACTACAAATAATGTGGCCACTTAAAAATATTTCTCTCGAATGTTCGGTACGCGGATCGTATATTTACCGCATCACCAAAATCAACACTAATTTGCAACCGGATCGCGCGTTGCTTTTTGATTTTTCATAGCGCTAGTTTTAAATACATAAATTTAATATTATACGGATTATATAATTAGATTAGAATTTCTTTATTTTAGTTTGATAATTTATTATTTATGATATAGTTTTTAAGATGTATAATAAGATACTTTATATAATTTAATATAATTTAAAATTAAATGTTATCTGTTAGCTTAACTTGTTTATTCTAAGCTACAAGATATTTCTCTCAATACTTCAAACAAACAACTCGTTAGATTATCATTTCTCTTTCATTTGTGACAAGTGCTCTGAATAAAAAAAAAAATAAAAAAAATTAAAAATCTGCGCTGGGCAACCTATTAATAAATTGGAGCGAAAGAAATTCGTTACAATCTCTTCTGCTTTATCCGGCTCGGTTGGCAGGCAAACACGTGCCCTCGGCCTGCTCGGGATTTCCTCACTGCAGACTGCCTCAAGCCTCGCGCCCGGCCATACCTCGCCTACTTCGGCCACTGCCCTTTTGTAAAGGTCGACCAATCTCTGATCCGAGCACGCAGTCAACTTCACGCGCCCCTGGTACCAACCCGCATCTCTGCAGGATGGGGGGGATCCCGGATTTTCTCTCAGGATCCGCAGAAATGGAGTTTAGTGCATTAAACACTACTCTCCATTTCTCTGGCGTGATGCTCCCATCTTCCTGACTTCTGTCAATGACGGCTAGCACCAACACGTGCTCCTTTAGGATCTCACTGAAAAGCTTCAGTTTTTGATCCCTAGGAGCACCCGACGTCTTTTCTACCTGAACCTTTGCTCGCTTACTCTCGCCCGTTTCCAGCTCTTCCTTGGACCTCTTTCTTTTAGACACAACAAGGGCCCTTTCCGAGCTGTCACAGCCGACAGTTTTTTTTGGCCCATGTCACAGATCCTTGTTGTTCTACTGTAAGCTGCCCCTCAGGGGTCGCAGCCAGTTTTTCTAAAATTCTGTACGCCGACCGTCTCTCCCTGTATCGACGCTTCAACTGAGGGATCTCCCTCAATCCCCCCTTATTTCCTTTAGCGGTTCCGCTTCCACCTGGCTTCGGTGCCAAAGTGTCGCTTAACCTTACCCCTGATGATGAAGCCCCACCTTCACGGTTAGGGTTGCTACCTTCTTCCGATTTTTGAAGGGTGCCGGCCCCTTTAATTTTATTTTGTTGTTTTTCCATGTTTCTCCCACGAGTATCGGAGAAATATAGGTTAACCTGCGCAGAGATCCGTGTACGCGAGCAAGACTAAATACAACTGGGGGTCGCCAGATATCCAGAGGGCTCCGCTCACGACTGTGATTTGTTAAATGGGCCCCCAGTCTAGCCGATCATCAGCACGGGTCGCGTAACACCTTAATCCAGCCCATTGACTTACCAAGCACCCCACCCCCGCGCCCTCCTCCCATATTCACCCATTCATGTGGATATCCCAAACAAATGGGACCCACTTCATTCATAGGATTACCGTTTATAGGGTTCCCCACTCACTACCTGGAGGCCCGGGAGCACAGGGAGACGTGATGCTCAGTTCACCGTGGTTGTGGTCGATGGTTTTATGGCGCCATCAGTTCGCCTTTCCCTACTGGGTATTCTAGGCACTCAGAATTTGGTGAACAGAGGTTAACCACTCCTCCATTCTCTGAGACTCTCCTTCCAGCAGAGCTGCGATTGGGGACGGCTTATTTAATTCACCGCTAACCTACCTATCGATAGGCCGTTCACTATTTAATACCTGTGACCCCCCGATTGCTGCAGCTCGCCACGAGATGTGGCAAGTAAGATTGGCTTCTTATTTCAAATGCTAATTCAGAACCACTTTAATCACCTTTTCGCGATCAGAAAGGGTCGAGCTAAATAATTTCAAATGTTGAAGAGTATTTGTATTACACTCAATGATATCTTCAAAGATTGGCTTATTACATCAAATATTAATTCGGAACCACTTTGTTTAGTTCTGTGCGATCCGAAGGGTGCAAAACGAGAATTTTTTTAATGTTTAAGAATTTAGCATGCCACTCAATGGTATTTTCTCGAATATCATAACTTTCGGATATTTCTGTTCGATACACCCGAATTAAACAATTTCAAATGGTAAAGAAATTTTGAACTACACTCAATAAAGTTCTCTCTCGAATATCAAAAAACTCAGAGATTTTCGATCATGTGCTTAAGTAAGATTCACTTCTTGTATCAAATGCTAATTCAGAACCACTTCAATCATCTTTTACGACTAGTAGGAGCCTAGTTAAATAATTTCAAATGTTTAAATTTTTTTTACTAATGGTATTCTCTCTAGGCAGGGGCTGAGATAAATGTTTTTAAATCTGTAAGAATTTTTGTATTACACAAAATGGTTCGTAGAGGTTTCTACTTTGATTTACGTTGTAAAATAAAACAGATTTATCATGAAAAATTTTGACCTCGAGGTTTATGCAAATTTACCATTCGCAGTATCGTCGAAGTAGAAAAAAGTGTTTAAAAAAAAATACTGCGTGCGCGTGCGTTTATGGTTCCGGACAGACTACATGTAGCTTCTATACAGCCCAGGTGGGATAACTGATCATGATGCAATTAAGTTTTTCTCATTTTTGGCTGAAATGGGTTCACCGGAAGTGGTAGCCTTCACAGCAGCTATTTCGTTGATTGCAAATATTTTGGACCAGTTTTCCAAAATTTAAGCGGATATAACGACATTTGACGAAAAACGGGGTTTCAACAAAAATTTGTTCATTGTACAGTCGAAACAGATGATTAAACGAGATGAAATGTAAACTTTTTCCATAAATGGGGCGATCCCAGTGATTTTTGGCCGATATCGATTCACCGGAATGACAGCTTCCAAAGGATCTTTAACGTTTTTTGCAAATATTCTGAAAAGTATTTGTTCATATCATTTTCTAAATTTTACCGGTTTTACCAGTTTTCGTAAAAATTATTACTTTATTTCGCCAAAATTCAGCAGTTCTGTTGGTTCGATTATTCGGAAATAAATTTTATACTTAAACATTTTCCTTTAATTGGGGAATTCATGCGAAATTTGGTTTTTAAAATATTTAAATAATTTTAATGATTAAATTTTTAACCAACAAAGGTTGACCTTGTGGCTTTTCTCAAATTTAAGCAGGGATTATGTTTTTTGATTATAGAACACAGTTTTACCAAAAGTCTAAGTTTAATTTTTCGCTTTAATAATAACAAGTGGTGTAGTAGTAAATACTTAAAGAAAGTCGGGTGTTGGCCACAATATATTCAACCCCTCCATTTTTTTAAAAGAATTTCATTTTTTAACTTTCACTCAAAATTTTTTCAAAAATTAATTTTTGTCTAATTAATAGTGTTGAAATATTTGTGTTTATAAGTTCAATTTTTGAATTTTTGTTCTGTTTTCAAAACAGAAAGATAACCGATCTTGCTTGTGGAGCTCTTGCACATTTCTTTAAATCGTTGTAATCGTTTACTAAACCGTGAAGTATCTTTTTGTTATTTAAAATTCTACTATGGGGCTGTACTCTCCAGAAAATACTGTTCATTGATTTAGTTTTAATTTAGAATCTTTTCAATGAAACAATCAATAGCGTAAATAAATTTTATGATCCGGAATAAATATCTTATATATGTCGATTGATTATTGGTTTAAGTCTTTTAATAATAACTTTCAAATTACAGCGATTACTAATAAAAGCGATGTAGCCATGTTTGAGCGAGATGGGATTGTTTTCATTGTCTAATGCTCGGTCTTCACTCACCTAATTTTGTCAAGATGCTGACAAAGAGAAAATTTATTAAAATTGCAGATGTTTTTGTAAAGATACTGCGATAAAATGAGTATAAATTTGTATTTTACTCTCAATTAAAAAAATAGAGAGCTTAAAATGATTTTACAAACATTTTGGTGTTAATAGTTGTGAGTGTGAAAATACAATTTTGTCATGACATTGTTTTATCGTGACAAAATTTTTTGAGTTTTAGTACCGCAATTATACCTATTTGCAAAGAAGGCGAGAGTGTTAAAGGATCTTAAAGAGCTATTTCGGTAGCATTTATCAATAGATCCATGAAGGCGAGAGTGTTAAAGGATCTTAAAGAGCTATTTCGGTAGCATTTATCATGATAAGATATCAAACGACAATTTCAGCACTTCGTATCTTCTTGGACTGTTGGTCTAGTGTCTGTTGAAATGATTATCATTTCTTCCTGGGCTTCAATGAATTCATTCGAGTAAACATAGGGTCAAAAAACTCCAGTTTTATAGTGAAATGATCTTCAAATAAATAAAAGCTGACCGGCCGACTTTATCAGAATGAAAACATCAGAGATATTACGTTCAAATTAGTATTTTGTCAAAATAAACATGTTACCACACTTTATGATACAAGAACACACCGATATAAACTATAAAAGTTAAACACGTAAAAAAAAATCCTAATACTAAATGTAATTGAACAATAAACACTTGCTTCGCATGATCATGACTTAAATGAGCGTAATTACGGTACTTTAAAACTGGAAAAATAAATAAAAAGATGATACTTTTATCTGACATCACACACAAAGTTACGTATAATCACTAATTTACGTCGAAATAATCGTTTTATGTTGTACACGTATGTAAACTTGTGTTCCTCCATATCTACTTTAATTGTCCGTATGTTTAGATACATAAATTTCACTTTTACATTAAAAATTGATCCTAATCACCTTTAATATTATTATTGTGTACACACGAAACACGATACAGAAAAAAAAATTGTTTTAAATACCTAATTAAAATTATCTAGCCAAGATCCCAATTAAAATTATAATTATTCCCGTTTTTTTACTGTGTGTACGATATATTCTTAGACGAGTATCACATAATGTAGATTTGGAGTAAAGTACTAAGTGTTTGTGTATTTTTTTTTATTTTACGTATTTTATTTTATTTATCTTATTATCTCATAACTTAAGCACAAGATGAAAGTACTGTAGAAAAACTTAAATAAAAAACTATTTGTTATGTATAACAAGACAATTGTAATTATTATAATTTAAATCTTCTTCTTGATCTTCTTAAAATATCGTTGTTGTTCTCTAAATTTGAATGAATTTTCTTTTTATGTTTATTAACATCATGCCGAACAAGCCGATTGTGTAGATTTTGCATATTGACCATGAATAATCCACCAAAATCGTTAAGAAACGAAATGGTTATTGTATATTTGGCTTTAGTCTAGAACGGGGATGTTAAACCTATATTTATGCGGGCTAAACAAAAACATGTTTTGTATGTTTCATTGCAACGCTAATAAGTTATGCCCCAAATCTCACATAAGATAAAGAAATACTTTTTGTGTGATGGTGAAGTTGCCAATGTACTAAAGAAAGGGAAATAAAAATCGGTGCAACATTAAGTTTTCATTTTATAATGGAAGTATAATGTACAATGCATATTTACAATAATATATCTCCTTGTTTGAGAATGAACTTAAAACCGCGAGGGACACCTGTAACGAGATTATAAATTGTGTGTTAACTAACTGTTAACTAACCAACTTACAGCAACAGAAGTCCTTCCAAATGCCATCTCCCTTCAACACAAACTTTCGTCAACGAAAATTCAGTCAATCAACAGCCATCTTGCACCTACAACGTCAATAGTTCCCGTTTCTCACAAAAATTCTATCAACAACTTTGAACCTACAACACCAGTAGTTCCTATATCCGATAATAGCTCTGTTAATCAGAGTCAGAGTAGCTCCTAAGCGTAAGTACATATTCGTTTCAAGGCTCAATTGCCTGATATTAGAGTTGGATCGAACCAAGTTCAATGTAAAATATCAAGCTAATGGTCATGTTTCTTCTTTTATAGTGACGGTCCTTATCGGGCAGTATTGGTCCCTTTATTACCAGAATGTAGGGGACTGTTAACAAAATCCCGCGAAGTATTTTTGCAAGCCCAAGGCATTTTTTTAACATTTTTGCACTCATCGAAACAAATTATACCAACGACTTTAACAATGAATATTTTACGTCAGATTATAATGTTTTCCATAAAGTTGTTTCAGTTTCTAAAGGTATTCTGAACGGTAGAGGCGTTCTTATTGCGGTACATGTTAACTTTGACTGCTCAGTTGTGATAATCCCAAATACTGACATTATTGAGCTGATTAGTGCTAAAATCAACGCCCTAACAGTCATGCGGACAGCTACCAGCTCCTCGTAGATGCTGTTGATTTCCTTCTTGCTACTACGGACAATTCAGATGACCTTTTTGTGGATGGAGATTTTAACCTTTCGGATCATGAACACAATCTGAGGATAATACTCATTATGTTGCTGCTAATGCACGATCAGCAATAGACACTGATTATTGATAACTTTTCAAACTCTGGTCTAATGCAAATCGAAAGTTTCGAAAACAAATTTGGTTTTCAGTTCTATTGACTTGTATCATCCACCTTTTTTAATTATACATTTTCCATCGAGCAATGTAGAATTAACATTAACTGCGAGAGTTCACTTAGTTTTAATTTCCGTAAGGCCGATTGTAAGAAACTGAATGATTTATTAGCTAACGCCGGTCTTAGAACCATTCTCGACAATAATAACAACCTGTGCTCTAATTCTCTAAAACCCAAGATAAATTGCAATGTGTAAAAGTGATAACTTATGCGTTGGCGTTTGGATCGTGAGGTACAGGGTTTGAATGCTAATAGGAGCGTCACGCAAAAGAGATTTTTCATCATCTCATTACGATCGCTGGTGAAAAGGAACACAACTATGACCCCCTGTCGAAGTGCAGAACTAATAGGCCGCCCTATCCTTCATACCAGTACAATAGGCTGGCCCTGGCATGGATCAATGGAATGTGCATATGGTTCTACGTAAATTGCACCAATAGCCGAACGACCTCGATTTGGCTATTGCTTAAAGAAGAACAGCAAAACCGAACCACGAAAGAGTTGGGAGTGATTCGGCCTCAGAACAGATTGTACCGTGCAAACAATGAAAAACCATTTACATCTCAAAATTATTCTGTATATATCTTACACAAACCCAAAGCTTAATCAATAAATTAACTTCACATGACCATATATTTAAAACTGCAGAGCAGATATAAAACCAACGGATAAATTATCCCCGAATCTAAAACTAGTCAAATAAAACTTTCAAGAGGACGAGATACCCAAATATAGTCACTAAAAGGCATATACATATAATGTAAATTCTATTTATAATATTCTAACAACGTACGTAACACTAACTCCAACCTTCATAAAAATCTTGCAACAATGCAGTATCGCCAAAAATTCCAACAAGTTTCAATAACCCCGAAAATTTCCCCCAAAAATATGAATCGGCAAAGTCATTAACTTCTAACCAAAAAAATTTTCACACCCAATACATTCCACAAACGCTGCGCCACACTCCGCATATGAAAAATTAAATCAAACAGTTACATTTCCATTAAGCAGTGCTCGCGCATGATTTAACATTAAAGATCCGTAAAAAAGATTTTCAAAATGCAATAAATATGTTTTCCGTGTGACTTGGAGAGATAGATTTAAATAAAACAAAATAAAATCGGATTCAAAACAATTTCAAGAATGTCTCATTTTTTATGCATCACCAACTTCTAATATTCTTCAAAAGAAAATCTATACAGTGTGGTGTTTTTGTGTTTTTGCAAAAGAAGCGCACCACAAAAGAGCAATGTAAAAAAAAACTGTGAAAAATAAATTGAAAATTTATTTTGTCTTGCAATAATTTCTATTTTCTGATGGGAAAATCTTCTTTAATCTTTGAATAGTCTTCTTCTTCTTCATCATTTTCTTTTGCAATATTCAAATTTAATCTTTGAAATCCAATTTTTTATTTGTTTCTTGGCTATACTTACTATTTAGTGATTGCTTTACATTGCATTGTCTTCTAGAAAAGTTGTCTCAAACAAGAGAAAACAAGAGAGAACCCGTGGCTCGCATATATGGTCTGGTCTGCTGGTCTAATTTTTAATGATTTTTATTTAGATTTCTTAGTACAACGTGAAAATAGTATTTTTGGCGGTTAAGACAGGTGGGTCTGAAAAATTTGAACTTATTTGTTTTCTCAAACAAAGGCTTGACAATAGTATAAAGTAAAATAAATTTATAAATATTAAAGATCATCCCTTGTCTAACTTCTCCCTAAGTAGCATGCAGCAAGCTAACATGTAATCTAACATCACGTGCCTTTAATAATATTTCGCTTTCTTGTCAATTTGTTTCATTGACGAATCCATTCTCGTGAAAATATTCACAACAGTTCATCGAGGTGTTATTGTGGCACCTCCGTTAAATCTCTCGGTTATTGATGAAATACAAGTTAAACTACAGGAATTTCGTTTTCTTCTATCGCTGAGGCACGCACAATTTGTGGCATTGACGAATCCATTGTCCTGGAGTGTTTTTGAATTCTTGAAAAATTTAAAAATGTTTGCCCCCAAGGAGGTGTTTAGCGGCATCACCGTTGTGGCTCTCATTTATTGATGAAATACTTGTTAAACTACAGGAATCTAGCTCCATTGTTATGAGCTACGAGTAAACTGCTGACGTTGTGATATTCTTAAGGAAACCCTAAATTTGTGTGGAGTAGATGCCTGGGGAAGCGTTTAAATGATAAAACATCAGGGACCAATTTACTAAGCTAGAAAATTATGGTGGGCGGTATGCAATTCTTCTCTATTTGAGAAATGATCTCTGGAACAGACGGGTGTCTGATATCTGGCCTTATTATTGGCCGAATTATTATTATTTTTTATAAATTAAATTTTTAATAATAACAAAGATAAACTTATGTACTGCTGATAATTATCATTTCTGTGGGATGGGGCTTCCTGGATGATATTACCGTGTAGATGCTGTTAAAAGGAACGGACGATTGGAATCTAAGTCCAACTGAACCACGTGATTAGATGAACGATTATTAGATGAACCAATAACAGAACAGTTGACAATTTGAATATGCTTGGGCCTTGCATTCTTTTGAACTTGAAAGGTCAAATAAGGGTGTGAAATTACTACCCAAATTTTAATGTGTTTATAAATAAATAAATATGTTGGTGTTATCCAAGAAAGTAAACTATCGTGAAAATTTCACCACGAAAGTTTGATAACAACAACAAGAAACTGTGATGAAACATGAAAATAAATTTCGTAATTAACGAATTATTACCAAAACTTGACTTAGTTCAATCTTAGTGATTTTTTCATCGAGAGACTTACGATTGTCTCAAGATTTTAATAACAAGGTATCTCAGTTTTCAGTTTTCTTCGAAACGACTCGGGTTAATAGCACTCATACTTTGAACGATTGATGCTTTTAAACTCGCTGTTTCAAATGAAGGCATATTATGATGCGTACAAATAGTAAAGTTGAGCTCAGTTCATTGCGGAATCCAGAGGCCACCTTCAAACTGGCCAACGACCATTGTTTATTAGCAGTATATGTTCTAACAATAAAACCAAGGTCATGTGAAAAAATTATAGTGGATTCTATAGCCAAAGTGTGTTACCGCCTGAAATTTATTGAACTAGAACCTACAGCACCTTTGAACTTTAATATTGGCAAGAAGCTGATAAGAACGAATATTACCAACCCGAGCGCAGAAAATAGCTTGCTCTACTTAACGAAATTAAAAATATTTTAATTGTGAATCTAATCTGAAATTAACAACAGCTTTGTCTAGGAAAAACCCAGTGGTGAAATACTGTAACTATCACTATCTTCGCTTCACTTGGAATAATATGTTTACTTCTAAAATACCAGAATTCTAAGACAAACAAGGCTATTTGCCTCCGCCAAATATAGATGGGCTAAGAAATCCCTTCGCTTCTTATTATTAATTTAACTATTAATTATTAATAAAATAAAAACAACGTTTCTCGACGATTTGAAGGTCTCTGAGTCCAAAAAACCAAATTTGTTGTCTACACGTTTGACTATCTTGATCTATGTACGGGTGATATCTTTTTCATTTCGCCAATCATTCTACTTCAATAAGCAGAATTTAAAAGATGTGATCATGATGAAGTATGGAGCGTAGGGTGTAACTAGCCAATTCCTTAACTGGTCATAATCAACTTGGGTATGTATGATGGACATTTAGAGATTTTAAAATAATTTTAAGAGAAAGTTCTGGAATATGGTCATGTGTGATTCTGAAATAATATTTGGAAGATTTTCTGCCTACTGAGACAGATCTAAACCATTTCTGGGTCTGGCACTTGGTAGTTAGATGATAGAAATTGAATTAGAATAATTTAGAAAATAATTCTGGAATATATTGTAGTAGTCTGAGACAGAAAGAGTCCATTCTTTTATCGATGAAAATGTCGTTTTTAAATGGAAATGGAATTTGGAATGACTTGCTAAAATAAGTTTTAATTCATAGATTTGGAGTTCAACAGTAATTAAAAACAGACCTACCAGTGGCCCTATTCTGGCTTTCCCTGGGAATAGGGAATTGGGAAAAATATTTTCATAGCATTTTTGTCCAAATTGTATTTTTCTGGCCTACTGAAGAAATAAGTTTAGTGCAAATATTTTCAAAACAAAGTGTATTGGGAAACTTTTGTTCCACAAAATTTTTATAGGGAAAAACATTTTCCCATTTAACTTTGTTTCGAAAATATTTACACCAAACTTATTTCCTCAGTTGGCCAGAAAAATACAATTTACACAAAAATGCTATGAAAATATTTTTCCCAATTCCCTATTCCAAGGGAAAACCAGAATAGTGCCACAGCTTAAGTATTTTTATGTTGGTTACCTTCTACGTCTAGTGTTACTTAGCCCAGTTAAGTTGTCAATCATGCATAGCGGGTTTTAAGCAACGACAGAAACCGTTCGTTATTTTTCTATAGAGAATATTTGTAAAATAATATACCATGCGTTTCTGGTGTATACACATTCTGCATTTGTTTCTTGTCCTGAAATTTCTGACGAAGGTAAACTATCAAACTACGGCACTAAAAGCTTGACCTGAAAAATTAACTACTGCATATTGACAAGATGGCCATCTGAGGTAAATCTAACCAGTTCCACCAGGTTTTACTCACAGGAAGGTTGAGGATGACTGGACCAACCGTGAAAGTTTGCTCTAGAACAACAGAAATCGATAATAATTAATACGACTATGCAGAACAACCTATTTCAGTCACGATACTGAGGCAAAGTTGAGAATGCGCTAACTAGAATTTTGCAACCAGAAGCTTTAAAATTTTATAAATACAGTCCAATCAGGAGCTTGCTTAAGCTGGTGAGGACAACCAAGAAGAAATAATTTCATTAGAACGCATTTTGATATCAAATTTCAAATTTGAAAGAAATGAACCACTGCAGTTTCAGTAGTTCGTATTCCAGAACTTCTTTCAAAAATAATTTTAGTATTGCGTTTCACTCCAACTTTACCCAATTTTTGATCTCATTTCAATCCTATGTAAATACATAATTTCTTTATGATCGGTATGAAAGGGAATAGTTCCACTTCAGTAAGCTAATTCCGGGAACTCTGCCCAACATCATTTGTGAATCCCTATAAACCCGTTTTTATTTTTGGTTATGAAATGGTCTATAGTTTCGTTTCAGTTGGCCATATTCTAACACTTCTTCCAAAATCATTTTTCAATAATACTTTCATTCTGTCAGCTAATTTTCTGATGATAGTTTAAGGTATTGTCTAGTTCTATTTAATTTTGCCATATTCAGGAACTGCTTCTAAAAGTAATTGTATAATACCATTTCCATTCTATATACCAATTAAAATTGTTATCGTGTAGGAAATGGCCTTGTTCTGTGCCAGTTCTGAGTTTCTTCCGAAAATCATTTTACAATATCATTTCTATCCTACGTACTAAATTTCCTCATGATCGATTAAGGAATAGCTTAGTTCCATCACAGTTGGCTATATCCATGTCCATCCTACCTATCCAATTTGTTCATAATCGATTATGAAATGGTCGTATCCCATTTCAGTTGGCTATATTCCAGAACTTCTTCCAGAAATAGTTTTGAAGTTCCATTTCCATCCTTCATACTCAATTGCACCTTGATCTGTTGTAAAATGATAGTTCCAGGACTACAAATAGTTTCCCAGTTCCCGAACTCAAATTCGAATTCAACTACCATCATTCAGACCGACCTTAACCTCGAGAAATTATTAAAATAACAACAACAGCGACGAACCGTGAACCGACGCTTTCGGTGAATTGCCGTTTTCAGTGTTTTGTCATTTGTAGTGAATATACGTGTTATCCTTTTTTCAACTCCGAATGCCATTTAAAAGGGTATTAATGTGATTTCCACCGACTTTAGTAAGATGTGTTTCAAAGTTTCCAACAAAATTATTTAGTTTAAACCGCGAGCCATTGGGCTCTTGCTGTGAGTCTATAATTGTGAGTCATTAACTTTGACCTTTACGGTTTGACTCAAAACAATCACAAACTGTTTTCATTTTGGCACCTTTTGGAACCGCATGTGATTTCGCCGTTTTCCACTATGGGACCTATTCTTAATATCAACAATTTGCTTTCTTTATCAGGACCTCCACCTATAAACACAACCAGATGACCGTTTACAAGAATGTAGGAGGTTAACAATAATTTTGTATTTTTTACTGTAACGTTAGCAAACATACTTTGAACTTTTCTATGCTACCTCAAACGTTTGACTAATATGCTTAAAACGTACTTCCATAAAATTGTTTTTTCTTAGACAGGTTTTTTTCTTTACGTATCACATGCTTGAAATGGGCCAATCATCAGTGAGAAACGTATTGAAAGAAAGCTCGTCTAAAATGTGTCGTCTTGATTTTTGGCTGGCTTCATATGGTTCCAGCTGACATAGCTATGGTTCTGGCTAACATTTTGTTGTTTCAGTTGACATTTTTATCGTTTCGTCTTAGTTATGGTTTCGCCAGACATTTTTATAGTTCCTGCTGACATTGATATGGTTGCGGGCGACATTGTTATGGTTCGGATGGGAACCTTATATGTTGCACAACCCTTAAAGGTGCAAATTGCTCATTTTTGCTAGCTTAAATGGTTCTTGCAAGCAAAACTCTGGTTCCGCCTGGCTTTAAATAGTTTCGGCTGGCCTAATATTTGTTCCGGCTGAAAATAGTAGCTTTGTTTTGTACATGCTGGCTTTATATGGTTCCGGTTATCTTCATATGGATCCATCTGCCATTGAAATGGTGCCGGCTTGAACTGTTTTGGTACCATCTGAAACTGTTTATGTTGTACAACCATTTAAAGAACATTGTGTATGCTTCTAATGGTTCCGGCTAATAAAACTTTGGTTCCGGCTTGTTTAAATGGTTGGTTATGGTTTCGGATCTCAATGCATTGCGCTTTTAGTGCCAAAGTTGGTTTAATTCCGTTTGGCTTCATATGGTTCCGGCTGATATTGTAGTGGTTTCGGCTGAACTTGTGATGATTTCGGCTGAAAGTGTGCTCATTGGTTTTAAACGGTTTTACCTGGTTCCATGATTCTGGCTGAAAAATCCGGCTGGTATCGCACAAGGATGCGCAATGCAACATGCTTCTTGCGCCATTGTTGGTTTGGCTCCGGATGATACAGGCTTGTGTGACCTGCAATAAATTTCTTCATATTTTATTTTTCATTTTTTTTTTTTAATTTTAACCTTGATCCAACAACTGCGTTCGCCGTATTGATTCGAAATTGTAAAATTAAAATACAGAAATTTGAATGCATAATAGTATAGTAGCTTACCCCTTAAAATAACATGACAATCAGATGCGGCATTTGACCAAAGCCACATTTCCTTAAAACCAAAAATGGGATTAACAAGACAACTTCCGAAGACTTACAAGTGCTGGATTTCGGTGCGGAAATTGAGCAGGACCTTAATGAGCTCTTGCTTGTGGTTTACTGTATTTGGAAAATCATACATCCCTTGAAGGGATTTAATTGCCTCAACAATGCTCTTCAAAATATCAGGATTTGCAACAATAGGGGGCCAAGCACGGTCACCAATAGTTCGAAGGTCCTGTCCAACGTCACGCACTCACTGAATCGGGGGCCTCTCTCGAGGTTATGTTTCCATTGGTGCCTATTCCAGAGTAGCCAGGTAAGCCTTGACGATTTAATTGTTCCAATTATATCGACGTTGTCCCATTCAGATGCATCCGGTAAATTTGTGAATACTTATATAGTTTTCGATTGATCATAATAACTTGCACTGAGTGTAAAAAGGGTACCCTTTTTACCCCGAAAATGTTCGATTAATCAAAACAAATTGCACTGACAGCTAAATTTTATTACATCGAGTAGTTTTTGCTAAACTGGGTTTTTTGGTAGAGTAACCCCTCTTTTCACGCACACCAACAACTGAATTGTCATTGTGCTGTCATTTTGGATTTGACGATTGTCATTTGTGACAATATCTATATTTGAAATTACGTACGTTATGCTCAACAGCTAACACACACAGACACATAAATGAGGGTAAAAATGTTTTTTGTTCGATTGACGCAAAAAATCAGTGCACTATGTTAGTGAGGGGTAAAAAATCAATCGAAAACACCATTAATTAAAACAATATAGTTGATGCACGATTGCTACAACTAAACTATTTTTGTTTAAATAATATTATAATTACTGTAAAAATGTTTGGTCACCGACCACCGTCATTATATCATATTCGCCAAATAATAGTGAAGGATAGAAATATAGTTGCTCCAACCATATTATTTTTAAAATTCACTTCCTATTATGATTCCTGCAACTATTAAAGGTGGTAACATAATTGTGATTGTGCTAAATATAATTTTGAATCATTTAAGTTGTTGAGGCAATTATTCTGTGATTATTGAATGTTTAATAATTTTTAGTGTATTTATAAAAAATTCGCTATCTTAATGTGTGATTAATTCGTATGTAAACACTAAACTTCCAACTTCCACTTTTTAGTTTCATGGCTGCAGTAATGTAGTCTTATGTGATTCCGATTATCGAATATTTTATAACAAATGTTAATAAAATTTTGAGATGATAGTGAAAAAACAAACTTTTTGGTATGCTCATGACGGGGAAAATAAATTCCGGATTTTGTTGTTTTGAGCTACCAATTGGGATAATAGGGATGGGTATTTCTTTCAATGCGATATCAATGCATCATTAATATTACATTTTATGTTTACTGTAATTATAAATATGATTATTATTGAATCAGGAACATGATTGGTAGAATCATATGCATGATTACAGCAAACATAAAATGATTATTGCAATCATAGTTTGAGTCTCACACATGGTTACAGAAATCATTTTATGTTTGCTGTAATCATTCATATGATTCTACCAATCATATTCAATATATATTAATGATTGTTGCAATCATAATGCCAATCATAATACCTTTTAAATATGATTGTAATAACCATATTTTTTCTCTGCGTGTAGAATTATACAAACTAATTTAGTGTCCCATGTTATTAGCATAAGTAACCACTGGTCTTATCATCACTTTGTAGATATTTAATTCTGTTTTGCGCGATATATTGCGAGACTTAAAAATTGTAATGTTAGCTTAGATTGCTTGGTAATCTGGTCCAATTTGAGATGTTTTTTCGCATAGACTGCGTTTTGCACATTTACAATCGATCCCAAGTATTTAAACACAAGTTTTGCGTTGTGTCGCATGTTAAAAATCCTCCTCGTGTTTGCCTTCTCGCGATTGTGATGTATTTGATTTTCGCTTCTTTGTTATAGAAACCAATTTGTTAGGCTGTTGCTTCCAACAGGATAAGAACTCATTTAACAGACTCGATGCTATAACCCAGAATGCATTTGTCGTCCACGTAAGTTAATATTTGAGTTGATTTGTAATCTTAACAGCTTCGCTGTGCTATGATTAGTTAGCGAACGACATAATTTAACGAAAAGTTGAATTGAATTTGAACTGTTGAACTTCCTTGCCACGCTTCTGATATTCGAAAGCCTCTGAGAGCTTGCCTTCCATTATCACCTTTTATCGGGCTTTCCATTAAGACGTTGTGCAAGGCTATCAACTTTGAGAAAATACCTGATGACACTCAGGTAATGACTCAGACTGCGATGCAACGGTGTTGGTTGATCACATGGGAATAATGGGTGTATGTTGAAGTGTTGCGACCAATAACTTTGCCACACTGAATTGCAGATTCGTTGCGAATACGCTATTCATTTTGATGAAAGTTGGCAGCAATTTCTTTTAGTGAACGGTATCTGTCTCTTTAACTTGTCGTTTCTTTTTCTTGAGTCTCTTTTTCTTGAATTCAAGCTATACAATTCTCATACGTGGTTATAGGTTTACATATATTTTATCTAGATTTTTAGTCGAAGCATTTGTTATAGCCGATTTTATACCCAGAATTGAGTAGTGATTAACTGAACTTGATTATTCAATGCTTCTGTAATTCAACGTGAGATCCGTTGGAATTGGTTATTATACGTGACAGACCCACCTCATATTTGGCAACTATCAGAAAGTGGTCCGAAAAGATGTTGGCGCCACGTTTGGTTTTAATGTCTTTGATGCTAGAAAAATTCCTTTTAGTGACGAGCATGTGGTTGATTCGATTGACCGTAACTCCATCATTTGGTTTTTTCGAGCCCTTAGAATTCACTTGTGTAGGAGGTATGTGTTGGCTATTACCGGATTATATAGCAGAGCTGACTCAGTCGTGCGTATCCCGCTATTATTTGATGCAAGGTGTAGGGAGTCCGAACCGACAGTACCAGTGAAATTCCATACAGTGACGGCACAGGAGATGATTCCTGCGGTAATCCCTCTGTCTGCACTCCAACCTGACCATCACCTTCTTTCCCTCTGATTGCAATTATATTTTGAAATCAGTTAATGGAACTCATCTTACTCGTAAATCAGCTTTACTTTGAAGGTTTATGACTTCATTCACGATCCTAAATCTTTCTGTTAACAAGAATAGTTCAAGAAAATGAATAACTTATATTTGTAAGCACATAATATTTAAAAATTAAATATTTGTAATACATACTTATGTTCATGAGCTATAATCATAAATAAAATAACAACAAAAAGCGGGAATATAATAATATAATTGTGTTATAACAAGTATATTTTTCTAATTTGATAAATTCATTTACTTTTTAGTGCAGTCACTGGAACACAAAATAAAATACATTCATTCATTCAACTAATAATAATTGTTAGAAATAAAATAAATAAATTGCACATTCAAGTAATAAATTTAATTGGTTTAATCTGTGCGCGCGCTATTTTACTTCAAAATTGCCTTCTAATCGTAAATACAATATTGAAGCAAGCGAAGCGCATGAATTGCAAGGTTTTTGAGCGACGTACACATCTCTTGTATCTTTTTGACTTTGCATTTGGCGTCTCGCGTTATCTGCAAAGTACGATCTAGTTTCACACAAATTACAATCCATTATGATTTGTAATTATTTTACTAACCTTATTTCTGCACGCACTATCGGCACCTTTGCTTCCACTCCACGACAAAAAAAAACTATTTAATTAACACCTCCGCATATAAAATTATGCAGATTAATTAGTTTTTTACATTTTGTTTAATTTAATTTTCTATTCATCAAACCAAAACTAAAATAACAAATTTAAAAAAGTTTGCGATGTCTCTTTTTCGTGAATCAATTAAAATTTCTTATACCTCCATTGTTAAAGTCGCGCAAAACAATTTTGTAAGAAATAAATTCTTCTTGTACCAGTCACTTGCATACAACAATGAAACCATTATCATTGTATATAATATCATGGTATATAAGAAAAGGCAAATAATACAATAAGAAAACTAGAAAAAATATATCGCGATGTTATTTAAATATCGCTTAAAATGGTCATATAGTTAAATCACATATTTTCTAAACAAACGTACATTGATGACGTAGCACTATTATTATATGACGTATACCTATATAATCAGCAACACACACGACATACATAGTTACAACGAGCAGTTATTTTTGTCAAAAATATAAGATGATCCAAAAGATTGTAGGTGTAAATTTTTTTGACAAATTTAAAAAAAAAAAATTAAATATGCGTTACTACATTCTAAATTTCGAATAAAATATTTAAAGAATCTAATACGAACACCTTTGGAATGTACCAACAAATATTTCTAAATCACACTCATAAATTTTATTTAATGTAGGCATTCGTTTTAAACGTATTTAGTGTTGTATTTCAAAGAATTTTAATTAATTAGGGGTTCCTAATATTCGAATATATATAAACATGGATTATGGACCATTTGAGAATTTAGTTATTGTTTATGTAAGAGCCTCTCTCATTTAATCCAACAACAACAATTTAATTTGCGGCGCCATAATGGTGCAATAATCTTCATTGAAATAACCTTCTGTGTATTATTTGGCAGTCACATCACAAATCTATAAGATTTCCATAATTGTAGATGTTAGCACGAGTTTCAAACTGAATGTTTTAACTTTAGGTACAAGTATGAAAATGTAATTACCTATAGGATAATATTTTCTATTTGTTTTTAATTTGTTTCCCTTAATTTTAGAATTACCTGACAGGTGAGACAACAGATAGGCGAAAAATCGTCTCATAGTTTTAAACATACCTAATGCAATGTTACTTAATGTATGTGAAGCTGGCCCGAAAAACTATCCTGAAAACAACTTTTCAATTTTGGTATGTTTCCTTGGTAATCTGCAAAATATTTTTCTTTTTCTAAAAAATACTAATTAATGTGAAATATTGAAAGCATACAAATAATAATTTCAATGCTTAATTAAATTGCATCTCGCACTCGTAGAAAGTTGTAAAATCTACATATAAGAATTACTATATATGCACGCATTTACAAATTAGTTTAAACGCATATTACAAGTTGGTTAAATATTTATTTGCTTAACGCATAGGAATAAACTCATTTGTAATGAAACAAAAGTTAGACCGATCCGTCACAGAAAAGATTAAACAAATGATCAGTATAGGTTTCATTTACGACAAATGTACATAGATCTCGAATACACCACTCTAGATTTCTAAAACGGAAAATTGAACGGACCGGATTTGTGATAAGAATTCTCTTGTATAATAAAATTAACTAAATTTGTTTGAAATTTAATTTACAATCTTTTAGTTTTAATCATTTTGGCGTAAATGCTACATACTTTTCAAAATATTTGCAAAAAACGAAAAAAACTCCTATGAAAGCTGCCAAACATCACTAGGATCTCTCAATTGAAAATCAGTGTTTTGTCAAAAATCGTCATCATACCTCTTAAATTTTTGAAAACTGACCTTGGTATTGTTGCAAAAAACTGGTATTGTTGCAAAATTAGTTTAGAATCTGTTAGTTCATAACTGTTTTTCTCTCGGTGGGAAAACGAAAACCTTCTAAGGGAGCATTCACTTCCGATGAACCGATTTCGGCCAAAATTCAATTCCGAATTTTTGTTAAAAAACAGTAGGGTCACGGATTTTCGAATTATAAAATTATTGTTCGTAAACTCTGCAATCGTAAAACCCGCCATATTATGAAACTAAAAGAAAAAACGAACCGGTTTTTTGTCTCTGGCAACACTAATCTCATTCTTTCTTTGACAGAAAATCAGTATATTTTTTCTAGTTGACGAAATGAGTCGATATCGATTCGCTGTGTGGGCCCATGACAAACTAGAAATTGATGATCATTTTGCTCAAAAATTCATCTTTTCGGACGAGGCGCATTTCCATCTCGGTGGGTTCGTAAACAAACAAAATTGTCGCATTAAGGGATCGGAAAATCTACAAGGAAATGTGGAGAAGCCAATGCATTCATTGCGTGATACTGTTTTGGGCAGTTTGTGGCGTGGCGGCATTATTGAGTCGTATTTCTTCGAAGATGAGGCACGGAAATCAACTACTGCCACATGTTAACATCTTTTTTGTAGCCATATCTTGCAGATATTGGCTTGGACGACCTTTGGTTTCAGCAAGATGGTGCGCCATGCCACACATCGGGTATTACAATAGCGAAACTGCATCATTCGATGCCCGCATTATCAGTCGAAATGGTGACGTGAATTGGCTGGCAAGGAGCTGTGATTTGACGCCTTTGGATTTTTATTTGTGGGGTGCCGTGAAGAACAAGTGTTATACGGCCAATCCACAAACAATTGAGCATTTGAACGCCAATATTGAAGCAACGATTGCCGAAATAGATCCGCACACAATCCAAAATGTGCCGAGAAATTGGACCGACCGAATGGAGTACGTGTAGGCCAGCGCGGCTCCCTTTTGAATGAAATCATTTTCCATAAATAATGTAACCCTTTCATGGTTACATTAATTTGGATATTGATAAAATTATAATTTTGAAATTGCTTCGAAACAATTTTAAAATTAACCAAACAAACCGGTACAATAACCAGGAGGAAGGGAAGAAACCCTAATGTTCAAAATTTGAAAAAAGTCGATTAACGCAATCGCCTTTTTCTAAATTTGGAACATAAGGCTTTATCAAAAGCGATTCAAAACCGTCTCAAGACCATGCAAAATTAGGTTTCGTATATGAACTCATCAACTAATCGAAGGTCAAAATCGGAAGGGTTTTTTGCATCGAATCGTGACGGAGGCCGAAAAGTGCATTCACTATACAATAAACAAAAGCACAGAAAATCGTGGGGTAAGCCCAGCCATGCATCAACTTTAACCGTCAAACCGCATATTTATGGCAAGAAGCTAATGCTGTGCATCTGGTGGGAACAGTTCGAAGTGATCCACTATGAGCTACTCCAGCCTAACGAAATCATCAATGGATAATATTATCAACATAACAAGCTCAAATACCCACAATATAGCATTTAGATGAGAACCAATATTACCACAATTGTATCGTTTATATTTGTTGCGACAGTGTATTTTATTAAGTTACAGGATATGAGATTGAACCATAGGACTATATCCTGTAGAATGAATGTAAAGTTTTTTCCCATATAAAATTTGCTATTTCATGTGTCACAAGCCAGAGCAGTTTTGTTATAAAAAAAATGCATATGGCGATTTCATATGTCAAAAAAAAACACCAACGAAACTACTTTTTGTTTTTGTACGAAATGACGACTTGCGCTCTTAAAAAATCTTGAAATTATTAATTAAAATGATTAAATATGTTAATAAAATGGTTAGTGGATAGTGTAGTAGTGCATCATTTAGTAATAAAAATTGAAAACTTCTTATTAAAATGGGAGGAATTAAAAATACAATAATTGAACCCAATTGGCTTCGATGTGCAAGATGTAAAAATGAGTCAAAATTAAATTATTTGCTCGTTACATTTTGAAAATAAATATTTTATGCCGCAGGCAAAATAGAATCGGTGAACATTTTTAAAAAACGAGTCATTCTCTTGTCGGTTAACGAGCCAACGACTACATTTGACGACAATGAAAATAATATTAAGTTAAATAGGACCAATTACTATTTGAATATAAACATGTTTAAATCTGCAATATATGTATTGTACTTAAGGAAAAAACAATTATTATTTTGTGTTGGAAGAATAAAAATATAATTCAATTTACATATTTTTTTAATTTTAACTTCCTAGGCCCTGTTGATTTATTCGCTTTCTCTTTAACCTCCGATTTGTGACGCTTGACAGATGCTTACATTCATTCTATATAATATATTTCTATGTTGTTGAGAAACCGAAAAATTCACAATAACTTAGATTTTTTAATTGGAGCGTGACAACATACTTTAGCCCATTCGTGATAGTTACGCAATACAAAATAAAAATCGACACGTCAAGGAAAAGTCATGTTGTTTGTCGATTGATACGACAATAAGAGTGATTATTGTTTTAATTAACTTTTAATTGTAGCTCACATTTGCAGTCTCCGGCAACCAGGCACTCCAATGTAAAAACTTTCGTAAGCAGGGAACTTTTAACGTGTTCATACGTTTTTTAAGGTCGGATTTTGTGAGGAAATCCATACAACCACCTTATTCAGGACCGTTTAAAGTTCTCGAAAGAGGGAATAAGTTCTTCACTATTGACGTAAACGGCAGGTCAGGTGTGGTATCTCGGGATCGCTTCAAAACGTGTTTCGCGGAGAATGCGAACATCGTGGGATCTTTTCCGGCGGCTCCGCTGAGTGAGAGAACTTCGGATAACGAGTCGGGTTCTGATGGTACAAATGTGTTAAAAAAGGTTCGCTTCAATCTTCCACCAAAGAAACCAGTTCAAACCAGGACTGGAAGACAAATTACCACTGGCATGTTTTGACTGAAAGCAGTTTCTGGTTCACCATCGGTTCTTTTATTTGGTTTATTTTTGGCCTCGATAACTTGCAGTTTTAAAAATTCTTCCGAATTTATTGGGGAGGGAGTTTTGTAGCGATGTTTGCAACCCTCTTCTATTTGCCGTATGAAGTGTACTATCACTTGTAAAGTGACACTTTAATAACAACACTAATTCAATTATCACATCTTTTAAATTATTTTATTGTAGAAACATGAATGTAAATATAATTTAAGAAAATATTTAAATAATACTACTTTAAAATAATTAACTTGATGGTTCGAGTTTTTCTTATATATTAAGGATGAAACACACCAAGCAGCAGCAGCGAGCAGCAAATTTAAATATTGGCTTATTCGCTTATGTAACGATACAAAATTATAATTTGAGTATAAATATAGGTATTTTCAATAAAATAAATCAAATATTTTCTAATTTTAATAGAAAAATTTAGATTTAAAGAAATTATATTGAATGAAGTTGCATCTATCGCGGCATCAATAGGTTCCATACACAGCAGCATGAATTTACTGCACTTGGCTGCTACTCATCTCATAACATCGATATATTTGGCACAATTCTATTTACAACTAAAACAAAACAATCTGCTGCGCTGCTTGGTGTGCACGCACATATACAGCCGTTAATGTGGATTGCTTGGAATATGTCGCGCTGCTCTTGGTGTGTTTCATCCTTTAATGTGAAAAAATAATAGAACATAAAAGTTTTTTTTTGTTAAGTAACCTACGATGGTAGACAGGGTTTTTTGTCTCTTCCATAATTTTAGAGAGTTCATTGTAATTTGGAAATTTGACAATTAAATTTGACATTCAAGTTTGCAAACATCGCTACAGATGCCCTATCCCATCGTCCGTATTTACCAGATATTGCTCTTCCGACTACCACTTGTTCCGGTCGATGACTCATGGCCCGACCGAGCAGCACATCACTGCTTACGGAGAAACCATAAATTGGGTCGATTCTTGGATCACCTCAAAACATGAGGAATCTTTTCGATGCGTAATCCGTTTGCCGCGTGACAGTAGAGAAAAAAGTTATAGCTAGCGATGGATACTTTTAATAAAATATGTATATTGTACCACTTTCTATGAATAAAGCTTCGAAGTTATAAAAAAAAATCCTCGAAACTTATTTGTACGGCTCAAAAGCAGTTTTTTAACAAAGAATTGTAATTTCCGCATAAATTTTGGGAAATTGCTCTGAACTGTTACAAAATTATTTAGGATATGTTTCTTCATAACCTTTATTCTCGTAAATGGTACACCACAGACAATCAAAGAAGATTTTTCATTTGAACTGATAATTCCAATGTCATCGTTGAATCTATGATTTTTCATTAAACTGGTGTACGCAAAAAACGAGAAAAACAGGAAATGAAATAGCAATTTAAATTTTATGTTTACATAGGATGCATACCTCTTTTAAGTTGTCTCTGAGCATACTTTTCAAAATACATGCAAACAAGGAGAAAGCTCCGTTCGGTGGGAAAACGAAAAAGCTTCTAAAGTAACTGTCACTTCCGGTGGACCGATTTCAACCAATATACACTAGGATCTCCCAATTTATAAAAAATGCTTATGTATGCAGTTTTATCCGATCACTTAGTCCACCAGGGGCTCGATTTTTTGTCGGTGATAATGATAATGAAAAAGAAAATATTTCATTTAACTTTTCATTTTATGTTTATCAGTTCAAATTATCATTTATTCAGCAAATGCAATTCCTTGTGCAAAATGAAAAATATTAATTAATTAAAACATTTTACGCAAGATGTCGGAGAAAATTGTTTATTATTTTCAGTTCAGTGTTTGCTTTCGATTGAGAAACGTCAAAATAAAAAAAATTCAAAAAATTCAATTTCTTTGTCATTTTTCGGCCGTGTTGGCCCTACTATGCTTTAAATTGTTCATTTAAATTTGTTCTATAATCTATAGATTACTTAAAATCAGTTGATATACACAAATTTCAAAAAAATGACATAAGAACACAAAAATACAATTTTTAATACCGTGATAAATATTTTTCATCGACAAAATGATCATACACATTTAGTTTTTTTCACTAAATTTGACATTTATTTATCCTATATCACCAAATCGGAATCGCCATTTATATTTTATCGATGATAATTTTATCATTATCACCGACACAGAATCGAGCCCCAGGTCAATATAGTACCGACATTTTTGTTGAAAAACAGTTTTTTGTGAAACATCGTTATTTCCACTTAAATTTTTCAAAACTGATCTAAAACAGTATTGTTGCAAATTTTATTAAGATTCTTTTAGTACATAGTCGCTTTTCACGTAAATGATATACTTTTCAAAATATTTGCAAACAACGAAAAAGCTCCTATGGGACTTCCGATGAATTGATGTCGACCTAAAGTCATTGGGATCTCCCAATTTTTAAAAATGTGTACGTATGAAGTTTCACCTCAGTTTACGCTTGGGCTGTAGAGTGGCAAAAGACTTTTAGTCTGCACGCACATACAGAGATATTTTAAAAACTACGTTTTTGACTTCTCGAGGTTAAAATTTTCATGATTACTTATTTATTCATATTAAATTTTGCTCAAAAGTTAGGCCCACCTATCCCAGAATTAATATAAATAGTTCAAGTCAAAATTATGAATATAACGGTTTGATATAAATCAAAATATCAGTAAAGGTTTCATATGAAAAAATGGAGGGGTTAATCGATTTCGGCCAAGAACCAGTGGGATCTCCCAATTTATGGAAAAAGCTTAAGTATGAAGTTTCATCCCGATCAATCTGTTCGTATAGACTGTGGGGACTGAGGGACCAAATTATTACTGAAAAACAGTTTTTTAACATAAATAGTCATTTCTGCTTAAGTTTTGGAAAACTGATTTGGACCGATATTGTTGCAAAATTAGTTTAACATTTTTAATTTCATACTTGCTTTTCTTGTAAATGATTTACTTTTATAAATGTGGTTTTTCTTTGAGAAATTTACAACAACAATCCCATATATGTAATTCAAAATTGGAATAGTTTTAAACCAATTTTTCTGCTGGTATAGAATAATTCTATTCTACCTGTAGTTTTAATGTTCACCACAAGGGCAAAGTTAGTAAATACTTTTATTTTTAATTGTTGGCTATAGAAATATAAAAGTAATTTTTGGTATTTTGACATCGCATTTTGCTAAACAAAACGAGAAATTAGTTACGATTTGTAATAATATTTAAAATAAAGTTTTAAACTTAACATTGTTTGTATTTTTATCTCGGTTTGTGTGGTTCAGAAACCGGAGCAAAATCAATGGCCACCCCCTATCCCTTGATATTTGCCCCCAAACTCCACCGTCGGCATTTTATGATACGATTTCCAGTGCGAAGAATTTTCAATCTTGATATCGATTGATGTATAGTAGTAATTCATGGAATTGACTTTCTTATTCGAGGCCGGCTGTTGTGAAATTCTCAATTTTAATTATATCACAAGGGTTAAATTCTTCGCCAAATATAACGCTCGCCACTTCATCAATTGTTGGTCCATTGTACGAGTACTATCTTTCGTGTTGGCCAACATGTGTTTTGTCTGCTCTAACTGCCACTTTGATGAAGCTCACCTCTTTAAGTATACGACGAATATTTATCAAGAAATATTTCGATTGGCTTGTGCCACCTGTTACCAGCTTTGATAATGCAAAGTAAATGAAATACTAGTAATTTAATTTTTCACGGTTTCCGTCTGGATCGCATAATGCATACTCGAACGATTTCCAATCCCCGGTTTGACGGTTTCAGATGAAAAGGCTTGAACTTATCCAAATTATTTTATCAAAATCTCAATATAATTCGTAATAATATAATTCGTGTAGTCTGGCCTAAATAAAATGATTTAATTCCGGTGAGTAAACTATCATTTGCGATTCAAACCCAATATGTCACCGATATTTCATAGAAAAACACAATTTGCTGAATATATGCCAAATGAATAGTTACTCACTGTTTGTATTTTGTATCACATTTCTGTACTAATAACTGGAAAAATCGTTAAAGGCGACCCCAACCCAATCGTTATGAAGTTTACTATGTTTAATAGAAATAGAGTTTTAAAATGATTTTTAACTATGCCATTCCTTAACCGATCTCTCCGATTGAGTCACAAAGAATGCAAAAAGTCACTTTCCAGAACTTTTGAAAAATCTTAAATACTCTCCCACATACTCTATTTGATCATGATCGGTTCGGAAATGTCTAAGTTCCAACTCAGATGGCCATAATTTGGAATTAAGTCCAAAAGAGTAGAATCCCATTTCTTAACCCCGCAAGTTTGGTCAAGAACGAGTGGAGCCCAACATTGTTTAATGGTGCATTTGATTAGGTTGATTTTGTTTTGCGTTCTAATTTCGGTTTTGGTCCGATTTTCGATTTGGGTTCTAGAACGAGAATAAAAAAAATTAAATAGGACATTTAATTAGCCTAAAATTAATCTTTAATTTTCCAATTGTTTTTTGATATGGGTTCTGCTAACTTTTCTAAAGCTAGCAGAACCCGCGTTTTAGTTGGAAGGAATGGAACTCAAAATTTTTTCATAAAGCATTTAATTAGCCCATAATTAGCCTATAATTATCCATACTATCTTGTAACGTTCTGCTGTATGGGTTCTGCTAGCTTAAGGGACGTAACATTATCGTAGCTAAATCAAAGTTATAATTGATGGCAGAATTTCTTGTTATAAATTGTAATAATAGTGTTACAAATTATAGAACATACGGAACGACTTGTAGAAGAAAGAGATGATCATTATAAAGTTGCTGAACTCGTTAAGTTGTCCATTATTCAGCCAGTGTCGTTTTATTTTTTAGTCATTTAATTGGAGTCCATATACATAATACAGATTTGCTTTATCCGGAAGTTTGGCGCCCAAACACTCATTTGAATAAATTAGAAACTTCTCTATTTAAAGACAATATATACACTACAGTTGTATTATTAAATCAACACAATTACTACAAATTAGCAGACAATTTTAGACCATTGTATAAAAATCAAATCATAAAGCAATAAATTAACATCCCACTATCTGCACGATATCAATTTCGAGTTAAGAACAACGCGTGAGCCCTTGAATACAGCCTTGAATTAAAAACTCAATTTGCCCAAAATAGCAACCAAATCTAATTTCATCATTTCTTAACAAAATCTGATGATCCAAAATCTCTTAAGTCTACATATACCAGTTACACATATTAAAGCCATTACCTCTCTATGTCTCTACGTATTTTAAATGTGTGTACGAGTATAAGCCCAGTCCTACACATCAAATTTAACAATATAATATCAACAATATTTTTGTTTAAATATTAATTCGACTGTTGGTATTTTGTGTGTCGCTTATTTTCGAAGATCCAAAATTATCGCCTCCGAACATAACTTAACAAAAAAAAAAAAAAAAAAATTAAGAAAAAATTTGTTTATTAACAAATGACAATTAATTTTGTTATCTTGCTAACGGTAAATTTATTTGATTTTATAGACATTGATAAAAAACAACAATAAAGGTTATTTCATATTCAGAATAAGATTTTGTTATGGAACCTCAAGGTAAGTCAATCTATATACACTTCAATCACTATACGCGATATATCCGTTTGGCTTACATACGTCGTTTGACAATTTTGAAACGAAATAAAAATATTCTCACGGATTTTTTTATTCAACATGTTAACACAAAAGATATTCTTAATAAGAAATCCACCCCCATGCATACGAGCAGACAAAATTATGGTCGGATACGTACATTTCACTGTTGTTTCCTAACACACAACTGGCACAATAATTTCACCAAAACCTAAAAATTATTGCGGAATTAATACGAGCAACTTCTCGAAATTTCCATAATTTTCGTGTCACGTACTTTCCAAAACATACCAAATTAGGCAATGCCGTACTGCGAATTAGGCAACTTGTTTGTGTAGTATTAGACATGTCGTGTGTATATGTGTCTTGTTTAGCAATAACAAAAAAAAATGATTGATTTGAGTTGAATTTTTTGTACGAATGGACCAATATGGCAATGAACATGAGATGTGTAATTTGTATTGTGTAAAAGTGTTATGGGAACAAAATGAAATTTGCATATATTGCGGATCATTTTGAAAGTATGATTTTAATATGGATTCTAACTAACGTAAGGACTATGCACTCGTAATCTAGTCTATAGATGCTTGTCTTGGTCTAGGCGACTCGAGTGCTGACGATTACGTTATGTTCAAATCAAGCCGAAAATATTTTATTTAGGCTAACTTAATTTTTGTAGAATACCTCGTCTTGTAACAGCAAGTGTTTAGATAATTCGCTAATTTTGAGTGTCTAGCGGTAATTAAAACGGTTATAAATTTGAAATCTTAGTTTACATATTACGTATTGATTTATTAATATAGGGTGTGCCAAAATTTACACAAGATTTGAATTAATTATTTAGAAAATTAAATTATTTAGTGTTTGCAATGAAAAAAGGAAAACAGGTAACAGTTTAGGACTAATAAACATGCAGCACTACACGAAAGAATAAAGCACTTTCATTGTTGAACAAAATTTAAAAAAAATCAAAAAATTGAACGCTGATTTTCGAGCAAAATCACCCTAAACGGAGGCGGAATTGGACCATACTTTTTTGAAAATGAGGCTAGATTCAACGCTGAATTAACGAAATTCAGCCACGTTTATGCAAAATGGTCATGGAAAACTTTTATGTGCCAGCAAAGCCGTGGAGATCATTTGCCCGAGAGCTATTCCATACATAACCGTATTCTATGTACATACTGGATAAATTTTGCAGTTTATAAATTGTCAAAAATATCACCAAAATATTTCTAAAATGATTGCTGTCAGTTTTGATTTTTTTTTTTTGTATTTCGCTGGCACTGACTGCATCCCGGTTTGGCGACCCCTTTGTCGATTTAATTTTCAGATTAATGGTTGATTGGTAATGCGACTGCTAGCAATGTTCCAGGGGTGCTCGCCCTTCGTAAATTTTACGACTACGACAAATTTAAGCTTCGTGTATTTTTATTAAGTCCAGAAATAACCGTATGTGGCTTACTGACGACGGTTTAAACATACACATTGCCACATGAGTTCCTACGCCCATAGAGTTTTAAGTCTACTGGCGCGTTTCATTTTCTTAATCTTTGCAGCTGTGCCGCATCCTCTACGCATCATCCTCTATAATTGGCCGAGTGTTGCTCTTTTCAATTTATACTTCTTGCAGGTTCGTTTCGGCAAACTTGACAGTCTTTCGCGTATACGTATTAATCTCGTGACTTTTTCAATGATTCTATTTTAACCTTCATGAATAGAGGGAGCCTGTTATAGTGATTTTAACTCCTTGTTTACTGCACCCTTAATTTTCAACTTGTTTATCTTGAAGTCTTCTATTATGGTATATCCGCTTTCTTGCAGGTGGGATGCAGACCTCGTATACCACTCTTTATATATATATTTAGTGTGCTTTGTGGCTCTTAATGTATCGGGGTCATTATTATTGATCTTTCAAACGTTATTTTAGCGCCAATACTCTATAGTCGTTGGTAGTAAGTTAGTTATCATGTCATTTTGATGTCCCCAGGGATTCGTTGATTGATTAACAGAGCGCACCACATTCATGCGAGGTTGGCATTTGGACAGCTATATAGACCTTCTAGACCAACGTCTCTTATACCTCCTAATAAGAGCAGGTTAAATAAAAACTTTAAACTTTAAAAAATAAACTTTATAGGCCATTTTATAGCACATTTTATCACATCATGGCATAGTAGCCAACTCCGCACACTACGTAACCTTTGAAACAAACGATGGCAACAATATTTTTTAAAAACTCAATCTGAAACTGTTGCGCTTTTGACTTCACATCTTTGGTATTCAATGAGTTCAGTATTAAGCTGCAACGCTTCGAACTTTATATACCTATGTGCTGTAAACCACAAAATGTTTAACCTCATTTATTTGATGGTAGACTAGTTAACTTAAAAAAACGGAAGTCGAAAACGTATGCCAAAATGTTGAAAAGTGGGTTAGAAGCGGTCAAAACTACGTTTCTACAACATTATAACGAATTTGAAATTTATTTCAAATCAAAATGCAGGTCGTATATCTCGATCAAATTCAAGGAAAAATCAAAGTAAATCCAAAACAATTTTGGAAATACTTTAGGAATAAATGCGAAATCGAGTAAACGAGATGACGTTACATGCTACAGAGGGATAACAACTACATCATCAATTCCTAAATTGTTTGAATTAGTTATGTGCAACAACCATACGCAAACCAGCATGGATTTCTGCCTGGCCGATCCACATCGATTAATCTGATTGAATTCACCAGTAAAATAATTAACGAGATAGAAAAACACCATCAAATTGAAGTAGCTTCGGATTTCAGTAAAGCATTTGTTTCCATCTGTCATAAAAAAGCACCCCTGAATTTATTCGCATTTGAGTTCCCACTCAATTACATAAATTGGTTCAAGTCTCATCTAAAAAACTGGCGTCAATTTGTAAAAATGGTAAATGGAAAATCAAACGTTATGAAAGTTACATCTGTGTTCCATGGATTTTTATTGTTTTCATAGACCGAATAACCGAGATAATCAAAAACTCAGACGTACTCGTATTTGCAGATCATGTGAAAATTTTTCGTACTATTAATGGAATGCCAGATACGGAGAAACTTCAAGAATACTTTGGTAGATTAAGTGATTCGTGTGATCATCGAAAATCTTGTCTTTTCATCGTAAAAGAAATCCGTTAATCACTTCATACACAGTCAACAGCGAAGTACTGTAAAGAGTCAATGAGATTATGGATTTAGTGCTGTGTGCCTCAGGTCGATTTTTTCGATTAAATTATGAACTAAACTAAATTGTTCAGTAATTCACAATAAAAATTCATAGGTGGCAGTAACAGCAACAAAACAAGCTAATACATATTTAATATTTATAATATAATATAGAAAAATTATAATATTGAAAAAAAAGTTGGTCACCCTGTGCATTCTCGAGTGTCACCTAGCCGTTTATGTCTGATGCCACAAGAGGTAACCTTGTAACTTGGTAACTTTTTCAAGGCTAACTAGTCGTAATAGATAATGTTTATGTACGTGTAAATCATTTTTGAAAAAAAATCATTTTTGAAATCTCTTCGCATAGAAAAAATGGCCTTGAAATATTTTTTATTTCATTTATGTTTGTTTAGTGTGGTTTCATCGAAAATTTGTTTAAGTCGCATTAAAACCTGTATCATACCCGGTAAACCAAAAGTCATATATTCGCCGAGATATTCGAAAACTAGAAATATGAATTGTCGACGAACCTAGTCGGAAAATAATATGGGCACGCCGTATATAAGGATATATTAAAAGCAGGCCAGCTCCACTCGTATAACAGACTTTAGCCAGTGCAAGATGTCACTCGGATGTCAATTAACTGCTTAGTCACACATAAACGTCTTATAATTCCGACTTCAAAGTCTGACTTTAGGCTTAGTGAATAGTATCCTAACTACCTACTTCAAAGATCATTAGATGTCTGGCTTCAATGTCACTCGTAAAACAAACACTCATGCTATAAACAGGTTCAGGTCCTTTATCTCTAACTTTAGATGAAGTTTGTTAGTATACAAACTACCGACGTCAAAGAGTATCTAATTGTAGGCTTAAATGCCCCTCATAAAATAGACGATATATATAAATATATATATATATAAATATATATATATGTATATATATATATATATATATATATATATATATATATATATATATATATATATATATATATATATATATATATATATATATATATATATATATATATATATATATATATATATATATATATATATATATATATATATATATGTATATATATATATATATATATGTATATATATATATATATATGTATATATTTATATATATATATATATATATATATATATGTATATATATATATATATGTATATATTTATATATATATATATATATATATATATATATATATTATATATATATATATATATATATATATACATATATATATATATATATATATATATATATGTGTATATACATATATTTATATAGATCTAGCTATTTGTCCGAATAAACCCTTTCTATTGCGCGAATTTCTTTAAGCGTCACACGTACCTCACCACTTATTGAATCGAACGATCAAGACTCCTCAAACAGCTCGCATTGCTTCAAACCGGTGCCTTCATCGGAGCAGGTGACCTTCACGTACATTTATAAATAGAATTAATAAAATGAATAAGGAAACTTATCTGATAATTCATTTCCTTTATTTTAAAAAATCACAATATTTTCATCACAAAATTAAAAATTATATATATTCATTCACATATTAAAAATTATATATATATATATATATATATATATATATATATATATATATATATATATGTATATGAAATTAAAAAAAATATAAAATATTGTATATAAATTTCAAAGATACAGATTATAAAATAAAATTAGTATAAACTCACTAAAATATATACATAATGACATTTCAAATGTTCATTACCGCATTTTAAACCTTATTATTTCTTTTTATAATTTATTCTTTTGAAGAAGTCTTGAGTTGCCTGCGAAATATTATCTTTATTGTAAAATCCTCGAAGGTCTTTTCGATTTTTATTACAAACTTCCGTCATGAATTCTAATATTTTTGGATATTTCTTAAAAAAAATCTTGTCTGAAACTAAAAGAAAATTATTATTTTTATATTTTAATAGTTAAAAGCAATAACTTGATTGTCACCTTCTTCGTCCGCCAATTTGTCACTTGCTTCTTCAAGTTTTTTTATTCGATCCCATTTTAATTTTTGCGAAAATTGGTCATCGAGGAGTTTCATGAGAATTGATTTGGCGAATCCATTTACTTCTTTTTTGGCATCACCTTTAAATGCATATTGAGTGTATGCATACGCCTGATAAAACAATAAAATAGAACAATATAATAATATGTATAATTATTTAATTTTTCACAATTTTAGTGAATACGAATTTGTAATGGAAGCAATATTCAGTTTCCAACATCTTCGGCTATATTCATTAAAATTGCAACCCTACTTCGCATTCTATATACACTATACAGAGCACAGATGTACCAGGAACTTTAGTGAACTATAATTTATTAATTATTAGATTTATTTAATAATTATATACTTGTCATTACAATTGGGAAGCAATAAGAAATAATAATAATAATAAAAATATTTAATTTCTAGGGGTCAAGTGGCAATCGGGTAGATTTGAATCCCCCATAAGAAATTTAGATTTCACACATTTTAATTAAAAAATGCACGCGACTTATGTATTGTTAACGACGAAAAATTTCATTTTCATTATTTCAGAGGAGGCAACCTGACCTCCTGTGGCACTATTCTGGCTTACCATGGGAATATGGAATTGGAAAAAATATTTTCATATCATTTTTCTGGCCTATTATAAATACATATTTTCAAAACAAAGTTATTGGTAATTTTTCCATTTTACATTGTTTCAAAAATATTTAGACCAAACCTAATACCCTCATTATCCCAGAAAAATACAATTTAGACAAATATGACATGTACATATTTTTTCCCAATTGGGGAAACCCAGAATAGTGCCACTGGTTTGCAGGGATGATATAAGAACAATGTGAAATTGGAAACTAAGTTATATTATGTATATTATATATATTATCAATTGCTTATTAACTATGAATAAAAAGTACATACCATATTTTGAAAAAATTCTTCTTGTTCTAATTCTTTTTCCAAGTCATCTAATTGTTCTTTAGAATTGATATTTGTGACAGGTATAAACGATGATGAGTTTGGCAGTTTCTTACACGACTCCATTTGTATTTTCATCATCGTTTCATTTTGTGCAGTTATTTTGTCCATAGTTGACTGCATGTGATCCATTTTTAATAACATGGTCTCGTTGGAATTTCGATGTTTAGTTACTTCTAATAATAAAGCTCTGTTTGAGTTTTTAATCTCGGTAGCTTCCGAGAATAACGCCCCGTTCAAATTTTTCAACTCCCCTAGCTCTAGCAATGCTGTTTGTAACGAGTCATATTGTAATGTGTATATTACATTGTTTACTGGATTTTGTTCTGTAATATTTGAGACATTCGTATTTTCATCCTGCGGCGGAGTTATAATAGTTGACTCGTGTATTGTATCAAACAGGTCATTATAATCGGAAATAGTTGTTTTATCAGGGTTGTTTTGGTTTAAAATTATGGGTTGAGCCACTTCATCGTCCGACAATTCCGATGTGGTGTAATTCAATCGTTTGCTGCACTCAATATTTGCAGCTTTGATTGTGGCTTCAAAAATAATAAATGAATAGGAAAAAATATGTAATAAATTGTAATAATGGGTGACATGACATGTAATTTTGAAATTGAACCATTCACCTTTATTTTCATTTTATTTAGGATTAAATGAAATTAAAAGGCATATCCTTGATCTGGTCGCAAATTACCCATATGATACCGAAAATCTGGCTACTAGATTAATGTTACTATTCCAACTTGATTTAAAATTATAATATTGTTGAATTGTTAATATGTTGGCGATTCCAAAAAATTAAAAGTTGCGCTGCAAAAATACAGCAGTTGGCGACAAGCCTTTTATAGATTTTCATTTTACAATCACAAAAATTTAACAAACCTTCCAGAAAATACTAATTTAAAATTCAAATTTCTATGGTAAAATGTATCGAGCTGGTGTATTTGTAGCAGCAAACAATCTACCAAAGTAATTAATATTTTAAATGGTTGTTTTCTCGATCATAGCTTGTTACGGTTTTTTCCTTCGTCAATTTTCAAAAACTACCATTGAATAAATTGAAACAGTTCCTAATTTTAAGCTAATTAAAAGAGATTTGTATTCGAAATTTTATCGATAATTTCGAAGTTATACATATGTCGCCCCAAATACTTATCAACCTTAAGGATTTCATTGTGATTAAATCATAAAAATAATTTTTAAGATTTGATCACAATTATAACAAAATATGAAATTTTTTAATAATAAAATTGTTTACCTATGTTATATTTTAAAACCCGGCAAGGGTACTTAACCCAGTCGTCTCTCGGTAACCCGTGATTCTTAAGCTCGTAGCTCCAATATTTTGCTTCGGGGCAAAAGCATTTGTCGCCTTCATCTGTCAGCCATGCGTATTTAATTACCTCGACGAGTCTTTTATGTTTATTATTTTCATCCGGCTCAAACTCCACCACAGCAAAATTATTGTTTTCTTCTTTATTCGACATTATTTACTATTATTCGCAACTTCAAAGCCTGCAAATATTGTGTAACTTATTAGCTTGGATAACAAACAAGACTAACACGGATAATCGTTAGTCGCAACATAAATGTTCAAATTAATCAGTTCAAATAACGGTAACTAAATAGATTGATATATAGTTATCTCACTGAAAATACTAATTATCTTTCGTCCAGTTTCTGTCTAAAAGTGTGCAACTGGAGAGTGAAAGAATAAGCATTTTAAGTGAGACAATATTTTAACTATGATATGAATGTTATATGTACGAATATATAAGAATAATAACAAATTGTTTGTACACTAACACGAAACAAAACATTACGAAAACAAATGCCATTTTAGCTATTTGTTTTCGTTATGTTTTTTTCGTGTGAGTATACAAAAAAATTGCGAGAGAAAATGTATAAACAAATGCATAATTTAATTATACATACGAATATAAACCGTTAAATTTAATCAGGTGAGACAACAATATGTTTTTGATTTAAATGTCCGTTTTATTGTATTACCTGTACATTTGACAATTTATTATATGTATATCTTGTAAACTTGTTAACTGCAAATGATGTAACTACGTTATCTCAAAAATCGACAGTTTAGTTGTGTAACTTGTGTTATTACACTTTATTATACTACTATTGTAAAGTTATTAATTATTTATTTAAAAGTTTTGTTCATTTATTTTTGTAAAACTACTAAACCGGTTTAAAGGAAAAAATGATTTTAGAGATGGGCTCTCCGGTGCAAGCATTGAAAATAGTTTTCGTTCCAATTGTGAAATATGTAGTTTTTCAGCACTTAATGTAATATTTTGACACGTATATATGCTAAGCTTAGAAGAACGTATTGGATATATGTAAAAATCACGTTTTTCTAAATATTGTTTTCCAAATACGAATATTTCGTCTCCTTGTTTTATGAAATGTATAATCTCATAAATTTTATTTTGCTTACTGAGGACGTATTTGTTTTTTTCATCATTGTTAAGTTTATATCCATAGTATTCGATCTCCGAATATATATTATCGGATCCTATATTTTTTTTGTTCAATTTGATGTGTGATGTATTTTCATTTTTATTGGTCAGACAAGACGCACTGTTGCTTTCATACAATCTATTGGCAAACTCGATTAAGGGATGTTTATGAGCGGCCAATAGTTTTTTGAAAGGATGCATATATGATTCAAAACAGAATCCAGAAAACGTGTCCAAAGATCCCTTGAAAATCATTACTTCTTGTGCAAGATGTGTTAACATATGTACATTATGGTTAACCATATCCGATCCATAAATAACAGCATATTCTGTGACAAAATCTGTCAAAAGTTTTTCTGCGATAAAATTGTATTGAATGCATGAATCTGGGCAACATAAAATTTTTATTGCAACATGAAGTTTTAGAAAGTGTTTAAGGTATTTCAGAAGATACATTGGCAAGGTATTTTGCAATACAAATGGTCCATAAAAAAGCAAAAAATTTCTGAGTTCGCTTCCTTTAAAAACTGCCAAATGATCTAACGATCTCAGTTGCCTTTGAAAGTTATTTGGTAAAAATTTGTTCAAAAATATCATTTTATTCGAAATCGTACTTTTGACATGTTTTGGAAATAGTGGTTTTTTTCCAAACCAAATTTTTAGTAACTTTTTCATTACTCCCAGCAAAACAATATGCAAGTAATCCAAAGCTACTTGTGACACCATCCCCAGACCAAGTTCTTCAAATGGAGAAGCTGTTATATGAAAATCCGCATCAATTCTTTGTGTAAATTCAGAGTCTGTACGAAGAGGCGCTGGAGGACCGTTGAAACACATCTTATGATATTTTTTATCAAACTTGCCTCGTATTACACATTTTGGGCAACCTGCAAAAGCATTAAAATGCTTAACACCGCAGACACTTGCTCTGGCTGGAGCGTCACAAATTATTGCTCGTATTTTGATCAAAATATTTTCTCCATTATGATGAAAATTGTTCGCAATTTCTTTCATTTCAGATACAAAAGGATTTAGAAATTGTCCAAAATTATAAGGTTTTCTTGAACCGTGATATATTCCAATAACAAAAACATTATGAATGTCAATATTAATAACTCGGCCTAGTACTAACCAAAATGAATGCTCAGTGTTATCGCTAAACACAGGTAATCCATCAACGTTTATATCAAGATGCAATGTTCGTGGCAATGATGATAACTTTAAGTTTGTTTGTTTTAAGATTCGATTTAGATTATTTTCTAGACCAACATGCACATATTCTCCTGGAGAAACTGAAATTTTTTCTAATTTTCGAGGCGTTTGTAACAAGGTTCTATAGTCCATTGGTAAATCGGGGAAAAATACTTTGAAAAACTTTAGTAATTCGGATAGAGAATTTTTGTTTATGTTGTAGTCAATAGACCACTTTTGTAAGAAACACTTAACGTAAGATGTAATTTCTGGGTTGTCATATGGTTCAATACCATTTCTAACATTAAAATTTTCACCGATACTTGAAGAATCATGATTATTAAAATTGTTCACACAGTTATAAGTCTCGCAATTATTATCGTTTGGATGCACGTTAAGCTCGTTATTTAAATCTTCTTTATCACAAAATATATTATCTTCCATCAATAAACTAATATCACCATTAGACGCACAATCACTCGATTCGTTTTCTCTTGATTCACCACGTGTTTCATTAATTGGATTTGCTTTTCCATTTTCTAGTAAAATTTGTTTTAACTGTTCTCTATTAATTTTTTTAATTCTATTTTTTAAATTATTAATAGATTTAATTCTTATTTTATTATTTTTTAATAAAAAACTCATTTTAAATTTGGGAAACCACTTGTACCGCACGCACGTAAACCACACTCACAAATTAAAAACACTTGCTACTAAGAAAACAAAAATTTTACTTACCTGTTACACCCCAAGATGAACTTTTATAATGCGCCTAATTTCACATACTTTGTTTAACACAGTAAAACGGAAATTAAAGTATTTTATTTGTTTACTAAACTCCGACTTTCACGTTTGAACTTACATATTTGACTTTAATATACAACCATACTACTGACTTCATGGTCAAATTAGTGTAACTACCTTTTAAGTCAATCGAATGATAGACACATACGCCAGTGTTCTGTAATCCACATTATTTTTGTCATATAACCGACCCCGAAGTCAAATTTCAGTAAATTTATACAACTTTTCTAAATTGACCGTTCATTCAGTCGTACTGCTAACTGCAAATCCAATTTTGTGAAACTAACCTCGGAGTTCGTCGAACGATAGGCCCAGTATGTCAGTGTGTTGTAACTTACTTCGTTCTTTGTTATATGACTGTCCTCAAATCCAATATTCCGATTAGTTATTATTTAATTTCCATCTGGCTTCATTATTAATACTTAGTATTGAACATTAAAGTCAAATTTCTGTAAGTAATTTTTAAGTACATCGTATAATATGTTGATTATGTCAGTATTCTGTAATCCACTACCTAACATTGACATTTAACTGACGCATAAGCCAAAGTTCTGTAACTAGCGCCTTTGAATGTCAAATGATTGATTTTTAAGCTCAAATTCTAAAACAGTTGTTATTCCTTATGGTAAGATTGACCTTTAAGCCAGGATTTCATAAAATGACTTTTGTTTTAGTTATATTTCTGGCATTAATGACTAAAACACGAACTATACCTTTGCGTTCCTTATAGATAGACAATGAAAAGGCCCAGGTGTCGTATTATTAACTTTAGCTTCAACCACATGTCATACGACTAACATTTTGATCATTTTCGACTTACTGGTTTACCGGGATAGGCAAACGGGGAAAGAAACGAAGAAAGAATCGGTTTCTGTGATACCTCGTGTGGAATGGAGCTATAATATAGAAAAAAATACATATATAAAATATATCACACGGACGAATTTTTTTTTGGTCACCTTGTGCGTTCTGAAGTGAGTAAGTGAGTGAGTGACATAAATGTTATAATATAGAAAAAAAAAATTTTGGTCACCCTATGCGTTCTCGAGTGAGTCAGTCAGTGGACATAGAAGACTGTATTATGACTTTCCAATTTTCCAGTTTTTCAATTTTCCAATTCTCAAATTTTCCAATTTACCAACTTTCCAAATTTCCTATTTTCATATTTTTTATTTTCCTATTTTCCAATTTTCCAATTTTTCAATTTTCCAATTTTCCAATTTTCTAATTTACCAGTTTTCCAATTTACCAATTATCCAAATTTAAAATTTTCATATTTTCCTATTTTCCAATTTTCTAATTTTCCAATTTACAAATTTTCAAATTTTGCAAATTTCGAAATTTCCAATTTTTCAATTTTACCAATTTTCCATTTACCAATTTTCCAATTTTCCTATTTTCTTATTTTCCAATTTTTTTAACCAATTATTAAAATAAAATGGTATCAACTAATGTTCCATCTAGGGATTTATGAATTGTCATGGCACATCCTGATACTAAAGGAAAATGATTTCGTTTTGCGTTTATTGTTTCGTTCGCCTCGTTCGATTACACTTTTCGTTACGCATTTGCCAGCTTAGTCCCCAAGTCAAGCGTGCCTAAAGAAGTTTTACTTCAAAAGAAGTGTCACGCAAAAATTGTTGCCGGGTAAATATAAATAAATATCATAACCTTTGACATTTGAAAACTAAATTTAAAAGTTACCTTGCGAGGAGACTTTTCGTTTGTAACCTAGCGGCGAATAGCGTAAGGTCACCTCAAAAAACGTTAATGGTACTATTCCATGTACAAAACAGAAAGATTTTGCTGAACATCGGAGAAAGACAAGAACTAAAATTTACACTAGAGTGACTGAGAAACAACATTTTTATTTTATAGTATAAAAAATTGGGGAAATTTTGAAATCAACAAAAACTAACCTCACATTTTTTAAATAAATAACTAAATATCTTTATTTTTAAAAGTTGACAATTATTTTATATCGTAAAAATTAATAATAAAATTAATATCATTTTTGAGATGAGCAAAAAATATGTTGTTTTATTATTTTGATTAATTTACCAAAATATCTAAAAAAATGTTCTACTATAAAATATGGAGGAGAAATTTTTGACAAGTTCGTAAATTAACTTAAAATTTCAGTCGTGCAGCTGCCAAAAAATTTCTCAAACATTTTAAAACCTAACCAAAATAAGAAATAAATAATGAATCAGATAAATTTAATAAAAATATTTCATAAATATTTAGTTTTACATAATAATAATACAGTGAAGTTTAAAATTTGAGTTTTGTGTGATGAAGTTGAAGTAGATCGGTGGCTAGTAGTGTAAATATTTCGGTACTGGAAGATAATGAAGAGTTAAAAGTTTGTAACAGCTCATGGACACAGGACAATGTAAGTGGTGATGATTGTAGACCGCTTGGCTAGTCTTTCAAATTAATCTGTGTTTTTTATATATTCGTAGAAAATCAACAAAGATTGCATTTCAAACAAATTTTATCGATACATTTGCCAATTTGGTTACTGGCCATCGTAAATGTCAAAAATTTCCAAGTATTTGGTGCCTCATTGGAAGCATCGAGTAAAATTTATGGTTACCGGGTCGATATCGTGCACAAGGAAGTGATTCGAATGTGCGGTGGTTTATCGTATGAATGTTGGCGGTAAAAAAGAAGGTGAATTTGCATGATCCAAAAGCAACGGCTAAGGCTAAAGCAAAAAAGCGACGTCAACAAAGTTCAACCGTACCAAAATGCAAAGCAACGATAAATGGTTAACTAGATACGGTATCTTTCTTGGATCCCGTATTTGTCGATATAAAATCCAATTTAAGCGATATGACTAGTTCGAATCGATCTTTTCTAAATACGCTGGGATCGAATAACTCGGAAACTTTATTTGATAACTATAATGCGTACTGGGATAAAACACCAAATGAATTTATACTCAATATTTGGGCACCCGTTGTAAATGAGAAATTTTATTTGAAACAATATTTAGGGACTACAATATTAATGATAATATAAACAGTTCTATAAGTCAAAAAATGATTTAAAAGCCTTGCAAAGTGTTGGGCAAATTGTCGAGGAGGTACTCAAACCATCGACTGAGGATAAATGTAAATATGTACCTCCAATATGTCAGTGACTCAGTGAAACAATAATTTATGTTTATCTATATTTTTAGTTATTGTGAAAGCAACAAACGGGCTACGATATGTTGGGTCAGTTAGACAAGACAAAATTGAAAGCTGGATCTAAGGTAGCTCTTGATATGACCACACTTACAATAATTGCGGTATCTACCGCGTCAGGTTGATCCCCTCGTTTATAATATGTCTCACGAAGATCCTGGTGATGTAACATATTCGCTATTGGTGGCCTATCCGTACAAACTCGTGAGGTCATTGAACTTCCGTAAATAAATCGTGAATTATTTTTGCGTGTTGGTATAACACAGCCAAAAGGTTGTTTAATATACGAATTACTAGTCGCACGTGCGGTAGCATCACAACTAGACGCAAATTTCTTAAAAGTTGTATCGAGTGCTATCAATTAACCGATCGTGAAATTCAACGTACCTACTTTAATAAAATTGCTTAATCAAATGGATGGTTTCAATTCATTGGGCCAGGTTAAAATGATTGTGGCTTGATCGAATGGCGGTTTATGAATACAAGTAAGTCTTTGAATACAAAACGGTAAAATTTTTTAACTAATAAGAATTTTGTTTTACTTTAGATTACTAGGCCTTCAAGCAAACTGTCATCAAAACATTAAAATGTATAATTATCAAAATGACTACGTACAAAATCTCGCGATGTATTTATAGGATCACAGAAACTTCCGTTTGATGTATGCACCCACTGAAATTATTTTGAACAAAGGTTTTAACATAAATGAGTATTTTACTCCCGACGGTTTTTCGAAGGATGGGTTTCCAGACAAGGGATGGGTTTTTATCGGTTAATCATTACAAACACTGATAAAGTTGATATATTGGGGTTAAAATTAATATAAAAATCAATAAATAATTTTTATTTAGTAAAATGAAATAAAAAAAAATAGATTAAATTAAATAAAAAAAAAAAAAATCATCCATGTTTTAATTTTTTAGCGTGTCGTCGCACGACCAAGCACAAAAATTTATGTTTTACTACCATAAAAATATCAAAAAAATAAATGTTTGCGGAGAGTGGGGGAATTTTTTCAGTTTTGCTGCTATAAAAAATACTTGAGTTGATATTTTTTATGAAAAATTATGGCAGCACAACAACAAGTTGCTCAGCAAATGCTCAGCAAGCTATAATCGGATGCGCCATTCTTCCTATAGTCGATCTGTATTTTTGTCTCGTTTTGGTTTTGCTGAGATAATATTGTATGCACATGGAATAGTACCATAATGCATAATTTAGTCAAAAAATAGACATGAGGCACACAGCATAGGATACATTTGTCGAAAACGCCAGTTTCAATAGTAGCTATAATTCAATTGTATTGCGAAGACGAATGCCATATTTGGTTGAATTAAATTGCTTTAATGAAAACACTGTAAAGTGACAATATCTATTTATTTTTAGGAATATCGAATTCGAAAGTTAAATTTCTTCTTCAGTTCCTTTTAACAACTAGATTAGTTGTAAAAAGGAACTAAAGAAGAAATTTAATTTTCGCAATCGATATTCCTAAAAATAAATAAATATTGCCACTCTAAGGAAATTTTACAAGTGTTTTCATTAAAGCAATTCAATTCAATTGTATAAGTGACAAAAGTTAACAGTAAGGCTTGACAACGGATTTCAACAATTATTGCCATATTTGGATTTGTTAAACGATGGACAGGTGAATTTAAAGATATTCAAACCTTATGTTCACTCTATTTCGATTATGTTCTATCTCAACTGGAAAACGCTGAAATGGTCTGGAATCCATACTATGCTGTGCACATTAAAAAAATTGAAAGCATTCAAAAGAAGTTTCTGATTTTCTTGTTAAAAAAAAGTGACTGGGATTACGACCACAACTTACCATTCCTTAAAAATGTGGCTCGGTTACCTCCGTACTCAACAAGATGCACGGATTACAAAATATGCACGCTTCTCTTGGGCGCGGCTTTTATTGGTAACGTCTTGCTTGGTCACATTGGTTCAGCTTACATCTTGGGAAGCATCAATTAATGTGCCATGCAGAACATTTCAAAACTATGTGTTTTTAGCACTAGAAGACCATTCTACAAACTATGGAGAAAACAACCACATTAATATGATATCTAAATCATTCAACATCATCGACGACCTATTCGACTTTAATTTATCAAAGGACAACTTCAAAAATATCCTGAACAATTATTTTTAAAATTTTTAAATGTTAAATCAAAATTTGATTTATATTCTTTTTTTTGTTTAAAGTTTTTTCGTTAAATTTTTAAATGTTTTAATTTTTTATTTTATTTTTGTTGTAACAAATTTGTATTTTAAACTAAATAATTTGAAATCCTGCATGTATCACATAATAGATTTCTTTGAATAAATAAATAAGTTGCTCTAAAATGTCAAACATTGAGCATAATCATTTACAATATACTCTTTAAAACTCACTCTAATCGACAATTTTCCGTGGCAAGTGGATAGTTTCAATCATAATCCAGATTCATAAGAAAGCCTGCAAACTTGATAATTCTAACCGTAAACCAATCGCGAATCTAAACTTTATTCCCAAGATGCATCGTATGTGATTCTCTGTTCTTTCACTGTCGACTGTTGTTCTCTTATATTCAGCATGATTTATTAAGGGGTCAAATCATTCGCTACGAACACCATAAAAGCGGCAAAGTAGGTAAATGTCGTCACTTCAAAGCATCATTATGCCAACACTTAAATCTATTGGGTTTCTGCTGCAGTTTCAGCTTTAGGTGGCATCTCATATAAAAATAAATCGCTCTTTTTATCGCAACCTCCGATGTACCCTACAGTAGCTATTTTGAGATTAATTTTGCCCATAAATAACGTTGAACACGTTATTAAAAACGTAAAAATTATTTCTACACATTATGAGAATCATTTCGAACTGAACATTAGCAAATCCTCTCTCTCTCTCTGGCACTATATCCCATCAAGGGATTTGGCCGTCTCAAATGAGATTTCATAATCATATTTTCATTTCGGATAATGAGTGATTCATTACATTGATCATAAACCAGCCGTGAAAAATTTGCTTTTCTTTGTCACAACCGGGAATCGAACCCGGGACCTCCGGTCGCTGGAGCAAGCATGCTGACCACTTTGCCACCGGGGTATTAGCAAATTCCAATCCAAAACTTATTCTTGTAAGCGCTTACCGTCCTATTCTAAAGAGTATACAACCAGTATTGATGTTATTGCAAAAGCATTGTCTATTGGAGACCTGAGCGTAATCTGTCATGGCGAACTTAGATTTAGGAAGTATGTTTCGAATATGAATAGCAAAGCAAAGCCCATGCTGTGTTTTAATAAGCGATCGTTTGTGGAGTTCTTTACTTCATTTCATGCCTTAGTTCATAAATAACATGAGGCTGGTGCATCGTTAATCCATTCGTTTTTACTTCGAGGGCTATCTCTGATCCACAATTTTAGTTTTCATCCCTACTTCAAAAGTCTACTTTCACACTATGAACTAACAACAGTCCGTAAGAGAGTCTCAACGTTTTGCGGCCCCTGGTACCAAAAGTATAAGAGTGAAACCTCACGAGGTAATCAAAGGCTTAGTCCGAAAATTGGCACATCTGAAAAATTCACGGGAAATTACCATTACACTTTACTATATTCGTTTAAAACAGGATCCAATTAACCGCCTCTGTAGTTTAGCTTTTCTTCGGTGATCTTTCTAGCCGACGCCAGCCCCTCTCAATATTTTGTCGATATTGGGTATAGCCAAATCGCTGGCCGTTTGCATCTTTTCAATAGGCCGTCGAGAACATCCATACGGTTCTTGCTCGCCATCGCTTTTCACCAGTTCTTCCAAAGCGGGCCTTTGCAAAACACATAAAAACCACGCCAGACATCGAATTTCTAATCACCAATTGCCGCTGCCGATTACTATTTTTCCCAAGTAGCCATAACTGCAGACACAACTCAATATCCTATTCAACGGACTTCCAGATTTGATCGTAAATGGTTCACTACATCAGTCTAAATTTGTTTTGGCAGGCATATATTATGTAGAGAATCACTACCCCGTCCAAATGTAGCTATGCAACAATCGCTCTTCGGCGTCATTGGAGAGCATCCCCGCATTTGCAACGAGTTTCGGTTTTTTCTTTAACCCATACTTACCAACATCAACCATATACGTTGCAGAAACCTTTTACTAAAATCATCAAAACTATCGCCCCTCGGTGGTCCGTTGTCATTCTCATTCACTTTACTCAGACCAAATTTCCTGGTTATTACTGATTAACAAATGGCTCACTATGAGACATCAATTCTGCATGCTCAACCATCCAAAATACCAAGAAGAAGGTGTCTTTTTGATTCTCCTTAATTTGCTATCTCCTTCCCACCATTCGATTCTACGAAGCCCAATGGTTCGTTCCAATCAATGGTTCTTCATCGTTCGGTTCGATTTTGTTACTGACAGTCATTTCCAGCATCGGGTCCCCACCGTTATCTGAATAGACCTATCCGGCAAAGTTTCTGCACGATGTTTTGAATTGGATGCCCAATTCCTCCACATTTTCCTCTATAGCATTTGATTTTGTTTATCAAACCACCGATTCATTTGTACTGTCATTTCATGTCTTCGTTGAGAAAAATTTTCAGTTATAAAAGCCAATGATTAAACCATATCGAAAAATCCAGCTGATCCAGGAACTGTTGCCACCACTACATGTTCATTATCTAATTTTTCTTCTATTACATCTTTGAACTTATTATTATCCGCGTGTCACTCGTTGGTAAATTACGCTGCTTTAATTAGTATTTTAATTCTGTAACCGTCGAACTCTTTAGACCCATCTTCAAATATTCACAACCCACATGGCTGTCACCAATTGTTACGAATTTGTACTGTTAAATCCGGATCAGATCTGTGGATTGTGAACACAGCTATAACTTTGAGGGTTTGCGATAACAATTATTTTACTTTATACCACTACCGGAATATTCCCTAAAATACCAGAAATATTCTTACACTAATTTTCCTAAAATACTAACACTAATGACTAAAACACAACAACAGCAATTTCCACAATTATTTATTAATCCACTTTTCACTTTCGCTGCCCAATTTCACTTTTAAATTATCGCATATCGCGTTTTAAGTAAGACTCTTCACTTGTATTCATCGCACCCGCATTTATATATCGCGCTGGGAAACCCAGATATCACACGAACAACTGTTCTGTTGTAGAAGATACTTCTGTACAATTAATCAGTTATACAACTAAACTGTTATACAAGTAGTTCTAAATCTTAAATCTAGATGTCTTTATTTCATAAATGTTATTAAATTTGTGTTTGATATTAGTGGCATTTCATTTGACCAAGGAATTGAAATTGGTATTCAATTCAATTTTTGGTCAAAAGAAGCAAGCAATGAATTTTCGTGATTTGTTTCTGAAAGTATGAGTTGTATGAGTCCATTATAATCAATACACTATGCCACAATTATTATTTTGTTGTATTAAAAAATCAATCCAAAACCTTTGTCACTAAACTTAATAAACACATTTTTATTAATCACTTGTTTTTGTTTCGCAGAATATTTTTCAAAAAGTTTAAAAAATCACTCGATCGATTTCGACTTGTTAGGTCATCATCACGAGTATCTACTCTGATGATGACCTAACAAGTCGAAATCGATGGAGTGATTTTTTAAACTTTTTGAAAAATATTCTGCGAAACAAAAACAAGTGATTAATAAAAATGTGTTTATTAAGTATAAGTGTGTTTCGCCAAGTGCCTACGGCAAATAACGTAAAAAGTACTTTGTCAGTAATGTGTTAGTATGTATCAATTTTGTAGAAAATGTCGAAAAAATCAAAATAAATTATACAAGATGGCAACATTTAGAATAAAAAATTTAATTTGGAAAACTTTAGTGGTGAGCACAGTAACTAAAAAATAGAATTGGAATTTCAATACCATCAACTCTGTAGGAATTCAACAAATCCAAAATTTGCATTGAACACACAGCATTGTTGTTGTAAATTCGCAAATGAAATGTCGCTATTTTGTTCGTTTGCTTAAATTGGAACCCTAAGCGGTACGGATGAAATAACATTAACTAACAGCACACTTCGTTTTGTCTTGAATCGGCAATATTCGAGACAGTGCATTGCTTACTATTGGGCGTTTCTTTACAAAAGTATTCATAAGCTCCTTAAAGTGTAATCTGCTTATAACCGTAATGGCATATTCCAATACAACTAGAGCAAATAGTCTTCTTTATCTTCCGGCAGGTAATTAATACAGCGTCTCTCTTCTGCTCAGCTCGTTCCACTCCCATTACATTGCAACCAGTAGTGGATCGTACGTACGGTTTCGTTACAAATTCGAATTACTCTTTATTTTGCTTAGCAACCAATACAGTTTTTACAACCGGTAATTTGGAACCAGAACAAACCATTGTTTCGACATAAGCGGGCCGAACACAGGTCATTGTAAGTAGTCTATCAATATAAGGATTCTGTTACCAACTTTAATGATAGCCTTGATGTTTGTAAAGATGTTGATGTAAAATTATTAGATGATCCAAAGATGATGAAGAAAATTATTGCTCCAGTTGTATGAAATGATGTAAACGATGAAAGTACCACAAAATGATGTATTTAGGAATTTTACTTTATTGTTAGATAATCCACAAAAGAAATAAATGCCACACTATTGAAACTATTTTGAATTAGAAATAAAAACCAAGCTATTAATTTATTTCACTTAAAACACACTGTATATTTTTAATTGATTGACTAAATTATTTGCAAGATTGCAATCGAATGAATATGAGAATTAAATTTTTCAATATTTAGCTTTTACAAAAAAAATATGTTAATTCACTGTCATGTTTTGAATTTAAGAATTAATGTAGATTGTACAATACTTGAATAATTTGCTATTAAAATATTAAATAAAGTACTAGTACGATGTACTATGCAGCTATAATTACATTGTTAACCGCGCTCATCGTACTACTACTCTAGTACACCATAAACTAAATGAAAATAATGACAGTAAGTTGACAAGTGATTTTACAAGGTGTTTTAAAAGATAAGTATAAATTATTTACATAAAATTAAAGTTTGATGATTTAAACATTATTAATTATAGATTCTTAATTGCAGATACAGATTATTGGATTAATTTAACTAAGTGGTAAGTATTAGTAAATTGATTTACATTAACTATTGTTCTTCGTTTTAGGGTGTAAGCAGAGAATATTTTGGTGGAACATTGGACAGCAGATATGAGACAGATTTTGGTTTAATTTTAATAAAATATTAAGTAATTAAAAAATGTCTTACTTTCTCAGCAACACTTGATTACTTCAGCGATTTTAACGTTTGGCATTCATTCGACTTCGTTGTGTTACTGCTAGTTGAAACGGGTTCTTGTTGCGGAATCATGAAAGTTACAATTGCTTTTTACATTTTTCATTGCCATTCGATAAGGTTGACTTTTTCGCACAGCTCACTAAAATTTTTCCGCTTGCTCATTTTTTTCAGCAGATCGAGCACTGCAGTAAGCTTGAATAAAATCTTCAATATCTATGTACATGCTTGAACGTTGATATTTCCACCTTGCCTTAATGCATTTCTGAAGTAAAATCGTGATTTCCACTTATCCGTCTCCACCACTGTTGCGTCATTTGTGTTTACAATGACCTACATAACTTGAGAAACCAAATTTCCAATTTATGTTTTCTACATAACCCACGTAATATCAATTATTGTTGTGGCACTACCTCTACGGAATGTTGGTGCATTTCCTGTATTTAACAGACCAATCTGTGATGTGGGAAAAGCTTCTAACAAAGCATTTCCTCAATCGCTTGATACTATTCTGCCCTTTTCAGCATCCTAATCAAGCTCCCTGCAGTTAGTGTTCTCGAATGCCTGTTGACCGCACAAGCCTATGTGTGTTTGTTTTTTCAAAATGTGTCTGCTCTAAGTTTACGGAGAGTCTGGTTTAACGTAATAAAGTCCTAATCTATAATGTTTTTTACCCCTTGTATTTTAGTCAGTTTCAAGCGCCTGCTGGTGACTATCTCCTACCGTATTTTAAAGGATAGTGGATGGCTATCCAAATTTTATTTTCGGAAGATACTTTTATTCAGGCCGCTGGGTAGGCTGACTAAAGTTTTTTTTGTTAGAAATCTGTGCAGCCATATTCTTGCATCTCACACTTCTTCCACCATTATAATTTCAACGAGCTTCTGAAACTCACCGGAGGCTTCATGTGTTAAACACCTTATATTATTAGCTTTCTGAACAATGATACGAGTAGTCTCAAACTGACCAAGCCACAGCATTGCACTTTTTGGTGGTCATTATTTTCCACCTTAAAAACAAAAGCACCTTAAAAACAAATTTGACTTGAAAATCATTTTTAGTTGTGTCAAATACAACTAAAAATGATTTTCAAGTCAAATTTGTAGCCTTGATTCAATATGAGGCTGAATATTGTTCCTCCCTTTTTCTCGAGCTATCATATGGCCATAAGCATAAACAACCGTTGTGCGTTGCGGTTACACCATATTTGAAAACAATACAGAGAGCAATGTGTTTCACATCGGTGTCATACCGATAATTTCTGAACTTATTTAAAACTTAAATGGAGTAAACCATATTAAAATACCGATTCTAATTTAAATTTTTGTTGAAATGGTAATGGAGGGCATTCTCATCAAAAACGAAAAAAGAGTGTTAGTCATAACTTAAGTCATTAATTTTAATTTGCCTACAAAACATAATTCACCAATTTTCATTCATTAGACAAAAATTTTAATTTCTATTGTCTTATGAATACAACAATGTTAACAGCAACAAATATACATTAAAAGACAGCACTGAAAACAATTTGGCTGATAAAGGATTAGCATTTAATAGATACCAGCTACTTGTGCTTGTTATGTAATTTGAATAAAATATAACATTGAAATTTATGTTTATTTTTGGTGTACTGTGTAGTTGTGTGTGAAGATTTGCCCACACGTATCGGATATCGAATGGCCTTTAAATATTATTAAGTCCATAAAAAGAATCCATTATTGTTGGAGTTCTTGTATTTTGTCAAATAATTTATTTGTTTGTCGCGTATAAAATCGCGGTCGCATATACTGAAATTCTAAAATCATATGGTGATTGTGTGCCGCGATATTTAAATGAGATGATCTAATTCAGGGGCCAAATCATATCGACATGTAACATGTATGTGAAATTTTTATTAAAATGGTCTTTGGCGACGCCACGTGTTATTTGGGTTCGTATAAAATACAAACTTAAGTAAGAATCTTATGATTCTGAACATCGCACAATTAAAACATTGTTGGCACTAGCCTCACAAATTAAAATTTAATTTATTTTTATTAATTTATATTACCGCAAAAGTTTTGTTTTTTAATTGTGCGTGTAGCATTGAAATTTATGTACACATACATATTCATAATTGTTGCGTATACGAAATTTTATCATTTGTACGGGATTATACAAGAAAGAACCAACGAACTAAACGTAAGTAGCTCCAATTTGTAGTTTTATTTTTTGACCCATTAATTTTTTGTTATACCTACAAACATTAATTAATATTTTATGTGGCTTGTTAATAAATATTTCAGACATCTAATTAACGAGTGTTAACATCATTCGTGAATACATATACATAAATTTAAGAATTAAGCAATAAATTTGATGTCTCGCCTAGAACTTAGATTAATTTATGAGTCTGCAAACTCTGTTTACATTAAAATATTTTGTAAATTATAATTTGGTGCATTATGTAATTCGTATTTACAAATTATTAAATGTACCAAAATTATTTTTTGAGGAACTTGCCTCTAAACGATATAACAGGCGAAAACGGCTGGTTGGTGAAGTTTACTCGAACTATGATTAATTCATTATGATCGTCCAATAATAAAGACGCTAGCTACTAAGTTCTGATAGGAATCTGTGCTATCCTTAGGACGTCCAATCCACACCAACTATTTGGTGATTGTTGCATATTGAGAAGAAATCTCGGTCGTAAAATAGTGCAAATATGTCAAAGACGATTTTTTTTAATTTTAAAATAAATTTTTTAGCAAAGTTTGTCAATAAAATTAAAAAATAGTTTTTAATTTAAAAAAAAATATTTTAATATAAAATAATTATTTATAATTTTAAAAAACGTTTTTTTTAATAATAAAAAGAAGATTTTCAAGTTTTAAAAGATTTGTTTTCATATAATTACAAAATTAAATCTTTGATAAATAAAATAATCCGAAAATTCATGTTGGTGATCGAGAGGATGATTCCTAAGAACTGCCACGATATTAACGGTACACGGCTTATGTCATGCGATTTACCATGCTCGGCTCCTCTACAATCGTCACTAAATTTCCTATAAACAAAAATACTTTTTTATTTTATGATTTCATTGCACAATTTTTTTATTTAATTGAAAGACTACACTATTCAAATAATTAAATTAATTATTAAATTTGATATCACACAAAAATGAAATTTAATTAAATCTAGCATATCATGCGCACGAGAACACTTTGACTAAAATTTGCGACACGAATTTTCTTGTATTACTATAGAAACTCTGAACAACGGGACTTAATAATTGTTATTTTTATAAAACGTAATTAAACGAAAAACGTAAACTGAGGTCCCATTATTCTCAAACCAATGGTTTTTAAATGCAAAGAATCTTTTTTTAAAATTTATTATTCTCGTCAAATAAATATTTTCTTTAAATTTAAAAGGTATTTTTTTTAATAATTTTACAAAATATTTTATTAAAATCAAAAAACTTTTAAAATTTTTAATTTTAAAAAGAATTTCTAATTTTTAAAAAGTTTTTAACTTTGTTATAAAGTACTTTTTTGAAATTAAATGAGATTTTTACAAACTAATAAATAGTTTTTTTATTTTAATAAAATATTTTATAAAATGATTTATAAAATATTTTTTAAATTTAAAAAGTTTATTTATTTAAACAGAATAATTATTTCGAAACAAGAATGATTACATTTTAAAACAATTTTTTTGATAATAATGACAACTTATGAAAATGTTTATATTTATTGTTTTTGCCAGAAATACCTTTTTTAGACAAAATAATAATTACGAATACAATGACATGCTCTTTTCCAGAACTTTTAATTTGGTGATAAAATTCGCCAAATCGATATGTTCTTGTGTTATACTAAAGGTATGAAGCAAGATGAGATGACCATGAAGCAAGTACCAACTTTTTATCAGTACGAACCAAACTGTTAAGAAAGAACTTGAGGAGGTTCTCACTATACTTTTTAAGGGTTGTGTGTATTTTTACAACAATACTCTGGGCCCTGGGGGTTAAAAATTGGGAGGGGGTATTTTAATTAAATTACAATAGTATGACGCATGTGATAAGGTAAAATTAAACAAACTAATAAATATAATTTGAATGCAATTAATAATCTATATTACTTCAATTAGTAATCTATGTATATTATTTTTTAGCTAATCTAGTCGTTTGACTTATTATTTTCGAAGACCAAGAGGATCAGGGTGTGGTTAAATTCAGGACTGAGCCGTACTGTAGTATTACAGATTACTTTGTTTTAGTAAAATTGGGTGACATTTATTAAAAAATAATTATTTTAAAATTAAAATAAATCTTTTAAAACACGTAAGGAAAGTATTTTAGAAAATAAAAACAATTTTTTTCCTTTTTCACAATCCTTTTGATTTTAAAAACGAGGCTTTTGACAGCGGAAAATAAAAGATTACGCTACTCGCCGCAAGTGGCAGCACTATCAATAAAGAGAATTTTTTTTAATGTAATTACCACCGGAAATTTTTTATTCATTATGTATATATTTTTCACTAAATAAAACATCTGAGCGGAATAAAATATTAGAAGTGATCCTTAAAATGGCAAATAGATTGATCTCCGAAGTAAACGAACTCGGTATATGAAATGTTGAAATTTAACAATAATCCGCCTTTCCGGCATTTCTTCCACTAGTAACCAATATTTTCGATTGGTTTTCTAATAGCTTAGCTCATACTGGGATTATACGAAAAACTTGGGGAAAATACATGGACCAGAATTTTCACTAAAATTTTTTTGATTTTCTGCCGCCATATAAGTTATTTTCAGTTTATGGCCAATATCTCAAAACTTTCACTAGTAACCAATACTTTCGGTTATTTTTCTAATAGCTTAAGTTTTACTGAGACTATATGGAAAATTTGGGGAAAATTCATAGACTAGAATTATCACTAGAATTTTTTGATTTTCTGCGGCCATATAAGTTATTTTCAGTTTTTGGCCAATATCTCAAAAACTTCCACTAGTAACCAATACTTTCGGTTGTTTTTCTAGTAGCTTAGGTCATACTGAGACTATATGGAAAATTTGAGGTAAATTCATGTACTCTAGAATTTTTTGATTTTCTGCGGCCATATAAGTTATTTTCAGTTTTTGACCAATATCTCAGAAACTTCCACTAGTAACCAAAAGTTTCGGTTATTTTTCTAATAGCTTAGGTCATACTGAAACTACTTGGAAAATTTGGGGAAAATTCATGTACTAGAATTTTCACTAGAATTTTTTGATTTTCTTATGCCATATAAGTTATTTTCAGTTTTTGGCCAATATCTCAAAATCTTCATGTAGTCTCAGTATGACTTAAGCTACTAGAAAAACAACCGAATTTAATGGTTACTAGTGGAAGATTTTGAGATATTGGCCAAAAACTGAAAATAACTTATATGGCAGAAGAAAATCAAAAAATTCTACTGAAAATTCTAGTCCATGAATTTTCCCCAAATTTTCCAAGTAGTCTCAGTATGACCTAAGCTACTAGAAAAACAACCGAAAGTATTGGTTACTAGTAAAAGTTTTTGAGATATTGGCCAAAAACTGAAAAAAACTTATATGGCCGCAGAAAATCAAAAAATTCTAGTGAAAATTCTAGTCAATGAATTTTCCCCAAATTTTCCATATAGTCTCAGTATGACCCAAGCTACTAGTTATTTTCAGTTTTTGGCCAATATCTCAAAATCTTCCACTAGTAACCATTAGTTTCGGTTGTTTTTCTAGTAGCTTAGGTCATACTGAGACTACTTGGAAAATTTGGGGAAAATTCATGGACTAGAATTTTCACTAGAATTTTTTGATTTTCTTCTGCCATATAAGTTATTTTCAGTTTTTGGCCAATATCTCAAAATCTTCCACTAGTAACCATTAAATTCGGTTGTTTTTCTAGTAGCTTAGATCATACTGAGACTATATGAAAACCTTGGGGTAAATTCATGGACTAGAATTTCTAAAATTCTAGTCCATGAATTTGCCCCAAGCTTTTCATATAGTCTCAGTATGACCTAAGCTACTAGAAAAACAACCGAATTCAATGGTTACTAGTGGAAGATTTTGAGATATTGGCCAAAAACTGAAAATAACTTATATGGTAGAAGAAAATCAAAAAATTCTAGTGAAAATTCTAGTCAATGAATTTTCCCCAAATTTTCCATGTAGTCTCAGTATAACCCAAGCTACTAGAAAAACAACAGAAAGTATTGGTTACTAGTAAAAGTTTTTGAGATATTGGCCAAAAACTGAAAATAACTTATATGGCCGCAGAAAATCAAAAAATTCTAGTGAAAATTCTAGTCCTAGAATTTTCCCCAAGTTTACCATATAGTGTCAGTATGACCCAAGCTACTAGAAAAACAACCGAAAGTATTGGTTACTAGTGGAAGTTTTTGAGATATTGGCCAAAAACTGAAAATAATTTATATGGCAGAAGAAAATCAACAAATTCTAGTGAAAATTCTAGTCCATGAATTTTCCCCAAGTTTTCTTTATAGTCTCAATATAACCTAAGCTATTAGAAAAATAATCGAAACTATTGGTTACTAGTAGAAGTTTTTGAGATATTGGCCAAAAACTGAAAATAACTTATATGGCAGAAGAAAATCAAAAAACTCTAGTGAAAATTCTAGTATATGAATTTTCCCCAAATTTTCCATAATGTCTCAGTATGACCTAAGCTACTAGAAAAGTAACCGAAAGTGTTGGTTACTAGTAAAAGTTTTTGAGATATTGGCCAAAAACTGAAAACAACTTATAAGACCGCAGAAAATCAAAAAATTCTAGTGAAAATTTTAGTCCATGAATCTTCTCCAAACTTCCCATATAGTCTCAGTATGACCTAAGCTATTAGAAAAACAACCGAAAATATTGGTTACTAGTGGAAGATTTTGTGATATTGGCCAAAAACTGAAAATAACTTATATGGTCGCAGAAAATCAAAAAATTCTATTGAAAATTCTAGTACATGAATTTGCCCCAAATTTTCCATATAGTCTCAGTATGACTTAAGCTACTAGAAAAACAACCGAAAGTATTGGTTACTTGTGGAAGTTTTTGAGATATTGGCCAAAAACTGAAAATAACTTATATGGCCGCATAAAATCAAAAAATTCTAGTGAAAATTCTAGTCTATGAATTTACCTCAAATTTTCCATATAGTCTCAGTATGACCTAAGCTACTAGAAAAACAACCGAAAGTATTGATTACTAGTGGAAGTTTTTGAGATATTGGCCAAAAACTGAAAATAACTTATATGACTGCAGAAAATCAAAAAAATTTAGTGAAAATTCTAGTCCATGAATTTTCCCCAAATTTTCTTTATAGTCTCAGTTAGACCTAATCTACTAGAAAAATAACCGAAAGTATTGGTTACTAGTGGAAGTTTCTGAGATATTGGTCAAAAACTGAAAATAACTTATATGGAGCAGAAAATCAAAAAATTTTAGTGAAAATTCTGGTCCATGAATTTTCCCCAAGTTTTTCGTATAATCTCAGTAAGACCTAAGCTATTAGAAAACCAACCAAAAATATTGGTTACTAGTGGAAGAAATGCGGATTATTGTTAAATTTCAACATTTCATATACCGAGTTCTTTTACTTCGGAGATCAATCTATTTGCCATTTTAAGGATCACTTCTTATATTTTATTCCGCTGAGATGTTTTATTTCATAATGAATAAAAAATATATACATAATTCATAATGAATATATACATAATGAATAAAAAATTTCCGGTGGTAATTACATTACAAAAATATTCTCTTTATTGATAGTGCTGCCACTTGCGGCGACGTCCGTACACGTACAGTTTAATTTGAAGGAAGAAGGAATGTAATTTTACTAACCAGAGTTTTCATTTGTTTAGTATCGTTGAATTGGTCTATTACACTTTCGGCACTTAATCGACGCAATTGGATTATGGTAGCTAAAATAACTTATACTGTCGACTCTAACTTTTCTAATTTTCCCTGGAAAACTGCACAATGGTCGTCCCATATCTTGGAGTAGAAATATTTCGATCTGAGTTCATGTGCAAATCGAACTCATCTCGCAAGAAGTTTAAAAGTGGTTTAGCTCTAGAAATAGGAAAATTAATATTGAAATCCCCGCTCATAATCATCGGCAAAAGACGATAGTCTCCTTGAAGAATTTTTGAAATATTTTTAGAATATGGAGCAAGGACGAAATGTATGAACTTCACTATGTCTTCGACAGATTTATTCGGCGAGGTGAATACAACTACAGAAAGCATCTTATTCCCATTGAGAAGCTGAAGTTCAGCCGTGTATATATCATCAATGGGTTGTGTTGTTACGCTCATACCAGTAGTTAGTCCAACGATGATTTCCTTATGCGAGTTGACTGTATAAGTTCAACTTGTATTTTTATATATTGTTACTCCGGCAGCCCACTGACTATTTTTATTGAACTGAACGCATCATTCAAAATTAATAATATTAACATGCTCGTCATTGCGCACCCAGATCTCGGTAAGCAAGAAATTTGAGCATCCCTGCGTGTCTGTATCAGTTAGGTCGAAGTGATGTGACCTGAGACTCTGGTAGTTCAATGTTAAAAACCAGACTTTATTGTTATCTCGTACAAAATTCGCCATTACAACCTGATCTATAGTTAGTGGATTTGTAGTGAAGCGCGATAGCTCATTTTGAAGAAGACCTATTGAGGTCCCATTTTTACGTCCATGGTAGAAGACATGATCATCGATAGCCGACGTGATGAACAGTCCTTCGAGACTCGTTACTCGTAATAAAGCAATATATACAAGTTACGGACTCAGTCTTTTATCGTAAGAATATATACTGACTATCTCGTTATAGGTACCACCCTGTGATGCATGAATTGTGGTGGCACATGCAGGTACGACTGGAAAATGATTACATGATTACGCTTAATATTAATTGTCAGATTTTTCTTTCGATTAACAGTTGAGCTTTTTCTAGAAATGGGCACCAAACATCGGTCGATAATCGTTTTCTGCGCCCATCCAGCTTTAAGCCGCCTCACCTTCTTGACTTGTGAAGTTGTACCGAAAACCATCCAGAGTCTTTTGACATTTTTTACTGTTGACGTTTTCATTGTTCTCGTTTTCCGGTCAGGATGACTGCATTCGATATACCTCAGACAGCACATAGTTCCATTCACCAGTCCATCTGTTACGTCAATATTGGTTTTGAGAAAGTAAGGCCGACCTATGACAAGTGGAAGTTCGTACGGCAAAATATTTGTGTCCACTATGCTCATTTTATGGATCTTTCGACGGAATTGCTACTCCGGCAGCCCACTGATCATCACTCTTGAACTGAACGCGGCATTCAAACGTAGTAATATTAACATAATCGTAATTGAGCAGACAGGTCTCGGGCAGCAAATGAATTTAGCTTATCTGCGTGATTGTCACGAGACTCTGGCAGTTCAATATTAAAAACATTGAAGATTATTGATAGCCGACGTGATGAATAGTTCCTAGCGAGACTCGTTACTCGTGATATAGCAATATACACAAGTGTTGACTGTGTTTTTATTCGTAAGAGTATGTAATTTCGTAATCGTAATTCGTATCGTAATTTTTTTTTTTTTGATTTTTCTGATCGATGGAAATGTTGATGGTTTCTATTTCATTTTTAAATTAGTTTTTTTGTTTTCCCTATACTACTATACACATACATACAAGCATAGCATGCCATGTATAGTAAAAAAAAGTGTTTTTATTGAGTTTGTTGCTTTTTTTGACGTACATACGTCATTTCCGTTCGTTTTATTTACAAGTTTACGCTAATACAAAAATTTTTGGTAGGCGCGAGCAAAGATGTTTACACATCAAAAAAACCACCAAGGTCAACCCTCACTGAAAATTTAATCTTTAAATTTATTTTATTTGAAAAAGCTCGCCTGGAAGCTTCCAACCATTATTTTAGCAAAAATACTACTTCAACAACTCTGATTAACAGGATTATCTTGGGATGAACCACTACCTGAAAACATAGCAACAAAATGGAGAGGTTGTAAAAACTTGTTACAAGCACTAGGCAAATAAAGGTTCAAAGATGGTTGGAAACAATTATTCCAATTCGCCGGTAAAACTGTTTGGGTTTTGTGATGCATCATAAAATGCTTATGCTGCTGTAATATATTGTTTCCAGAACGACGACAAAGAAGCTAGAGGGCATCCCGATTTACTTATTTCAAAAACTAAAGTCGAACCATTAAAGTTCAAACTTAATAATCCCTAGATTTGGATTGTGTGACAAAAATTGTTATTGACTAAAGTAATAGAAGTCTTCGGATTGCCAATATAACTCTAAATACATTTACTGAATCAAAAATTCAAATAGAAATTCAGTAATTATGAAATATGGTGGACAAATTGATTGATCTCCGAAGTAAAGTAACTCGGTAAATGAAATCTTGAAATTTAACAATATTCCGTCTTTCCGTCATTTCTTAACGAAGTATACTATGAAATTTTGATAGTAGTATTGATCAGAGATTTTAAATTAAGTTTTAGACAAAATTCTAGGATTTGTTCAAGCTGGACTAAACTTGGCTATTTCATAACCAATCCTTATGAAAATTGGTTTTTAAATTGATTTTTGATTCAAATATAAATTGTAGATGAAAAAATAGTATCTGTACATTCTACACGATTTAAATGGATTTTAAACTGGAGAGAACTCGGCTATCTCTTAATTAATAATTTGGAAAATTTACATCGCATAGAGACAATTCAAATAAAATTTATTGATTGGAATTTTCAATATATTTTTTTGATTTTCTGCCGCCATAAACGTTATTTTCAGTTTTTGGTCAATATCTAAAAAACTTCCAATATAACCAATAGTTTCGGTTGTTTTTCTAAAAGCTTAGGTCATACTGAGACTACATGGAAGATTTCGAAAAAATTGATGGATTAGATTTTTTCCATTCAGTGTGAGAGTATAAAAGGTAGAAGTAGTAAATCGTATAAGGGCTACCTTGTAGGTTTCAGTGGTTGACACTTAGGCCAATTTTGGCCCATTGTGGTACCACGCATTCATGCCACATCATTAACCCATTACCCTATTCACCTACTCACACAACTACAGTATAGAAATCAAAAATTTTCCGACTGTTCCTACATTTTTACCTCCTGCTCATTTTTAGTTGGTGAATCTCTCGCAACACAAAGCCAACATTTAACATGAAAAGATGAGATTACTAACCAGCGGCCAAATTTCGGTTCGGTGGTAAATTTACCATTATGGTTTTTATTAGTCGAAAATATGCAATTGGTATAAAAACCCAGAAAAGCGATTCCTGTTAAATGACTGAGAAAATAAAACCCATAACTAATGTCAAAAAACACCACAAAAAATTTTTTCATGAGAATTGGTTGGTTTTGTATTTTCCAATTAAAAAAATATTATTTTGATAGCGGTAACATCAAGATTTATTTTATATTAAGTATATATTGAAACATAAGTGGATATAAAGATGCCAAATCACTTACAGCAGCCCTAATCCTACAAAATTTCTACAAAACATTAAATATTCCGACCACTTATCAAAAATTCCAGCTGGGCACGGATCATCCGTTTCCTTGCATAATTTGACAACGATAGTAATTCCCTTTACATAGAGATTCAATGGCATCGTTAATTTCGTGTATCGCTGAGATATTAGATCGCGCTTACTACATATCCCTTTTCGATGCACTGGTAGTCGTACGCTTTATAGGCGGTTCTCCAAAATCCATACGGTGAAACGGCGACGTGGTATTCAGTCAACTACTTCTTTTCGATTTTAGTTAGGATTTACGATTACAATTCACCCATAATTTGTGGTAGCAGAATATTTCCGATTGTATTCGATACGGAGCTTTTTACATTTTTTACTGAAAATAGAATTAAGTTAAAATTCAATTAATTTTGTAATTTATTTTGAATATTTCTTACAATCATTTTGTAGTATATTATATATACATATTTATATTTTATGTATTTTGATATGTTTGCTCATCGCAAGAAAACAATTTCTGTCAAAATATAGCCCAATAAACCAAAAAACGTAATTTATTAAATGTTTCCCAGGTTAAAACCCATTTGTTGAACCGGAATCGAAAATTTTATGGTAATGGTAAATGACTGGTCGAAAAAAAACCATTACCATTTCCCATTACCATTTATCATTAAACCGGAATTTGGTTGCAGATGAAAATTAATACGAAAAATAAAGAAAAATTTCTGCAACCGATGATCACAAGACTCTTTGCATCAATTACTACAACGAGCAACCACAAATACACCTAATTTAAAGGTCGGACAGTTAGTTTTTGTTCAAGACTACTACATTCCATCATCAAGAGGGATAACTGGACGTATTACAGAGGTTCATCCGGAGCAGGACTGAAATATTTGGATAGCGACACCTCGCGGTCCTGAGGATCTCTTATGAAAGGGGTCCAATGCAAAACCTTCTCATTGGGGATCAAGACTAGTTTAGACTAGAGGTAAAGAGATTCTCGGAGCAATGATAAAAGGTGGTTGTAATTGGCACACTACTGAAAATCCCGCTTTCTGGCCCACAGATGTCAATAAAATACGCGATCTACTCGACTTCTCTATAACTGGGAAAATAACAAAAACTTACGTTAGTATCGAAGAAGGTTTCGATGTGAGCTTTGACCACTCTTCTGTACTGTTCACTCGCAACGACAAAATAATATCCAAACCAAGCAATCCTACCCTGACAAATATTAGGTAGCTCAGTAAGTTTTATTTTATTTTTCTAAAAATGGTACTATCTTTTTATGAACACGTGTGAAGTTTCATGTAGATCGGTCCACTCATTTGTATGTTAGCAACTGTTCATGTTTGACGGTCACAGTAGTTTTTTACAGTGGAAGCAATTGAATATCATGAGTGCTAAAACTCTTATTTTTGGAAGGCGTAGCACCAGACCATTGCATTTAAAGAATAGAATAAGGATGAATGTTCCTGTTAAAAAGGCAGAAGAATTGGATGAAGATGTGATAAAGGTCACAGTAAAATACAACAGTCCGCATAGAATAATCACGCAAAATCAATAGGATATTAAATTAGGAAGGTATGGTAGCATAACGATGATGATCGTGGTTTAAAAAATACGGAATAAATTGACCCAGCGTACAAGGAGAGAATTAAAAATGAAGCAACGAAGCTTACCTACGATTATTACATATGAAAGAGATAAAGTATATTCATTGTAGAAGACTATAAATCGAATAAAAAGGCTTGCAAAAACTCAGAGTCCACATATAATTCCACCAATTCTAAACAGTACAGTGGAAGTTGGGCAAGGAACAATGAACAAAAAGCAAAAGCGTTTGTTGATCACCTAAAGAGAGTATATTTCAACCAGTACCTCGTACAGGAGAGCCATCAAACACAAGAAATAGTTGACTATCCAGTTTTGATAACAGTCAAAGTTCTTAAACAGCTTGCTCTATTGCTGAAACTTAGGAAACTTTTACCACCACAATTCTATTACCTTCCTGAATCATACAGTACAGACAGAGACGTTCATGTTAAACAGAAATAAGCTTACTCACAAATTAAATAGATCAAAGCTATAGTACTACAAGGGATTATTTTAGGGCTACTGCTCTAGTAACAATTGATATTAAACTTCCTGACAATCCAAAATTGGCCCTTTTCCGATGCCACTGCTATCAAATCAGTAGGAGACACCATAGAAATTGTGGCATCAAGTTGAACGAAATAAAATCCGCTCGTGTTGACTACATCAACATAAAAGTAAACCAATTGCCTGTGCTGCTAAAAAATGTGACATTACCACATGCTAACTCAGTAAAGTATAGGTTTGAATCTAAATACTAAACTGCGATGGAAGGTGCATGTCAAAAAGAATTGGGAAGAAGTAACGCAGAAAAATATGCTGGCTTTTGGCAAGGAACTCCCAATTGTCAGCACATAATAAACTGATGGTATATAAACAGATATTAAAGTTATATGGGCATATACTAGTTAGCTGTTGGTTTGTACTAAACCGAATAACCTAAATATCATCCAAAGATTCCAAAACAAAGTACTGAGGGATATTTTAATGCTCCTTGCGGTAAGTACGTAACACAAACCTCCGTATTGACGTTGTAATGGCAACAATCGCCAATTAAGCACTAAGAGGCTCCACAATCACCCAAACGTCAAAGCCAGCCAATTGGCTCGACTAACGAGAAATAATAAAAAGGCTGGAAAAAACTGTTTGCGTTATCTTATATGCAGTAGCCAAATCGAGGACGTACGGCTACACCTACATATAGTACTGACGTCTGCCCATGAGATCATCAATCTGACAAGCGGTCATAGTTGTGTTCATTTTCAATACCGATCGTAATCAAATCACAAACGCCAAAGCTTTATCAGTGCCGTTGGGTCGAGTGATTCAATAACGTGTTAAATTTTTACTAGCCTAATTTACACACTGAACGTAAGCTCAGTAACTGTAAAATTTCAGATATGTACTAAAATGGTATTCATCAAATGTAATCGGCTCTATATTTGTTGTTACCAACAGCATCTCTATACCAACAAAAGTTGAAGAATGTCAATTGTAGTTTTTAAGCTGATAGATAACATTTATTTCTTTAAGATTTTTTACTTTTCTTATATGTATACGCCTAAAGGTTGATAATGAAATACATATACGTACAGTCGAAACAAATAGTTTGTCTGCGATATACACAAAAAAAATTTTGTTCAAAGTATATAAACGAATGTCGCCAACTGTACTAATATGTTATTTGACCACTGTACAATACATTCTTATTTTTAATTATTTTTTAATTAATTTACATAAAATTCATTATTTTTATGATACACGAACACAGTCAATTTTTTTACAACCCGAGTTTATGTCAATATTCGAGAGTCGTCATCGAATTTGATAGAATATTTTAAAATGAGATGCAATTTGGTTACAGTTGCGAAAAGTTTAAAGTTCATGAAAATATCTTATAGATTTCTATAAAGTTGCAGCTAAAGAATTTTTACATTTTCAGAATTGGACCATTATAATTTATAGCTGAAAGTGAACAATATGTATTTTTTTCGACTGGCTTACTATGACCACGATTTACAATAATATTTATTTTGGCCAGTTTAAGGCAAACAGCATTATGTGATCTCCTTGAAAACTCGGAGTTAAAATTTAAGAAACAACCCGAATACAAGTATGATAGAAATAATTTCTATAATTCTCAAATAAACGTTGTTATTATTTCTTAATGACAAGCTTAAGTAAGATCAACCATTTGAACCTGCGTAATCCGCACACAAAACAAATCACGAATACGCATTACACAAGAAAACTCGTAGTGTTAACTAAAAATTTCAACCTAATCATGATCGACATATTTATTGTGTGGTCAAATCATCTAATAAAAATTCAAAATCGAACATTCCAAAATTTGATTTGATTTTCTTAAGTATCTCTTCAATCAATCTAACTTTAAAATTAATCTATTTGACTTGAAGAAACCCATAAAGGTGATTATTTGTTTTATTTAAAAGAAAATAATAAGTAAAAAAATACCCAACAAAAAAGTGGGAACCCAGATTTTCTAGGTAATTAGGTTATACGTCGGTCGGTCGGTATCTCTTGAACAAAAAGCATTTTTTTATTGAAGTTGTTAGTTATTAATTTTAATTTTCGTGTGTTGTTATGTGTATCTTATAATATTATACTTCTTTACGATTTCTTTAAATACAGATATAAAAAATCAAGATCTTTAAAATACAAAAAATAAAACTTCTCTCCTGTGGTTGATTGAAAGTGATTAAAAAAACACAAAAATATAAAATCAAAATACTATGATATAGTCAGTAGCGGCGATAAAATGATAGTAAATTGCAATATTTAGTTTCGACATATGCATCTTGGGCTGTAACATGGTGTTTCTCAAAGCAATTCTGCCTCCGTTGAAAATAACAGCCCAACAAATCTGCCTCTATATCAACGAGGTGAAAACCTACTGCGGTGGTAAAAGGTTTAATGTTTGGTTCGGGAGGTGCCGGTTTTGAATCCCGATAGGGGCAGGATGCAAAAGTAAATTTTAAGAACAGATTACGATCGGTGATGAATTGGAACATAACTATGACTCCCTGTCGGATTGCAAAACTAATGATGCGTCGGTCCATCTTCCTTCTTATACTGCGTATAAGGTAAGAATGTGAAGGTCAAACTGCGAAAGAGTTGGGTGTGCTTCGGCCCCAGAACAGATTGCAAAGATTTAAAAAACACATGGCTATCGCGAAAAAGCCAACACGTGGAAAGTTTTTTTTTTGCGACACACACACACACAATACGAAAAGACGAATGAGTTTAAATACCTGAGATCGATAGTAAATATTCAAGACTCAGTTTTTGCATATATAACCTCACGGGTCGCAGTAGGTTCTTCTGGCACTTCTGGCAGCGCGTCTTGGGCATAACAATACGGAACAGCTAAAAAAGCTTGTCGTTTTTGAACGCAAACTAGTACGTATGATGCTAGGCACCATTATAGGGATGGAGGTATGTACAAGATGCGTCTGAATCTTGAGATCAGAAATGACCTGAAAAACTGTGATATAATTGGAACAATTTAATCATGAATGCTGAGGTAACCAACCAAACGGCACATTGGTTAAAGCTTTGGAGTTAGGATCATTAGGTACCGGGTTCGAATCCCGATAGAGGCAGGATGCAAAAGGGATTTTTAATCATCTTTTTACGATCGGTGGTGGAAATTAACAGAAATATGACCCTTGTCGGTACTATAGGCTGGCTGGTTCTACGTAAATCGGACCTATAGCAGCATTTCCTCGATTTGAAAAGCGTAAGGTACGACGTGATAAGCGAACCACGAAAAAATTACTAATTAGGTATTATCTTACTAATTATCTTAATAAAAAATATATATATATAAATTTATTCAAGAACCATTTGAAATGTTCCAAACCAGCTTGGTTAATAACTTAACCATCGCAATTTAGCCACTTCAATTACTGACCGTAGCAGCTAGGTTTAAATCAGCAATTGTTAAATGATCACTGGCAACAAATGCACCCTCTGTTACAATGTACTCATATCAAAGTATAAACGTTGATTGAAGAGTGAATCAGTTTTCGCATATTTATCAACTAAATATTCCTGGGTGGCATGTGATTCCCATATTACGAAATCACCATCGATCAATGTTGGCACTGTGTGTTGTGGAATAATTTTAACTAGTTCCGGTTTTAAGTGTGTGCCCACCACTCATTAGGCTTATTATTTTATGGTTTAAATCGACTCCAGCAGGTTTTGTGGTCATTTGTACGGCACGGGATGGTGCTGATCCTGGTACATAATAAAAATTCATTTTACTTGTTGATTGTTTTTTTAAGATAATAATTTATAAGAGAAAAATTCGAAAAAATAATAATTTATTTGGCAAGAAAATTGCCCAACAAGATTTTTGCGATCACTTTTCATTTGCGACATGTCTCCCGAAAGCATAAATGCGATACGCTATTCTCAATGTGTTTTATAAATAACCGCATTGCGCCATATATTCAGAAAATGTACGCAATTCAATTGAAATTGAACTCTTTGCGTTATAAAGAAATGACGATAAAATAAAATTAGTGTGGAATCCTTCTTGCGATATGTCTACCGAGAGCGTAAATGCGAAATGTTATTCGCAATGAGTTTTAAAAGTTAACGCTCTGCGATATAAGTTTAGAAATTGGAATCATTAAAATTCGCTAACGCATTATGATTGTACTTTGTATGTAAGTCCAAAGTATTTTCAACCTTTTTGTAGTTTGGTCACTGCAGTCTGATGAGACAACCAATTTTTTAAAATAAAAAATTCAATGTTTCATTAGTTCAAAACCAAACTGCCAACGTCTTGGTAACCTCACCTTGATGTAAATAACACTATCCATCGGGCTATTATCCAGATGACCAAAAATTTCCTGGCTATTTTTGAGAATAACCCAATTTTAAACTTATGGCGAATTGAAGTTAATCTAGCGACATCATTTGAGAATTATATGCGATACACGGGCGAGTATATGCAGGTAATCCTCCGGATTTACGAAAGGTTGTACCAGCGGTATACTATTTATTATTGTTAGATTCGGTTAAAGTTAATCTGGCGATAACGTTTGAAAATTAATTGCGATATACTGACGAGTACGTGCAGGGCATCCTACAGTTTTACGAAAGTTTCGTTCTAGCAAAAGATAAATTTCATAGTTTTTCATGCGTGGAGTCAAAGCTATTCGTGCGACAATATTCGCGAATTATAGGCGATATTGCGAGTAGTCGCTGGTTGAGTATTCTACAGATATTCCACCGATAATCTGCGACCTTGCTGGGTTAATTACTAATCTAGAATAGTATAGCTACTACGCGCTGGATATAGCGTAGTAGGTGTATACTATTCGTTTAAAACGTAAATTCGTTATTTACGTGGATGACTGTAGGTTCCAACGAAGGAAATGGACTAGCAACTAGGAATAAATTTTTTCATAAATCTAAGAGTGTCGAACGCGAATTCTGCCCAACAATAAATAATATAAATACTTTTTTTTGGTGCAATGCCAATGCTCTAGGTACGGATTTTTGTTAATTCAAGTTTAGATCAAATGCAAGAGCTTAAAATGCAAAAAATTTAGTTTTTGCACCATCTGAGATGAAAGCAACAGTTGATCGAGTTAATCTCTACCCCTATTAAACCAAGACGTCGAGTGTTTGTCAGGGGGTTACATAAAGCCACAACCGTTGAAAATATGAAAAATTGTGTGACGCAAACCTTCAACTTACCGTCATTTTATTGCAAAAAGATGACACCTAATCCAAGGAATGGAGTTCCATGCGATCACTCTTCGTTTAGAGTTAGTATTCTAGCTAACATCTTAGATCGAGCTTTAAATCCAACGCCTTGGCCAGACGGAATATTAACAATGAATTTGAGTATAAGACAAATCTTCAAAACCGAGTATAGCTACTGACTTACGAAAACTGAATATTTCAAATACCACACATTAAATTGTTAGCGCCGCACACACAATTTGCTTTCGTAATGTTACCATAGATGTCAATCAAAGCGACTGTACATAAGGAAGAAACGTGAAAGGCACAAACAGCAAGTACTTAAAATCGAAACTGCAATTTTCAGAGACAGATACCACTCAATATAAGAAATTGCTACCAATTTCTACCCACACAGTAGCACTATCCAACAAATTTTAGTAGTTATTTCTGGTAGTTAGTTTTAGAGGTTAGCAAAACGAGGCAGCCAAATATTGCCGTATTTGAGCATAAATTGGTTCATATGATCTTCAAATTGTCTGTTTTCGAGCCTGGCACGCACTTCTTACTGGTCGAGTTATTTGGAAGAGCATTGTTGACCCAGCCAAAATCCTTCATGGGATGGGATAGAAAAATAAACAACAAAACAAAATTCCAGCTGAGAATGGAACAACGTATAAAGAACAACGGATAAGAAAAATTTCCAAATAAAAGATCACACTTGTCAAGACCGACTGCGGAGTCATTTGCGGAACTGTTGTGACTAATCTTCTTTAACTCTCCATTGAATTATGTTGAAGAACATAAACTAAAAATTTACAACTGGAACATAATTGGCTGACAACAGTTGCTCATGCAACCTAAACATTCATCAAAATCAAAAAGACGATGTTTTAACGAATCAGTGTGAAATGGTAGAAAGGAAGACTGTAAATATACCCGCATATGGACTACATAAATTTGTGGGTCACTGGTTCATTTCCGGCATTATTTACCAGTAACTTTAATTTTCTTTTAAAATGGCACATAGAAAAGTAGAGTTTTTGGAAAATGTACGCAGAAATAAAACAATATTTTTTATTGTTCGGTATGAACCTTTATGACTATGAGACAAGGCTTCATTACTGCGTCCGCTCTAGACGATTGGCCAGGCATTCAACGACCTTCGACGCCACTGGATTTAGTTACGAGAAGAAAACGATCTAAAGTAATGCTCATTATGACGATTAAATTTGTTTAAAACACACATATACACAAGCGCACTATAAACAGTTTCGAAAAAATTTAAAAATCGTTTTTTCAAGTGTGTTTGTCAAGGTGGGTGATGATGAGAGGGCGGTATCATGTTAAAGCAATTTAATGATTTCGGAATTTCAGTTTTGTGTTGCTCAAAATACGATCGAGTATATAATAATAAACTAAACAAAAAAAGGTTGTTATCTTGTTGAGAAACTTGATGGATGATATCTTAGTTTTATTTGTTGATCTCAATTATTGTATTCGGTTGTTAGGCTAACAGAATCGAAATTCTCCCGAAAAAAAATTATATCAACGCTTCGAATTATATATAAAATTGGAAGATTGATAATATTTTTTTTTACTTTTTTTTTATCTCCACCAAATGAACACCACCAATGTTAAAATGCCACCTAAGATGTTTAATAGATTGGATTCGGTATTTCTTTATCTTTTGAGATTCATATAAAAAAAGCTTTTCTTTTTGGTTATAATTTATGGTCATGAAATGCTGTGTGCTACGGACGATTTAAAATATTTGTATATTCAGTTCTAAGTGCTTAACTTTGCACGGCAAGGTTATATAAATTTTTTGTGTGTATTCTTATTGTATCTTAATTAGCTGCTAATTGGTTGTAAAATATTTCTAGCTTAGCTGTATAGTTTGGGGATAATAGAAATTTTATGCATTGTTGATATTTTTTTCGTTTGATTATATTGAATGGGCCCCATTGTCGCATTTGAAATCTAAACGGCAACAACGACGACAAAAACATTGTTTATTGTGCTTCTCGCATAACTCTAATGTAATAAAGAGGAATATTGTTTCATTCCTTAATTAATGATTTGTTTGAATTGTTAAATTGCTTGTTGATCAGTTACAATCATTACTCATTTTCGGGTAAGTATGATAATTTTTGCTAAATGCTATCGGTATGTCATAAATACCTAAAATTTAATTAGCTCGTGTTAGCACGATTTCTATTAACACTAAAAATTCACACACAATCTTGGTGGGCACTGCTAGAGAACCCCGCACGGAGATCAAATTACAACAATTTTATTGAGTACAAAAAACTTCTGAAAATGCATGGCAAAGTATCTCATTGGTAGTTAGTGGCAAAAGAAATGGACAAATAAATATATACTTGTTCAAATCAATAATGAAATTTAAAACTTAATATTATCTTAAATCCTAAATTAATGTTTATGGTTACTACTGTTTTTTAAATCATCCTGATTGGTTGAGAGAAGGCTTAGTCTCATTTTTCACAATTAGCAGAGCTTCAAAATGTTTGTAAATGCATTCATTTTTGGAGTTGTATTTCTCCAATTAATCGTTCATTTTCTAAAGGATGCACTTACAATGAATTCATTTTAGCTTTCACTCAAAAAAATAATGGGGTAATATTTACAAAAAATGTCAGTGAATTTAATTTAAATCTCTGTTGAAATTGAGCCTTAGTAGCGCAACGTAAACTTAACAAATTTTGCAATGTAAAATTAACTTCATGCTATGTAACAATATTTTCTAAAAAAATTATCTCGTTGCATGTAATATTTACTTCGCATTTTGTTGATTGAACTTATTGGATGAAATAAAATGAAAATACATAAAATGAAAATTAAATATTTTTAATTAAATTTATTTATTTAATTAATTTTTAATTAAATTTATAAAATACGTAAAATGAAAATATGTGTACATGTTGAATTAACTTTAATTTAAGTAAAATTTACATTTTGCTTTGTAGAAATAATATAAAAAAATATCGTTCAATCATGGTGATTTTACTTATAGCAAAGTAAAATACACTACACACTATAAAATCGTGGTTCTTTTGGATGATAACAAAATATACGTTATAACGTCGAGATGAGATCTCACCTTTTCAAAACCGATCTGGTAAAAATTTTGAATCCTTTTAATTAAAAGATTCGATCCCCATCAAATTATGTAGACGAAAAGAATATTTCACACTTCATGAGTTTAAATGAATTAAACATAAATTGATATAGCGAAGTATATTCAAAATGTATGCCACATTTACTATGCAAGTGTAATTTTTTTTTTTTTTTTTTTTTTTTTTTTTTAAATTATTACAACTGAATACAATTCATCTAGTAATTTTTCTTTCTTAATTTAATCACTTGTGAATGAGAAGACGCCCATTGGCCGGCTCCATTTATAGGTTATTTACTGAAGTAGTCTTTGCTTTGGTGTCCTTAATCCATTAAATCAATTGGTTTCGTTCTCTGCAATCGTCTTACTGCATGGGAGGTGTCCAACATACCACGAAGCTCTTCATTTACGTGTTGATAAATACGTTGTCCATGTATTACTGCAAGTTTTTTTATTTCTTCTTGGACCGTCGGGATATTTAGATCCCGATGAAGGTCATCATTCCTAATGTACCACAGAGCGTTAACTATACCACGTAGCACTTTGTTTTGAAAAGTTTGTATTATTTTAGTGTTGGTTTTCTTTGTACAGCCCCAGAGCTATATTCCGTAAGTCCATACAGGCTTTAGCACCTGTTGATATAGTAGCAATTTATTTTCGGTTGACAATTCCGAGTTTTTCCCGAGCAGCCAATACATTTTTCGATATTTGATATTAAGTTCTTCTTTTTTCTTTTTAACGTGCTCTTTCCATCTGAGCCTGGTATCTAAGGTCATCCCTAGATATTTAGCCTTATTTGCATACGGAATCTGCTGACCGTTAATGATTACAGGTTTGTAACTGACTTTTAGATTAGTAAAATTCACATGCGTGGGTTTTGATTCATTGAGCCCGATTCGCCACTTTTTTGTCCATTTTATGATTTTGTCACATGCTTCTTGAAGTTTCGTTGTCGATTCCTCGATAGTGTCTCCTACTGAGAGAACTGCAGTGTCATCAGCAAATGTTGCAACGGTAACATCGTTTAAATGAGGTAAATCTCTGGTGTAGAGTAAGTAAAGAATTGGTCCCAAAACACTACCCTGTGGGACTCCTGCCGAGATCTTTTTTAGCTCGGAGTATTCATCTTCATATTTCACCCGAAAGTGGCGATTCTCTATGTATGATTTTAAAATCATGTAATATTGTTTTGGTAAATCTCTATGTAGTTTAAAGAGTAAACCTCTGTGCCATACCTTATCGAAGGCCTGTGCCACATCTAAGAAGATACCAGAGCAAACCTTTTTCCTTTCTAATGTATTCTCAATGACATCTGTAAGCCTGTGAACCTGCTCAATAGTGGAGTGTTTCTCCCTGAAACCAAACTGATATTCTGGGATAAGGTTTCGTTGTTCTATGGTTATTTTCAATCTTTTGAGCAGCAGCCTCTCAAACAATTTCGCTAGTGTTGGTAGAAGTGAAATTGGCCGATAAGATTTTCTATCATTCGGTGGCTTGCCCGGTTTTGGAATCATTATTACTTCTGCTACTTTCCACTGCATTGGCACATGTTTTTTCCTGATGATCGCATTGATTATGTGCAGTAATTGACGGGTCCCTTTTTCAGGCAGCTCCTTTATTATTTGCCCTGTTATCAGATCGTAACCAGGAGCTTTCTTTGTTTTTATGTTCTTAATTTCTGCTTTTAGTTCTTTCAATGTTACAGGCCTGATATCTTCGAAATCAGATATTCTGGGCGTATCAGCAGTGTTTTCGTAACTGGTCTGCCGACCTAGAGGTTGAAATGTTTCTTCAAGATGTTCAGCAAACAGGTCAGCTTTATCTTTCGCACTTCTAGCCCAGTTCCCATCGTTTGTTTTGATTGGGGGATCTGCGTTTTTGGTCGTTTTAACCCTTTTGTTGCTTTCCAGAGGGAATAGTCGGTATCTTTAGTTGGGGCTAGAGAACAGAGATATTTTCCAATTGTTTCATTTTTCACTGCTTTTATGAGTACCTTAAGTTTGATGCACAAGTTGTTTAAGGTGGTTTTATCTTGCGGCGCACGTGTATTCTGTCATTTCTTTCGGGCTTTTCGTTTTTCCTGCACTAATTCTCTTACTTCTATTGGGTAAATAACGGCGTTTTCTTTCCTGGATGATAATTTGGGGGTGCATTCCCAAGCCGACCATTGTATGACATCAAGGAGCCGGTCTAGTTCCTCTTCTATTTCATATTCACTTTTGATTGGCACTTGAAGTTCTATTTTTTCCTCCACTAACTGCTTAAACAATTCCCAATTTGTTTTGTTGTTTGTTAGTTGTGGTGAATTTGTTTTTTCTATTACATTTTCACTAACCGTCATAATAACAGGAGAATGATCAGATATTAGACTTTCATCATTTTCTAAGAAGATGTAGCGTTCCGATATGCCTTTAGTGATGTAGAAATCTATTAGATCTGGGATTTTGTTAGGATCTGTTGGCCAGTACGTCGGTTTCCCTCCTGAGTAAAATTCACAGTTTGAGTATTGGCCAGCTGCAAGTAATTCCTTGCCTTTTGGAGAGGTTAATCTTGAACCCCAGAAGGTATTTTTTGCATTAAAATCACCTCCGACAATGAAGTTACTTCCCAATTTCTGGAACAGATTAATGTAGTCTTCTTTTTTTAGGTTATACCGTGGGGGGCAATATATTGCAGATATATTACAGGTGTTGTGATGACCAAATTTAACCGTCACGGTGGTTACTTGCATGGATTCTTTTTCTATTTTTAATTCTATTATTTTTAATTCTATTTCTATTTCTACTTCTAATATATTATCCCTAATAAATATAGCTGACCCTCCTCTTGCTCGTTCTGCAGGGTGTGTGGTATGGTAACAAGTATATCTCCGGATTGATACATAGGAGCTGCTGGTAAAATGTGTTTCTGATATTAAGCATATATCAATTTTCTCTGTATTTAGAAATAGTTCTAATTCTTTTAGGTGTTGTGTTAATCCGTTTGCATTCCATATAGCTATTCTTAATGAGTAGTTTTGATGTCTGGTTTCTGTTCCGCAATTATGAGTTGAACTAGGTATTGCAGACATTATTTATTTTTAACTATTTTGGAACTTGGTATTTCCAGCAGGTTAAGTCGATTCAGAATTAACTTATTTAGTTTATTCTGTTCCTCAAGGCTATTTAGAATTGCTTGGACAGTGTTTTTGAAATTTTCGGTACCGTTTGCCTCATTTTCTTTCGAATTTGAAGCGGCCTGTGCATATGTATAATTCTCCCTACGCATAGATGATTCGTTTCTTGCTCGATTCTTATTTGGATGACTTAGAGGGGGTTTGCGTGCCTGATCCCTCATTTTTTGTAGCTGCTTGGCAACCTCACATCCTCGGTAGCTGGCTGGATGCTGCCCATTACAATTTATACATTTTGCTGGTTCTTCTTTTGATAATTTGCAAGTTTGTGTTGGGTGCTTTTCAGCACATTTCACACATCTTGGATCGCGCGCGCAATATCGTTGCGTATGGTTAAAGCCTTGGCATTTTTTACATTGTACTATTCTTGTACTGCCTCTTTTAACAGCTTCGATCTTTACTCGCATGTTGAGTATGCCAGTTATGTTGTAAATGTTTTCTATTTTCTCGGATTTATCAAACGTTAGCATGAACAGGGGAAGCCCTATTTTTGAAACGGCTTCTAGTCGGTTCTCTCCGCTACGTCCCTCTTTTTTAATAATGTTTACGGCATCAAGGATTTTAAATCCTTTATTTTCTAGATCCTCCATTATTGAATTAGTTTCACAGGTTGGATGTAGCCCTCTTGCCATGACCTTGATGGGACGCTCGGTTTTATTTTCGTACGTGTACCACTGATATTTTTGCGTATTCAGCTTCATTGACAAGTTTCTGTATGCGTTTGGATTTGAAGTGTGAATCTTCCATACATTATTGTTCAGAGCAGTAATTTTATACTCTTGTTCCGTAACAGTACTCATTACACTTTGGATTTCTGAGTAGTTCGTTACTCCTACTATGAAAATCGGTGGTGGGGCTTTTACCTTTGTCTGTGCTTCATTTTGTTGAGCTGGTTGCCGTTCGGATGATTTTTCTACCTCATCGAGATTTATTGGTGAAAGTGATTTCTCTTTTGGTTTAGCTGGTTGTTGGTCTAGAGCTATTTGTTTCTTGATGCTTAACTGTTTTCTAGAAACCTCTTTTGAAGTTGATGGTAAAGTTTCTGCCATTTCTGGTGAGTGTTGAGCTTTCCTTTTCTTACTTGGTCTTTTACTTCGTTTCAACACCCAATTTGTTTCTCTTTCCAATTCTTCTTCATCCGTATGGAATGGATTGATTTCATCATCGATTGCAGGATTAGGTTTCGTCCCAAGTTCTGCACGTGTTTCAACTGCTTTTTTGAGTTCTTCGTTCTCTTTCTTTAAAATTGTAAATTCTTCTTTCAATTTAGTTGTAAATTCCTTTATTTCTCGTAGTTGTTCACGGAGTTCAGCATTTTCCTTCTCGTACTGAAATATATTTTCAGTTGAAGATTTTGGTGATCTTGGTAATTTGGAACTTCGTCCAAATGGGTTAAACAATGTTTGGCCCACCCCAGAATCTATTGGGCCTGCCTCCGAAGAGTGTGGATTTGTCAGCATATCTGCTGCTGTACCACCTGGGGTATTACATTCCATATTTGTTGTATTCATTGTTAGTTTTAGCCAATTTATACCACTTTGCTACTGCCGAAGCAGTACCCACCCCCCGCGACGTGGACGCGGCTACCTTGGTGTTACCTAGGTGTACACAGAGACAGCCGAAGCCCTCTGAGTACCCTAGGCTGAGGGGCTGTAAATTTTTGATAAAAAATTTATTTTACATTGTCTAAGTAAATTTTACTTGTTAACAATAAGAATAAGAATATAATAATGATTTTTTGATTTAGGCTGCGGTTACATTGGATGCCACTCGAAAAACGAAAATTTATTTATTCGTAAGAAATTCAGTCGTACAAATAATTCATACGTTAAAGTGTTTACATTGTTTGCGGAATTGTAGTACAAAAACAAATGTATTGCTGTCAATTAGTAAAAAATTATTTTTTCACAATCCATTTTGTGGATCCACTGATAAAAAAACAAACTATTTTGTTCGAATTTAAATACCGTCAGAATTGGTGAGAATTCGTTCGAAATAAGCGTAAGTAGTGTAACCGTACATGTAAACGTATATCCGTTTGTTTACTTCCGGATGTCGATTTTGTTTAAAATTCGACAGAAAATAAATGACGTTTTCGTATACGTATAAGGTGTATAGTATACAATTTTATATTAGTTTATGTAATTTTTCTGTGGTTATGTTTGTTTGTCAGCAATTATGAATCGGTACAAATCGGTTTAGTTTTTTACTGCTTGTGTCCTTTCGTCGTCTCACCTTTTTAACCAAGTATTTGAGTGGCGAGTTAACACGTTCGCGCAAATGAGTGCTTTAGTAGTCATACAACTTTTTCGTTTTTAACACGTTCGCGCAAACATCTTTCATTTTTTAAGGAATAACTCGACATATTTTTCAATTCGACGAAATATCATTGCAATTACAAAAGTTATCAAATGTGTTCCTGAGTATAGCACACACATTTAGAAAGTGTGCGTCAATATGTTAAGAAAAAAAAATTTAACTACACATATTTTTTTTTTCAATGCTATGTCGCATGAATGTTTTGTTTTTGGAGAAACACATTAAATAGTTTTTACATTTCAATAAATTTCATTTTGATAGGCTAAGTAAGTAGAACTTTTTAGATTTTTACTTAGCATGTGTAAATAATGTAAAATATTATGTTAGTTTTACAATTGTAAATTTACTTAGCAGGTTAAGTAAAAATCGCATCGATTTTTTGTTACCGACCATCCTATAAGTGCCTGCTCGTGTTTTAACCGGGTGTGCTCACGGCTTGGGGGTAATTTTTGCAACCTAGGATATACTGTTGGCGGAACAAACTTTACGTGCTTATTAAGAAAACGAGATAATTTCACAAGAGTTACATTATACACCATCACATCACCATCCACATACAATTAAAACTCACTCCATTTCAGACTAGTAAAAGTTATAATTCGGGAAATGTAATGATCATAAAAGAAAATAAATTTACTACAAAGATTTTAAATTACTAAGTATTATGTAATTCTAATTGGACTTTCCATAAGAACCCAAAAATATATAGTATCATTTAGCATATATGAAACGGTTAAAATTACTCACCAGAACAACGTAACATTTTTTTTCAGTGTTGGAAAGCACTAAATTGTGTAAACACAATTTTTGATTTTAAGGAGTTTCGTATTTTAGTATGTTACAAAATAAATTTCGAAAAATTTAGCTCTTAGGATTTATCCTTGGGCGGAGGAGATGAATGCTAAGCGGATTTGAGGTGTTATCTTTGTGCGGAGGACATGAATGCATAGCGGATTTGGGGAGTTCCCAATCTTAGTACAATAGTACAATATATATGCAAGTATATGCATAAAACCGTATATATTTTTGAAAAAAAATTGCAATTTTATAATTAAATGATCAAATGATTAAAGAAAACAAAAAAGTTAAACGTAAATAAAAAAAAATGAGTGAGTCCATTAGTACTCTCAAGGAGATGTGTAAACATGGCGTGTGTATAGTACGTGGGTACAGTTTACTTTGAAGGAAGAAGGAATGCAATTTTACTAACCAGAGTTTTTCATTTGTTTATTATCGTTAAATTGGTCTATTACTCTTTCGGTATAATCGACGCAATTGGATTTTGGTAGCTAAAATAAGATATATCATCAATGAGTTGTGTTGTTACGCTCATACCAGTTGTTTGTCCAACGATGATTTCTTTATGCGAGGTGACTGTATGGTATGAGTATTCTATTTGAATTTTTATATATTGTTACTCCGGCAGCTCACTCACCGTCTCTCTTGAACTGAACGCAGATCTGGAAAAGCAAGAAAATTGAGCATCCTTACGTGACTGTGTCAGTTAGGTCGAGGTGATGTGTATGACCTAAGACTCTGACAGTTCAATGTTAAAAACCAGACGTCATTATTATCTCGTACAAAATTCGCCATTACAACTGATAAAGCGGATTTGTGGTGAGGCGCGATAGCTAATTTTGAAGAAGACCCATTGAGGTCTCATTTTTACGTCCATGGTAGACGACATGATCATCGATAGCCGACGTGATGAACAGTCCTTCGAGACTCGTTACTCGTGCTAAAGCAATATACACAATTTGTTAACTGTGTCTTTTATCGTAACAGTATATACTGACTATCTCGTTGTAGGTACCACCGTGTGATGCATGAATTGTGGTGGCACATGAAGGTACTACGCTTTACATTAATTGTTGTTCATGCTTAACATTAATTGTTGTTTCGAATAATAGTTGAGCTTTTTCTAGAAATGTTCACCAAACATCGGTCGATATTCGTTTTCTGCACCCATCCAGCTTCAAGCCACCTGTCCTTCTTGCCAACTTGTGAATTTGAACCAAAATCCATCCAGAGTCGTTTGACATTTTTTACTGTCGACGTTTTCATCGTTCTCGTTGTCCTGGTTAGGATTCCTATGCATTCGATATACTTTAGACAGCATATAGTTCCATTCGCCAGTCCATTTGTTACGTCAATATTGGTTTTGAAAAAGTACGGCAAATTATTTGTGTCCACCATAAAATGAGCATTTATGGATCTTTTGACGGAATTGCTACTCCGGCAGCCCACTGACCATCTCTATTGAACTGAAAACAGCATTCAAACGTAGGAATATTAACAAGTTCGTCATTGCGCAGCCAGGTCTCGAAAACCAAATGAATTGAGCATACCTGCGTGACTGTGACCTGAGACTCTGGCAGTTCAATGTTAAAAACGAGATGTCATTATAACCCCATTCAGTAGAAGACATGATCATTGATAGCCGACGTGATGAACAGCGCCTAGAGACTCGTCACTCGTGATAAAGCAATATACAGCAGTTGTTGACTGTGTTTTTAATCGTATGAGTATGCAATTTCGTAATCGTAATCCGTATTTCGTATCGTAATTTTTTTTTTTGATTTTTCTGATCGATGGAAATGTCGATGGTTTCTATTTCATTCATTAAATTAATTTTTTCATTTTCCCTACTATTATACATATACATAAAAGCATGCCATGTATAGTAAAAATTGTTTTTGTTGAGTTTCTTGCGTTTTTTTTTCAAACGAAGTAGGTATACGTCATTTCCGTTCGTTTCATTTACAAGTTTACTCTAATACAAAAAATTTTGGTAGGCGCGCGTAAAAATGTTTACACATCAAAAAAATTAAACTATAAAACTATAATTAAGAAGAATTTTATAAACGTCCGTGAATTTAAATTGTTTAAGAACTTTTTCGGCTTTTCGGACAAAATATTATTTTAATGGACATCCATACAATGTTTACGACTGTTTTAGTCGCAGAAAACAAAGAGGCCATTTATTAACAATAATATTTTGTCCGAAAAACCGAAAAAGTGCTTAAACAATATAAAACTATAGTTGATCGATGTTTTAATGTCTTGCCTGGAACATACGTGTATCGTATTGTGCAGCTGGGTTTTCGGCCTGTCGTATTCCTGGATGTGTTGTTGTTTGTGCCGTGTCGCCATCCACAATCCCCTGTGGAGATTTGCCATTATCACACACGGGTAGTACCGCAGATGATCGATTTCGTAGAATACTATGAAGAACTTTAATCGATGTCGGGGAATTTTGTTTTTGAGCGCTTTTGCAGATGATTGTAGAGCTTGTATACGCCATTTCGTGATTCTTCTTGCACATCATTTGACATACGAGAATCAAAACAAAATTAAACTTTAAACAAAATTGGTTGATGAAGAGTTTGTTCTGTGGAGCAAGAAAAATTAGACCAATGTACATTTTTACTTGCTTTGTTTTCCGTAACTGTTGATGTCGTCTCCAAATACCATAGTTTGTGCCAACGAGATATATTCTTCTCCCCAACGATTTAACGATGTATGCTTTTCTCCACTTTTGTGAACTTCTCGTTGAAAAATCTTTCGCGTAAACTTTGTCATCGACGTTGTATTTAGTCAATATGGTGCCTACAGTCTCTACAGTGCGAGGCTGTCTACCGTGTAACAGTTCCACGGGTGAGTTGTCTACATTTGTTAGCGGTGTAGAACGATAAGACGATAAAAATTTCAATAGTGCGTTTTCACCAATTGTGCCGTCAAGACAAATTTTCTTCATTGCTGTTTTGAACGTTCGGACCATTCGTTCGGGTTCGCCATTTGATTGTCGGTAAAATGTTGCAGATGTCAAATGCTCGATGTTGCTCATATGACAGAATTCAGCGAATTCTGTAGACATAAATTGAGTACCATGGTTGATGGTAAACCTTCGATTGCGAAAATTTGTCCTAACGCCCGAATTGTAAGCGATGATGTTGTTTCCGTCAGTGGTTCGACGAATGGAACCTTGTTATATGCGTCCACACATAAAAGAAACATTTTGTTCATAAATGGCCCCGCGTAGACGATATGAACTCTTTGCCATGGTTGGTTCTTTTGGCCATCTAGTGTTGGCCATTCGGAAAATTTTTTGTTTGATGTCCATCATGCAGTAGATTCAGTGTTTTCCCTTGTAGGCTGGAAGGGACGATAATTCAGAGATGCTTTGTCTGTAAGAATAGGATATCATTAAACATGTTCAAGCTATGACTATGCTTAAAATAATTTGAGTAAGACGATTCACAGGCATTTAATTTTTCAGGCTACACATTTATTACGAACAACTTCACTTTATGATGTAGCGGATCGGAGCGAGTATGTTGTTCGTTCAATCAAAACTGATTCAATAATCAATCAAAATTGTCTATTGTGAGTAGTGTTGTGAAAATAAAGTATAATACAAAAATGACGACGAAGATATAAGTGGCGTGCAATTGTAATGTAAAAGTGGTAAATTCTTTTATTACAAAAAGTGGATAAAACATACGTATCGAAGATACAAGCACGGGCAATAATACTGGAGAGGATACCGAGGAATCTGCTAGTTATTAAAAAATCAAAATAAAATTTTGGAACAGTTGGCGTTAGCAACGACAACAAAACACGTACCACCATTTTTTCCTTTTGAGCATGGGAAATATTCATGGGACACGTACTTGATGCAACTAAATCAGCATTTTTTGGCAAATGGCGTTTAGGACGATGACAAAAAAGTGGGTTTTTTCTGTCGAACGCCGGATTGTATTTATTGGGTATTTTAGACAAACTGTTCGATAGTCAGGTAAGTAAGACGTTTTCGATTTTGAGTCGAAAACTCATGTTCTATCGGCAGGATATATGTTGCACAAAACAGGTATTTAAATTAACCAAACTTATTCGGAGTGGGTGACTGATTTGCTTGGTATTGCAAAAAATTGTAAATTTATGTGCGAAAAGTGGTTGTGCTCAATTATATGTGCATTTTTAATCCACGATGTTATCATAATTTTAACCCCTCACGAACAGGTACGAAACATGTGTTTATAGAAAACAAATCCAACGATTGAGGATGTAGTCGAAATAGCAATAGCATATGAAACAACGGTACGAACAAACAACACGTTGTTACGACTGTGCGGTCGCAACCACAATTTTTGTATTTTTTATTCCCCTCGGTTTGGGTCTTTGCTCAATCAATTGGGTGTTTTGTGTCTTTACTTTCGGAGTTGATTGTTTGTTGTGTTCTGAACGCACGCGCGACGGTTTGTGTTTTGTACACCTTCTTGTGATGGCGCGACGGTAAGGAAGAATGACAAGAGAGCGAGACCAATGTGCACCGAGTGTGTGAAATAATGCGAATCCGCCCGAAACGCGATATTTCAAAATGCCATATTTCAAAACGAGATATGACAAAACGAGATATGGTACAAAACGCAATATGGTACAAAATGCGATATGGTACAAAACGCGATATTTCGAAACGCGATATTTCAAAACGCGATATGGTACAAAACGCGATACGGTACAAAACGCGATATTTCAAAACACGATATTTCAAAACGCGATATGGTACAGAATATGCGTAGCGAAGCGACGGGTGCGCAGCGACCCACCTGATACCGATCCTATATACTAACGTTCCTATCGATTTTTAAATTCCTATAAACTGAAATTAAATATCCCCTTCACTCGCCTGATATAACCCGATACTAAACCCCTGTTTTGTACCATATTGCATTTTGAAATATCGCATTTTGAAATATCACGTTTTGTACCATATCGCGTTTTGTACCATATCGCGTTTTGTACTGTATCGCATTTTGAAATATCGCGTTTTGTACCATATCGCGTTTTGTACTGTATCGCGTTTTGAAATATCGCATTTTGATAATTCGCGTTTTAAAATATCGCGTTTCAAATGGGACCCGAAATAATGCGCAATCGAAGAATATTTCTTCTTATATGCTTCTCGTTTTCATTAATGCGAATTGATGCAAACGAGAAACAAAGAAGGAGAGATATTCTTCGATGACGTGTTGCGCGTCGTTATGTGGTGCTCGAGTTTTTTGCCGAGAAAAATTTTTTTAGTCTTGTTTGGAATGTAAAACCAAAAAGGTTTTTTGTAAGAGAATAACTCGAGTCAAGTTTTTATAAAGTAATCTTGATTTTTTTTTTGGTTATATTACAATACTTATTGTAATAAAAAAAAATATTGTAATTTTAATAAAAAATTAATAAAATTCTGTGGAAAATTATAGTTTTGTACAAAAAAAGAAACACAGTTGTCGGGAATTTGATTTAATCAAATCGGGGCGAGGGTCCTTAAAACCAAAAGAAAATAAATGTTAATTGAATTGGAGCAATATTAATGTGGATAGTTTTATCTGTGTACAGTTGATTGGTTGGTTCAGACATTGTACAAAATATAAAAGTTTGGCATTTACTTTAACGGGTGACTAGTTGAGGTCATTTTTTTTGTGCTACGGTATATTTTTTGGGCGAGCGAACGCCCAACGGTTACCAACGGGTTTAGTGAAGGACGCTCAACCAATTATTTACATGTGGTCAGTTGGGCCACTTTATTGCAACAGTATTTTTGGCGAGGCAACACACAACGAATTGTTTCCAAATTGTTAAATTTGGATATACGGTTGACTACAGCGGTTATTTTTGCGGAAATTGAGGCCATCCTTACTGGCGGTATTTTGGAGATACAACGCTCAAACTATTATTTTTACGGTAGGGCTAGTTGAGGTCACTCCGCCTCATACGGATCCGGCGGTCAGGTGAGGCCAGCCGTGATTGTTTTGGTATCGGGGAAAGGCCCCGTAATGATCGGGTGGCCAACCGGCAATCCGCAGTTTTTACGGGGAGAGGCCCCGCAACCACAACGGCACCAAGGCCGCAACCCATTTTTGGAAAATATAAATTTATTTTTGGAATTTTTTTTGAATTAAGGTACAATTTTGTTTATTTTATTTTTTTTCTTATTATTTTATATATTTTAAATTTTTAAATTTTTTTTTTAATCTTGATTTGTAATCGAGCGCCGCATAGCGTGTGCGTGTTGCGCTCGATGCACATTGGTCTCGCCTCACACATGTTTCTTTCCTTCGTTCATTTATTTGTTTTTTTTGAGGTTGTGGGACTGAGAATGAGCGGCTAACTTTCCTTCGGTGTGGTATGGTGAGGGGGGTCTTCTCTCCCCGTGTCGGCATAGGGTGGGTGGTCCCTTGGTGGTTATGATTATTATTGTTTTTTTATCTTCCGTTCCTCAGGTTCTGGCCGACAAATTTCGGCGTCTAAACTCGGGTATTATTATTATTTGCGTTTTTTTATTTTTAAAAAATCTCTGTACACGGTGTAAGCCAGGATCCATGCAAGCCTCAAACCACACGACCCATAGCACATCTCCCTGAGTTGTAGCCGGCAAAAATCACCGTGGAGGCCTCTACATGAGCTTAGTGAAATCTGCAGGGTGGCAGTAGCCATCCTGTAGCAACGTTTATGGGCGAAACTTCATCGGCATCGCAAGTATGCAAGGTGGATAATCATCATGCAAGAAAAGGTCATCATTCTCGCAAATCATTGAAGTCATGTCCGCAATTTGAAATTGATCACGATCGTCCAAATTGTCCGTATCATAAAGCTACGTGTGATCGATGCAAAAAATTAAGTCATATTGCCACTGTATATATGTCACAACAACGGGGTCAATCATCAAGACGACAACATGGTAGATCATCGTCAAAGTCGTTTCGCAAATTTTCGACCACATACTAAGTCTTGCAGCAGCTCGTACTCACCACTACGTAACCATCGTAAACCTCAAACAACGCATATGGTGAAGGGAATTGATGTTTCAACAAATTTTCAAATCAATAGCTATGAAAAAGAAAATGTGGATTGTGGTCCGCATTAATTCGGAACCGGCACGAATTTAACTGAACACTGAGGCATCATCATCAATGATCGGGTTAATTACGTATAATAACAACCATAGACGACTCGATCTGAAGCATATATGGGTCAACACATCCCAATAAAGGGAACCGTCGATGTTGGAGTTTCATATCGTAATAAAAAGCTCATCTTACATGTGATAGCAGCGTGAATACAATCTTCGTGAACACCCAACTGCGTTCGCTTCAAAAACACTCAGCAGCGCACAAGAAAGGTATTCGCAAATCGAAAAAGAGACATTGTCGATTATCTACGGCGTTAATTCGAACGAACGCAACACTGAATCTGGCTTAAGTCCTTTACTGTCCTGACGAAACTCATTTTTCCTAAAAATTGTTCAAAGCATGCCATTCAAAATTAACCGATTTGTTAAAAACAGCCATTAACACAAGTAAAGGCGCAATAGCGCTCACTAGCTCCAGGTTACAGCAGCGTTCCACGTTAGCGGTACAACAAAAAATCACATTGGGTGCTAATGGTTTTGGCAACATTTACTAACTCGTTCAAACTATTCTTCAATATAGGTATCATTAGTAACAATTTTAGAGTGGCACCAAGGCATATCAAAATCAACATCCGTTTAATGGCGCATATGGTGTAAAAAAAAATTTCATTTTCGATTTCAACACTTCCCAAATATAGTTTAACGCATTATGATGCGGCATTGATCCCGGTATTTTGTGTAGGCAAACACAAATTTCAATAAACTATCGCCTAATTGTGTTATGTCAAATAAATGATTAAGATTAAAGGTATTTTCTTTGAATTTGGTAGTGAATGCATAATACCCCCCAATTTTAATAGACCCAGGCACACACACACAGGTAACAAAAAATCGGTCTTTTGATGTTTTTTTCTTCTAAATTTAACTTACAAAAAATGTTATACCTTCAAACATCGTTTTCTTTTGATATATCACTGAAAGGTGTTTTATAAACACTAATGTCCGATCGCATACAGAGTAGAGCTATTTGATTTCGTTCGTATTCATCGTTTTGTGTGTGGTCATTTCCTTATTATAATTAAAAAGATGTTAAATAAAAAAACAGACATAAAATAGTCAAAACCAATTCAAATCGAAATACATAAATTTGAATCGGCTTTGTACTGTGTAAACTTGTATAATAGAGAGATATGAAATGAACTCTTTAAGAATAAATTAAGAGGAAATTAGGTGAAACAAATTTTTTTTTTTTTTGGTTTTATTTATTAATTAATACATTTTCTAGGGATTCTTATATTATACTCGTACTACTAGTCGAAAAAATTAAGAGAAAGATGACTTAATATTTTCAATAGATGGTTGAATAAGAACAATAGTTGATACAAGATATGGGTAATAGGTATAAAATGCATTTTATTGTTTTTGTAATCAAATCATATCATGCTTTAAAAACTATATGTACTGTTTATTGCTGTACACCCAGCAATAGTTATCAAAACTATCGGCATTAGAGCATAGTAATTAATTTTTCAACCGCGTATTTATGATTTGGTTGAAATTTGTAAAAATCGATTATTTTCAAAATGTTATACTTTCACAATAGCAGAATAATTTTGAACAATTATTAGAAAGAGTTTATAATGCGCCTATGATCGCCCTAGGCAGCTAATCAGTTTTGTGTACAACCTTATCAATTGCTTAGTATGAGGCTTAAACATATTTAATGACCCTTATATTTGAGATTCTTGGAAGTCAAATGTAAGTATTTTTAAATATCAAAAGGTCAAATTAAATCGTTAGCAACAAGGAAACGGTCTTTTAACTACACTGCTTCAATGTGAATTGTTTACAATTGCTTATATCCTGTTAAAATTATTATTTTCCTTATTTATACAATTCTTTAGCCTTATCGGCTAATAACTTTATAAATGGACTAAATTTTTATATCGCGAACGCTGCACTATGCTACTGTACACGCATATATTAAATTATGTTAAACATTATAAATCCGGAACATTTACAGTTTTTCATTAGAACTTCTAATGTGCTTAGGCATTTAGGCTGTTTCCCAAACACCGACTTTTTTGTGGGCACCGACTTATTGGGCACCTAACAAACATGTTGTTCGTAAAAAACCTAACATTCAAAGACGAATTACAAAAGATGCGGATCAGCTGTGCGGGAAAACTGGCATCTCATCCGAATTTGCTAACGCGAAACCTAACAGATATACATACCTATTAAAGAAGAAAACGATGACTGTAACAACATAAATTATAAAATTATAAAATTTGATAAGTAGTAGATTCTGCTAACGCAGATATATTCTGCTCCCGCACTGGTGAATACTTTTGAGATAATCTTCTAGCGTCACTTGAGAAACAAGTACTGCAATGATTTAGGTGGTTGTTCAATTAACGATGATAAGCATAAATTGTTTCATAACAACAATGGGCAAAAATTTGATGTCACCATTTTTTCTATCAGTTGCAGTTTTTATTCATATATTGATTTGAATAAGTAGAATTGGTGGTGGTAAAAATCATTTTATGTTCAGTACTGTAAAGTAACTACAAGGTAGGTAGTTTCGATCATTACACTTAACAATTTGAGTGCAATATTGACTCGTTTGAACATGTTTAGAGAACCATTCGGAATTTCTGAACAAAATATAGTTAGCAAAAATTACGCTACTCCAGATTTGTCAGTATAAAAATACCGTAACGTAATAAATTCGTTTGAATAGTTCAACCTACGGATTTATCATTTGTGATAACATAAAATTAGGTCAGTTCGATCGGCTATTATCCATTAGTTAGAAAATATATTTGTGGTTACAATTCAAAAAGGCTCAACTCGAGTATTTAGTACTCGATTTAATATACAAGAGTTTTAAATAAGCAAGCAACATTTTGTATCTAAATAAAGCACAGAATAATTGAGGTATTTGGCTGAAATTTATTCCAGGTGCTAGTTTTCCACTGTTTCACACATATCGGCCGGAACGTTGGCAATTTTGTGCTCGATATTGTCCTTGAGCTTCTCTAACGTTGTTGGCTTGTTGTCATCAACCAACGACTTAACGTAATCCCATAAAAAGAAATTCAACGGCATTAAATCGCTTGAACGAGGTGGCCATTCGACCGGACCAATTTTCGAGATTTTGTGCGATTACCGAACTTCTTCTTCAATAGATCAATTGTTTGACCAGCTGTGTGGCACCTTCTTGTGGGAACCACATATCACCGAAACGTAATAAATTCGTTTGAATAGTTCAACCTACGGATTTATCATTTGTGATAACATAAAATTAGGTCAGTTCGATCGGCTATTATCCATTAGTTAGAAAATATATTTGTGGTTACAATTCAAAAAGGCTCAACTCGAGTATTTAGTACTCGATTTAATATACAAGAGTTTTAAATAAGCAAGCAACATTTTGTATCTAAATAAAGCACAGAATAATTGAGGTATTTGGCTGAAATTTATTCCAGGTGCTAGTTTTCCACTGTTTCACACATATCGGCCGGAACGTTGGCAATTTTGTGCTCGATATTGTCCTTGAGCTTCTCTAACGTTGTTGGCTTGTTGTCATCAACCAACGACTTAACGTAATCCCATAAAAAGAAATTCAACGGCATTAAATCGCTTGAACGAGGTGGCCATTCGACCGGACCAATTTTCGAGATTTTGTGCGATTACCGAACTTCTTCTTCAATAGATCAATTGTTTGACCAGCTGTGTGGCACCTTCTTGTGGGAACCACATATCACCGATGTCAAATCCATCCAATTATGGCCAAAAATAGTCTTCCAACATTGCACGATAGCGTACTCCATTGACCGTAACATGGTGATCATTTTCATTGACGAAAAAATATGGTCCAATTACACCTCCGGCAGGGACACGGTTACTTTATGTGGGGTTAATGTAGTCTGTTGAAGCGCATGTGGGTTTATTGCTATCCAATAACTCATATTTTGAGAGTGAAAATATACAAATCTTCTAAAGAGAACAAGAAATTGACACGTTTGTCCCAAACGTATATGAGCAGATAATTTTAAACACATCAACGGTGATTGTTACAGTTTGTTGAATATGCACAGTCAATGGAAGTAAACACATTTTAATACTATATAGTTAAAATTTCATACAGTATCATGTACACACTATTTCCAGTATTAAGGACGAATAAGAAAATAACAAGCACTTTAAATAGGGTTAAGCCGACAGATTAATTTGAGCGTGAAGTTGCTTTGTTGTACTCCATTTTTTATGAATTTACAACAAAATTGTACAAGAAAGATTTAATTTCAATTGATGGATGCAGTTTACAGGTGGCAGTTACACGACGACAATTTAAAAAAAAATTAAATTATGAATGTTGCGTTTTTTGGCGTTATTAAAAACAAAATAACAACAATACGTATACGAATCCAGTAAGAACTCTTGCTAAGTATGTGTTAATTTTTACACTGTAAAATATAAAGATGAGCGAGAAAACTAGTTAATGTTAGAGAGAGACAAATAGGACGCCATGTTTTATATCTTATAGGATATCACCCAATACACACTAGGACTTTTGAGCCGGGTCTCATTCTTCGGTTTTCTTCCTTTATCTATAAAACCAGTTTTCATTTTTTCGGTTTTATAGGTAAATGGAGCAAAAACGAATAAAATAAAATAATACTATATTGAAACCATCCAAAAGACCATAATTATATGAAATCTTAAGAAGATGATATGCGTTAGCTAAGAGTATGTTGTATACTTGTCCTACGAAATAGCGAATGTGACGTTTGAAAATGGGCTCAGTACAAATATTTAAAAAAAATTGTGAAAAATTGAATTTAATAATAAATTCCAAAAAAATTTTATTAATTAAATTAATTATTGTAATGCCAACAATAGAGGTTTTTTTTAGTAAAACTCTCATCTTGCTCATATTGTGGCCCCTTTTGATTTTGAGTGCATTCCTTTCAGGTAAATAACAAGACATCACAGAGATTGCACCAAAAAGCAATCATATAAAGAAGTCGTTACTAGGGCCTGACCTATTACGGATCATTTCAATATGGACTTGCTTAGTAAGATTTTTTTGGAAAAACACTCATTGGCCACTTTTTTATTTTGCAGTGAATCTCATTATATCCGTTAACAAGACATTACAGAGATTCCACCATATAGACCTAACTCGTAATAGTTTGACCTATCAAACGAAACATGTTTCGTTCCAATGTGGATTTGCTCGTGAATTTAGATCACAGTGCATCCGTATAGGAATAATTTCTACGGGTTTGACTAATTATACAGCGATTGTACCGCTTCATTATAGACTTGCTCCGTACCATTTTTTTGAACAAAACTCGCAACGGCTCTCCTTCTGATTTTTGAGTGAATCTCATTTAAGCCAATAACTAAACATCTCACAGATTGCACTAAAATAAAATCATATAGAAGTAATTTCTATAAAACGATGTGTGAATCATTTCAATATGAATGTGCTCAGTACGATGTTTTTAGTAAATCTCCCAACGGATCTTTTCTTTTTTTGGAAGGAAGTTTATTAGGTCCAATAACATAATATCGTAGAGATTGCACCAAAATGCCACCATATAGAAGTGACACCTACGGGTTTAACCCATCATCCTTGAGTAAATCCACATTGGAACGAAACATGCTTCCTTACGATAACTTGTTATTGGCCCTGATGGGATTAACTGTTTCGAATAAATAAAGACGTAAGTGGAAGTAATCCAATTGGAAGTAATCCAATTACTCCGATACTAAAGCTTGCAAAACGCGATTAATTTCTAGCTGAAGGTTCTTATCAGCAAGCATATATGTATATACTTGCGGCTATTTGCCGTTACGGTGGCTGTTTCCACAACTCAGACATAGATAATGCAAGCAATAACAGAATTGTTACGGAACAAAATTGGAGAGCAGGGGATAACACGTCTTGGTTATTAGGTAATAGAATTATGATGAAATTATGTAAATTACATACTAAGTTTTTATAAATTAATTTAGGGGATTCCGGGTATATTCTAAAACCATGGATGATGACACCGTACCGGAAAACCACTGAACGCTCTAATGAGGCGTTTTTCAACAAGATCCATGAAAAAGCTCATTCAATTATAGAACGTGTTTTTGGTATACTAAAGGAACGTTGGCGATGTTTGTTACATTCACAGGAATTAAATTATGTGCCTGAGAAAGCCGCACAAATCATTATAGCAACACATATTTACACATAACCTCACTTTTTTCCAACCATCAACAGGGTTTTCAGGTGGACCGACTGAATTTAATTGGTTTGTAATTTCACTCCACAAATGTTAGGTAGTCTCTTTATATTGAGGCACATTTAAAAAATGTTTGGCTTGCAAGACGCGCATGCCAGCAATTTTTTCCATAAAAAAATTTAAAACGTCAAATTGGCGACCATTGGTAAATGACCTACAAAAACCGCAATAAAATAAGTTTCAAATAAATTGTAATAAATTAAACTAATCAATTTTTATAAAATAATTGAGTAACTTACATTTTAAAAAGTAATTGAAGTAGTTTATTTTAATAAAAAAAAAATATATTTTATTGTTTTCGTAAGTACGATATTCGTCACTTATAAAACAGACGAATTTTGACATTTGATTTTCAAAAAATTTTACGGCAGGAAAAAGTTTCATAATAAGAATATTTACGGCGGATCGAATTTTACGAAGTCGAAAAAATTTCATAATAGGCCCCCTTGGTTTGATGTCTGACATCAAGTACTACAGCATACCAGTATTGCTCATTTATAGTGCTCGTAAGCAGTACTAGTAACGATTCCTATATTCACACACCCAATAATTCACCAAGCGATTCTAATTATTATATTTTAAATATTTTTTTAAAAGAATTTCCCAATTGTCCATATATTTGTACTTTGGTCACTGCAGCCCATAACTTCCAAACCTCTTGGTAACATCACCTCGATACTCGATTTGTAATAAATATATGGGTACCACCTAAACTAACCCAAATTTTTTTAGTATTCTTTTAAAAAAAAAATATTTTAATTTTACAGTAAAACAAACAAATTCCTGCCAATGATCAAAGTTAGATGTCAATGTCATTATTGATATTCCAAAAAATTTCACAATATTAAAATTTCGGTCAAGTCAATTCGAATCAAAGGGAGGCACCAATATATGCAATGTCAATGTTTTTCATTGTGGTTTAGTTGATTCTAAGTTGTTTAGTATTATTTTTGTTAGCCGGACAAGTAGACGAAGAAGACATTAATTTTGACGACGAGTTTGTCATGTCAATTATAGCAACTATGTTAGAATAATTTTAATTTCAATTTTTATCGTATACTGTATGCTCAAACTACAATGAACTTTGCAGAAAACTATAAACCAAAAAACTAAAATAAAATATTTATACAATAAAAAACAATATAATTGTAATTTATTTTTTTGCGAATCGCGAATATCACGAATGACAAATTTTACGGATTTCTGAATTTTACTGTACCATTAATATTTTTATAAACTACACATACATTTTCTTCAATTTACGTGACATTGAAATACATTTTGAACTTAACATTACGAAAATATCGCACGCGGGACAGATTAACATCTGTAACCTCATTAGAAGCGCATAAAATTTACTCAGTACAGAATGATTAAGATTTACGATTATTAGCATACGAAAGGTAATTAGACAAATGATTCAACTAAAAAATCGTTTAGGTAATTAGATAAATATGACAATTATTATATGATTACGTAGGATATTTGCTATACGTTCGACTGTATAATTTACGTATATCCGTAAACGATAACTTTTAATTAGATTTATTACTCATCTCTCTTAAATTATGTTTAGAAGTGTGGACCATCCATGACAACTAACAATAATTGTACAGACAAGTTAAAAATACAATAATTTAATTAATTAATTTTGTCATGAAATTATGTTACGAACATAAGAAACGTATACACCTTACAACCACGTAGGTATAAAAAAGAGAGTTTGCACACACGAAAGATAATTGTTGCAGTCAATTATTTAGAACGCGACACATTAATTGCAGAAAATGATGATCTTACATAATTTTCAGATAAATACAAATAGTAACAATTGGAACCATGTGCTAAGGTATTACATGGGGGGGGGGATTAAAAGTTTCACACGAATCATTTGTAGTTGTCGTATGCTAAATATGAAACCAAACATTAATAAGAATACAAAAAAATTCTTTAAGACAATTAGAACTGACTTACTCCTCATTTTATACAATAACAATAGAAGAATATGTGCAAGGTAATAATGGTTTTGTATATGAGGCAATTTTATCACAAATTTTTTATCTTTAAATTTAATCTCGATATTTACTTAACTATCTATTTGTACAACATAACCCATTATATTGTTGTGACATTGATGAATACAAGTAATAATTCATAAAACATAACAAATTATAGCAAAACGATTATAGTGTAAGTCTGACAAACGAGTATGGTAGGATGAAAATTATAGGAGTATTACAATGTTTTGATGACACATACGTGTTAGTGTAAACGGATCTTACATGTTTAAGGTACGAGAATGATGAATGGATTTTGGGAACCTTAAAAGAGTTGGCAAAAATGTTGATAATTGGAAAATATTTAATGAGTACAGTAATATGATGTTTTTATTGGCGTCTGGCTCGTTTTTGTAAAATTAAAATAATTATTTACTAAGCTTTCGATGTCAATTCGACATCATATCAAAGCTAATGAAAATTTATTAAACAAATTTTTTTTCTTACATACAAAATGAATAGAAGGTATATTTAAAAAATTATATAAAACATGATTTGAATTTATAAAATAAAACATGTAATTATTAAAAATTAATTTAGAAACTTTAAAATTAAAATAACAATAAAGGAGAAATTAGACAAAATAATTATAACCATTACCAATATAAGTACAAATTGTACTGTCAAGATACTTGATAACGAAAGAAACTTTTGAAAGAGATCAATTTTGGAAATGTTTTACATTACATCTATTACTAACTCTATAAACATTAATAATGATTGTACTGTACAAGATTTAATGTACAGCATTTCCAAAATTGACCCCTTTCCAAAATTTCGTTGTTCATCAAATATCTTGACACTATATTTGGCTACCCGAATTAAGAAAAGTTGAATTAAGAAAAGTGAATTAAAAAAGTGGTATTTGTATGAAAAATTTCCAGTTATTTTAATTCGTATTTTGAACAAACTTCCTGAATTTAAAAAAGTAATTACAACAAAAAAAAACTCAATTCAAAATGAATTAAAAAATGCACATCTTGTTTCATTTTTTAGAAAATTTATCTAATTCATTTTCAAATTGATTTAAAATAATTTTATTTTATTTCATGTTTTGCCCACTTTTCTTAATTCATTATCAAAATGAATGGAAGATTATTATTAATTCATTTTCAAAATGAATGGAAGATTATTAAGTAATCCAGTTATAACTGAGTGTTCCGATTAATTGTCTGCCGGATAATCTGGCTTTTACTGTAATATGAAAATTAAACCTATGCAAAATTTTCAACTAATGCTTTCATTAATGAAAATGTGCAAAAAATAATTGCAAATTTGAAAATGAATTAAAAAATGGGTATGAAAGAGAAAAAAGCAAGAAAAAACTTCCTCAAAATTAAAATTCCGGTTAACTAATGTTCCGGATAATTGGATGCCGGATAATCGGGCTTTTACTGTAACCTGAAAATTAAAGCCATTCAAAATTTTCGACTAATGCTTTCATTAATAAAAATGTGCAAAAGACAATTGCAACTTTCAAAATGAATATGAAAGAGAAAAGAAAGAGAAAAAAGCAAAAAAAACTTCCTCAAAATTAAAAATCTGGTTAACTAAGTGTTTCGGTTAATTGTATGCCGGATAATCGGGTTTTTACTGTAGTACATTTTTACGTTTTATTTCGATTTTATATACGCATTTTATTTCATTTTCAAAATGACTTATTTATAATTTTAAACTAAGTAAAAAAAAAATGAAAAAATTTCAAAATTTTCCGGGAAAAATTTAATTGGATATTTTTTGAATACTTTTCTAAAATCATTTCATAAATAATTTAAAAAAAAAACATATTTTATTTCAGTTTTTTTACTTTTCTTAAATTATTTTGAAAATGAATTAAGAAGTGAACATATTAAGTCAACTTTTATTATTTCATTTCTCTCAACTTTTATTAAATCATTTTCATAATGAATTAAAAACACTTATTTAAATTCAGAAAAAAGACTTTTCTTAATTCAACTTTTCTTAATTCGGGTAGCCATTATATTTAACTAAATTTATTATATGTTTTGTATTCTAAAAAATATTGTAAGTACACTCATACTTTGTTCGTTATCGTTATTTACGCCATTTTTGTGTTGTAAACTCGTTTTTCTAAAAATTGTTTTGTTTGGACATGCTTATATAAACAACATTACAATCACATTTAACTTGATAAATTAAATTCGACTGTTCTTTCAACGGTCTTGGATCTTTGAGTTTCGAAAAAATGGAATATTTTAAACTTCACTCTGTTGTGTACCGGGGTAGAAAACTACCCCAGATCTACAAAAATGTAAATAAAAAATTAATTACTAAAAATGATTGAAAATCCATTTAGATATGCCTTTTTCAACTAGATATACACCAGATAAAAAAACCGAGTGAAAATCGATTGATTTTGTACCATTTTTTATCGTTAGAATAACCGCATTTCTGTGTACTGGGGTAGAAAAATACCCCATCCATTTCTATATAAAAATCTGCACAAAACAACGCAAACAAACTAAAATTATACAGATACCGTTCGTCGTCTATCAAATTTTTATGTTATGATACTTGCAAGCGAAAAATTAGGAGATGGTCAATGGTACTCTTCTTCAACATGTTAGATGTGGCGGGTTTTGCCGCGTATAATTTGCATAAATTAGCAAACAAGCATCTCTATGACTCATCGGTTTCTTCAGAACGAAAAGACTTTCTGAAATTGATATTGCAGCTGGTGGACAATAAACTCAGTAAGCGACTTAATAGGATACAATAGGATAAATAGGATACAATGTTGTAGAATTGAGGTTAGCACCAATCGCTCGAAACCAACAAACCAAAGGTCGTAAAACACATAGATGCAATTTATGCCCATGGAGTGCTGAAGTGAAAACAAGCGTAACTTTCCTCTGCGATAAACCAGCATGCAAAAGGTATCATCAAACCGTGTGTGATGATTGCATTAATTTAGAAATAGTTGATGATGAAATTGAGCAACATGAAGAAGTTGATGACTCTTCTTTTAAATAATTTTAATAATCAAAATTTAATTAATTAATTATAGGTATCTTTTGTTATCTTGTACATTGCGTTTTTGTATGTATTGTTAATAAATTACAAGCAAGTAAAAATAATAATTTTTATTATGGAAAATAATTTTTAAGTGCAAAATACATTGGGGCATTTTTTTACCCCACCATACACAGACAATGTTCCACTGTACCATAAACAGCGAGAAGGTTATTGATGAGTTATCAACAATTTTGAAATTATAATTTTTAAAAAGGTGTTTTATTTGTTCATACAAATATATATGGAATAGATAAATAATTTTGAACATCATTACTTAGCCGCAACCGGACAAGTGGTGCAGTTGTTAAAGCTTCGGCACTTAGACCGGGAGGTACTGGGTTCGAATCCCATCAGAGGCTAGATGCAAATCGGATTTTCATCATCGATTACAATCGGTGATGTTAATAAACACAACTAAAACCCTCTGATGGAGTGCAGAATTCAAAGCCGACCCACCGTCCATGTCAACAGGTCGACATCGAGCTTGCAATGTGCAGGTGGTATACTGTAATTGTGTGAGTAGGTGAATAGGTGAATGGGTTAATGGCGTGAATGCGTGGTATCACAATGGGCCAAAAATGGCCTAGTGTCAACCACTGAAAAATACTAAGCCACATATTAGAAGTACTAACAAAATTATTTTGTTTGTGTAAAAGTGTTTCTTTCAAAATTTTAAAATTTTTATTATGAAATTTTTTGTCTGAAAGTTTTAAGATCTTTTGAGCCAAAATATTTACTGTATATTTTTTTATATGAAGTAGGAAGCCAAAAATGAAAATTTAGATACCTGCCATCCAACTATCTTAGTGATACCAATCGAAAGAAATTTTGCCATCAGGTCGTGAATCAAAAGAAAATCTGAAAATGCAATTTTGTTATTAACTTCCTTTTCTAAAGTAAATTTTATTCGACTATATATTTTATTAAAACTCCATATTTTTTTTCTTTATCTTTTATTTTTTGTAGCAGCTTTCCTAAAGCATCAGAATGCTGTGTTGGAACGCTATAATTTACAATTTTACATAATTTTTTTATACAAAATACAATTCAATATATGTGCGAGATACTATTTGACAAACAGATATGTACATGAGTGCAATTAATGAAAATAATATAATAAATGTAAAAATATTGTGCGCTTATAATACAAGACCCATACATCAGACACGGACCATCTTATATAAAAATACAAATTAATTATAGTAATCGCTGTAGAAGTCAGCACCAAGGCCGAATCAATCCTGATATAGGTAGTTTCTTAAAAACTCTTTAAATTATTTTATTCTTATAGGGTTGATTTAATTGTTTTGGGTAAAAACGAAATTTAAATATATTAGTAGACCCAATATGAATTTTAGGAGTTGTTATGAAGAAATGGGATGTTCTTCGCATGTTGTGTTCATGTATATTCCGTACCTGTTGAATCTCAATATTACACTTAATGCAACCAAATTTAATTTTATCGATAAATATGAATGATTCGTATGCGCACAATAAATTTGTTTATTCCTAGTTAAAGGTGGCAATTTACGAATTGTCTTGACAATTTTGTTCTAGCTAGCTGCTCTAGTATACATATATCCAGCAGCAGAAGACCAAATCACTATCATCAAATATACTATCATGTAGCTAAGATGATAAACACATTTTATTAAACACTTGTTTTTTATTTCGCAAAATTATATTTTTGAATATTTTAATTAAAAAATTGGTTCAAAAAGTTTAAAAAATCACTCGATCGATTTCGACTTCTTAGGTCATCATCAGGAGTATCTACGATAAAATGTGTTTATTAAGTATAAGTGTGTTTCGCCAAGTGCCTACGGCAAATAGCGTAAAAAGTATAGCTAAGATGACATTGAATGTTTGCAAAATATAACATCCAAGCGGTTTTTAATGAAATGCATTGCCTTATACGTTTCAATGCAAAATTTAAAGAAGATAACTTACTTTTTATCATATGGATGTGGTTTTTCCAAGATAATTTTTCATCATTTAGTATACCGAAATACGTAGTTTTTGAAAATTGCGGAATTATTATAGAGCTTAATGAAAAATAATTAGGTAATTGCATAGGTAACGAATTCGTTTTAAATATAATATACACTTGAATCTCGATTATCCGGGAGAGCGTGACCGGAGGCCTCCCTGATAATCAAAAATCCCGGTTAATCGGATTATTCGTTATTATAGACTAAAAACAAGGGAATTCATCACAGTTTTGCACTTTTATTTATATTTTAACGATAAATATCAAAATCACGTTAATGACTTACATTATTATAAAAAATATGTAACATGAAATAAAAATATGTAATTATATATTTTTATTTTATGTTACATATTTTTTATATACATATGTATGTAAATACCATTTCTGTTTGAAACAATAAAAAAATAAAAATACTATCACAAAAAACTAGCTTTCATCAGCTTCGGCATTGTCAAAATTAAATTTTATTGGAAAATTCCCGGTTAATCAGATGAAATCCCGGTTAACCAAAAGACTAAAAAAAAATCGGATGCGTACGAAAAATCCCGGATAATAGAGTTTTACGGATAATCGTTTTACGGATGTTTCACGGATAATCGGATCCCGGATAATTGAGATTCAATAATTTGTTTTAGTAAAATTTATTGTAAGCTGGTTCGCCGACAACCAATTTATATTAAATAAGTCATTTTCCATAATAATATGCAGGTGTAATGGGTTTTTAGTTTTATATATATATATATATATATATATATATATATATATATATATATATATATATAATGATAGCATCATCAGCATAAACTTTCAAATTACCATGCAGATTTAAACTGAATATGTCATTAATATAGTAGATAAAAAATTCAGGTCCCGAAATGGACCCCTGAAAAACACCAGCAATTAAAATTGTTTCATCACTTTTAAGCATCGTTAACGATTCGAAATTGCTTGCCATCAAAAAAACTTTTCAAAAGCGATATCGTAGAGCTTGTCGGGTTTAAATTGCAAATTTTTTTAAGTAGAATGGAATGATTTACGCTCACAAAAGCTTTTTGAATGTCTATGAACAGAACAGAAACCAAACACTTGTCATCTAATGCTAGTAACACTTCGTTCTAGCTGATTGTGTTGAAGACCTTAACATAAATCGTAAAAGTTTACACGTTTGAAAATTATACCGGGTGTTTCTTTTAAACTGAGACGATCAAATATCTCGAAAAATAGCCACTCTACGGAAAAAATGTCCATAATCAAAATTCAATCATACCGCGGGGGAAATACATTAGTGCAAAAAAATAGTCCCCCCCCCCCCCCCCCTCCCCCGTCCTCCCCACTTTGTAGGTGGGCGGGGGTAACTTTTAAACTAAGATAGGAAGCCATATTTTTTATTGCAGATACGAATTCTACGACTAAAATTATGTATGATTTGAATGAAATATTTTGTTCGGTTCATGATAGATGGCGTTGTAATCGACGAAATTCAATTTTTTCAATTTCTTCTTCTTAGAACACACGCGTTCGATTCTGCAATACGTTTGAAATAAAAAACATCACGTTTTCATTGGAAATACTCGAAATTCGTCATCAAAACAATTTATTAATGTAAATGGCAGGTGAATAAAATAATTTGTTTTTGTCAAACAACTTATGATAGTTTTCTGTTTTCAATGTGTAAGTTTATTTACCAAATTTTTAAATTCTAAAATTGGGATTTAATAAAAATATGAGTTGGATGCTTTTTAAAAAATCGATAAAAATACTCTCTTTTATGTATTAATTTCAGAAGCTTTGCACCAGCCCATGGTTTTAGTTTATTTATAAGTTTAATATTAACTGTATATTTACCAATGCCTCTGGCAAGAGAGTCAATAAAATCAGTAAAGCACACTGACTCAAATTGTAGCGAACTTAGAGCATTGTCTTTATTGATACCATCATAATTTAGGACAGTTAATAATTTAGGCTTTAGACCTGTCCGAATACTGTAATAATTTAATATTCTGTAATAATTTTGACATTACTGAAATAATTTTCTCTTCCATAATTTGTTAGAGTTCGATTGCTGTCCGAATACTGAAATGTTTATGACATTATTAAAAAATTGTAATAATCGTTATTACATACAGAAAATAAGATAACTGAAAGTTATTTTAGATTCAATATTTCAATAATTGTATTAATTTAGTTGAGCAAGCAATAATTTGTTACATTCATAACTTAAGCAAATATAATTTCGTTATTCAAAAAATGGCGCATTTCCAACAACAACAATGCACTAATACAAAAATTATTTCAGTTACGTCAAAAATTATTACGCATAGCTGTTGTAATAATTTGGTTGCATTCAATTTCCTGTCAAAATTATTACAATAGAAATAATTATCACAGTATTCGGACAGATCCTTTAAATGTTTTTTGGATACGGTAGTATCAATGTCAACTACTACCAATTTATGATCAGAATAAGAAATATCAGTGAGCTCTAGTATAATAAAGAATTTTAAAGAGTCACAATCCGAAATTATGTAATAAATTGAAGTCATAGAATTATCTTGGATTCGAGTAGCATGCGCTATGGTAGTGCTGTTTAAAATAACACAACCATTGCTTAAGGCAGTTTCGTTTAATCTAGTTCTTGTAGAGGACATACCGTCGAACCAGTTAATATTGAGATCATCTAGAAGAAACGAGTTGGGAAAGTTTAAGAGAGTATTGTCTAAATCAAAATATATCCATTTTATTTTTTGGTATACCAGTAATAATATCATCCACATAACGATAATAAAATAAAGGCTGCGGGCCTCTAAAGAATCTAGTGCTAAATTCTCTAAATTTTCCATCCACAAGTTAGCTAAAATTTGTTTGTAATTAATATTGTTAAGAGATATTATTAAATTTAGTGTTAGGTAGAACTTAGGTAAAACTACTTCATTTGTTCTAAGTTCCGAAGATTTCAAACAAATCATTCGAAACGTTATTATGACTCCAAATTTCATTTTATTTTCTTTAGACGTACATAATTTCATTATTTACAAATGTAGATACTCAGTTAGTTTTGGATATTATCAGTAAAAATCCACAATAAAAATTTCAAAATTTTGAAAGAAACACTTTTACGCAAGCATTATCCAGCAAAATTAATTAAAAAAAGTTTTTGGAAACAAAATAATTTTGTTAGTAATTCTAATAATGGGCTTAGAAATGATGTTCAAAATTATTTATCTATTCCATATATGTATATAAAATATTTGTATGAAAAAAAACACCTATTTAAAAATGGTAATTTCAAAATTCTCCTCAATTAATTTAAAAGATTCCATTTTATCGAAACTCGAAGAAAAACGAGTTTATCAACATAAAAATGGCGTAAATAACAATAAATGAAGGATAGGGCTGTATTGTACTGAGAAAAAATCTTTTAATAAGTATAGATATTTAATTGCCCCTTTAATGTATGCAATTGATTTGATTCTTTAATAAGTTAAGAATATTGAAATCTTGAATAAATTGCTTGTTAGTTCTTACTTAAAGTGCTCATACGTGTAAATTAATGAATAATTCTGTTAATTTTCATTATTCGGAACTAACATTATTGTTGTAATAATTGAATTACCTTTTTATCTTGGACAAATTAATTAAAAAGAGATTCGCGGGATATAGTTAAATTACCCAATGAAATCATTGCGGTGTAAAACAAAATTTATTGTTGGTGTAGTTATCGATAAGATGGAATTTATAATATTTTACTAAATTTTGAAATTTTTACGTTATTTCGAGACTGATCTTGAAAATTTTGTATATTTCGATTTGTGTTTCTTACCAATTTGATGTTTAGTGTTTCACTGTTTGACGATGGAATTCTGAGAAATTGGTTGTAAGTTTCAAAATATTAGTCTGACAATTTAAGTACTATACAGCCCAACCATGTTTACAATTTTTAAATGCTACTGGATTTCAGTTTAGTTTTATTGATAATATAATTCTAATAACTATTATTTCAGGAAATTCTTTTGTAAGTTGTTGAGTTTTAGGAGGATTAATCAATAAATGTTTGTATTATTTAGGAAGCCGAAAAACATTAATGAAGAATTAAATTTCAGGAGTCCTAAGATGTTTGTGGACTAATACTTCTTTAAAATATTAATTGATGATTGTGTTGTTTGTATTACTCACTATCGGATTTACTTAGGTGACTGTATTCGGAGTGAATTAATCAATCAATTTTATTTTAGGTAGCTGGAAATTATTAATGTTGAATTATATTTCAGGGAATTTCCAAATGCTCGTGAAATAATATTATTTTTTTATCAGGTTGCTGATTTAAAGAAGCAATTTTTGAAGACCAATATCATCGTTATCCATTGAACCTATTAAACCTTTATCCCCCCTCCGTAGATTAGAAGTAGATTAGAATTGTGTTGTGCCGTACGATCGCTGGGTGTCTGAAACCGGGTCGTTCTGTCCCAAAAAAAAAAACCTTTCCTATCCCTCCTATTGTTATGTGTAAAAAGGCTGTAGGAATAGGCCCGGCGTTAACCGGGACACTCGTCAAGTACTTGGTTCTACAGTCCAATCAATCAATAAAAATGGCGTAAATAACAATAACGAACAAAGTACGAGTGCACTTACAACACATTTAAACAATGCAAAACATACAATTAATTTAGATAATGTCAAGATACTTGATAGAGAACGAAATTTTAGAAAGAGGTCAATTTTTGAAATGCTGTACATTAAATCTATAAACATTAATAATGATTGCACGACCTTAGTGTTATTTTAATTTTAAATTTTCTAAATTTATGTTTAATAATTACATTTTTTATTTTATAAATTCAAATCATATTATATATAATTTTTTAAATATACCTTCTATTCATTTTGTATTTATATAAAATTTACTGTATAGGCCTTGTATATTTTGTAACGGAAATTTTGTTTAATAAATTCTCATTAGCTTTGATAATGATGTCGAATTGACATCGAAAGCTTTTGCTATGTGTCTCAGGTCGATTTTTTCGACTAAATTATGAACTAAACTAAATTGCTCAGTAATTCACAATAAATATTCTTAGGTAGCAGTAACATCAACAAAACAAGCTGTGCCTGACAATTCGAAATACCAAATTGTCGACTTTTCGTAGATAAAGCAACTATGAAATGTTTAAAAATAAAAAAAAGACCGGAAAGGTTCGGAGCCGAACTCTATATAAGCATTTTTGTTGCCTATAAAGAACTTCTATGCAGTGTGATTTGCGTATTTCAAATATTACGACCACCCACTCCCACACCCACCTAGCCCCATCTACACCCAGCTCAACCGATCCCAATCCACCATATCTCAACTGACCCCAATCAACCACAAGCCACCACATCTAAACATTATTACTACCCCCACCCACTATCCAATTCAAACCCCACCCACTAAACCTAAAGTCATAATATTTTTTTTTATCAAATCACATATCGGTTATATATAAGTCACTTCGTGACTCAGACGCACATATCGGTCACATAGCGATAATTCTTCTGATCAGTTAGCCATAAAGGATCATATATCGGGCTTTCACATGACTTAAAGTCATATGGAATCATATATTGGATGTTACTATGTCTAATAAAAAAAATGTATATTTTTTTATATTGGTCATTCCAATGATCATAAAAAGATTTGTAAAGCTTTATATAAAGCACATATAAATCTCATAACTATTGAATCATACAAGAGTCCAAAGCAGATCCTATAGCGACCGACTAAATATTTATCATCAAATTTGACAATAGTTTAAAGTATATACGGGATTAAAACGCAACACCATATTCTATAACCGTGAACGTAATTTTGAGCATATAAACTGCGAGAATATACCCAATTTACAGAATTACATAAATGATGATAAATAAAAATATAAGCTACGAGCAAAATAAATAAAAATTCTTTGACTAATAAGAAAATTAATAAAAAGAGAAATTATCGAAGAAGTTTGCGGAAACTAACATCACAAACATGTTCAACATTTTGTAAGCAAGTGGAATCTACTACATATTAAAATTGATTTGAGTGATGCGGAGTTTGGAAATCGAATACCAGTATACGTAAAACCATCTACTAAAGATTTGAGTCATTTAAATGGTCAGTTATTTCAAAAAATGGATATTCAAGAAGTCGAATGTATGCATAGTTATACCAATACTGAAACATGTTCATTAGAAGAATCTGTAAATGAAGAGGCTATTCGCACCGATGGTAATGAATATTTTAGGCCAGATGATGCTATTTCTGCCGTCGACCTTGTTAGTGATATTAATAAAAGAGAGAGTGCAGTTTCGGAGCCAGGGATGGATTTTCCGTTCAATAAATTTATTAAATCATGGACATCCATGACTAGTTGTTTTTCAGCCAACCTACAGACTGACCCCAGATCAATCATGATGAGACCACGGCAAACTACCACAACATTTATAAAAATAGAAGCTGGTGAATATTGGCATTGAATTTTGAATGGATTTTGGGCCTTGAATTTGGTTTAAGGACATACTTCGCAAATCTTACGGAAACAATTCCTATATCTTTAAATATCAACAATGACGGTTTGCCTATTTTTAGAAGTTCTAAAGCGGAATTTTGACCTATACTGTTTAATATTTTTGGAATCGAAGAATTTCAGCAATCCAATAAAAGTAAAAAAAATTACTGAGCCATTTATTGGGTGCTTTATATGTGACATTTAAAATTCCATTGAACTGAAAAATAATTCTACTTAAGAAATAATTTTGAAGATGGATGGTTCTTAAATGTAAAAAGAGAATTTATCATTTGCTCTTGCGTTACGATTGCCACGTTCCACTCTAAATTCATCCGTTTTATTTTACACTTCATAATATAAAATTTAAAATTGTTTTAATCCTTTACAAGGGTATTTCAAATACTTTAGATCGCCTCTAAAGTTGGTTGCGGAGTGCTTTCCGGTTGCTTCAATAAGTCGCTAATCTTTTAGTTAATTGCCTACACTACAATGCACGATTTATACCAAAAATAGTTTTCTAGATCGGAAAATTACAGTAAAATTATTAGCCATTGAATGATCAGTTAAGTTTTAAAACAGTTTTATTATTTAGTCCAGTCATATTTTAGTAATATAAAAGCTTTATAATGACATAAAATCAATCTATTTTCTTTTAGTATTGATAGTAACAAATTACGTATTTTATATGTATACATATGAGTATTGAAGTATTAGTATGCTATATTTATTTCAGATATATTTTCACTATGATTTAAAACAATTCTGTATAACGAAATTAGTGAAATATTTTTGATCAGTTATTAAATTGGCTATAATATTTTGGTATTATAATTTTATTAATACCTACAACCAACTTTGGTTAATCCTGAGTAGAGATAGACCAAATGGGTAAAACGCAGCACAATATTGGAAATTTGTATGGATCGGTAAAATCGAGTTCGAATCCCAGCGGGAAAGAGTACCAAATAAAATGTTAAGTATGAAAAATTTACATATAGAATTAATAATTCAGTTACATAATATTGAAATAACTCGAACACAATTAAAAAAAAATAATTAAAATGATAAGTTCAGAATTAATCAAAATTACTTAAAAATGTTGGTTAACATTTTTAAATCATATATCAATTTTATTATGACCAGTCATATATCGATCATTATTTAAGTCACAATGAAGCAAAATCAGTAATCATATTATCAGCCAAATGGTAGCCATATAATTATCTTGTACTTGTCATATAAGTTTTTTTATGATAGTAAATCATTTAATAAAGCCTTACTAGATTTATTTTGATTCTTATATGATCATTTTAAGCCGCATAATATGGAACATTTTGATCATATAAACAACATAATTTGGCAAACGATGATGTTTTAATGATTTTGTTAAATGACTGGGTCATACAAGAAAATCGTAGAGAATGGTAAGTGATCGAATTAAATACTAATTTTATGATTTGTGGTTACTTGGGCAACACCCATCCCACCCGCACCACAATATACCGCACCACCCTATACCGCACCACCCATATAACCACCCTTTAACACCTCCACACCCACTTACATACACACACACCACCAACACAAACCCTCATCCACCAAATCCCAAATTCCCACACCAAACCCAAAACACCTCATTCCACCCCCTTCACCTCCCATACCACCACTCCTACCACCCCTATAACCACACCACCCACACAAACCCACATCCAGACGAGATATATTTTTTTCCACATTCACATGCTCGATGAAACCAAAATAGAATAGAAAATAAAAAAAAATGTATCAATTTTAAGGAGGGGGGTTGACAAAACCCCCCCTATCTCCTAACACCCTAACCTCAGAAATGTTCAAATCAATAGAGATCATTCACATGAATTGCTTAAACTTTTAGTGAAGAAATTCAGTTGATATCTCTATCCGTTCTCCGACGGACAGACGGCAAACCGAAACCATATAGCATTTTTTTTAACAAAAATGCTTAAAAAGTGACACGGAAAAATTTGTACAAATTTGTACACAATAACACATTTGCTATAAATACCAAATAATGACATTTGACTACTAAATTGAAAAGTTACCTCGCGAGGAGACTTTTCGTTTGTAACCTGACGGCGAATAGCGTGACGTCATCTCAAAAAAGTTGAGTTCATAATTTTGCCAAAAACCAACCTTGCCAAAGTCAACCTGAGACACGCAGCATAAAGTAAATAATTATTTTAATTTTACAAAAACGAGCCAGAAACAAATAAAAAAATTATAATAAAAATGTTGATATTATTTTTATTTTAGTTAGATTATAGAGATGACCGGCCGGCCTTTTCACTAAACATTCAAAACGTTTGATATCTTATGCCTAAGTCTGACTCGATTCGTCCGTTCTCACATTTCATCCTTTGTAAAGATGAATTTGAAATTAAACAATTTCTTCTGTTAGGGGCAAATTAATATCTCGATTATTGACGCACAATATATTACTTACTGTTTTAACAATTCAAATAACAACAAGACTATTACAATTGAGTAAACCGGCCGATTCTAATCCCTCAGAAGACTTTTCTTTCAAACTTTTCAAATTTTGAAGCTTCCGCTACTGTCTCATAGGCAATAATTAAAAAGTCAACTCGTGAGGTTACTTTTCATTTTATTGTATGACTTGAAGTGATGTGTATAGTGTATACAGGAAACCCTCCAAGAACATGATTAATTCGTTCCGTCTTCTATAAAGCCGTGTTGCTCGAGACAACAACAAACAAAAAAAAAACGTTACGTTTTAATTTTTATTTTTTGTTGATATACAAAAAACAAAATAAAAGTGAATAACGAAAATCGTGTTGCTTGAAACCGTGTAATTTCAGAAAATGGGTATGCGTGTTCTTCGAAATCGTGTTCTTAAAATACCGTGTTATTGGAGGGTTATCTGTAATTTATTTCAACTTTTAGACAGAATTAAACAAACAAAAAATGGAACAACGGCCCTACTCTATTCGATGTAAGCTTATTTGTATTCTTAATTAAATTCTATATAATGTACTAATATTTTACGCATCAAAAAATATTTTTCATATACATTATATGTTCCACATTATATGTTCATTATATGTTTCATATACATATATGTATATATAGGGACACAAGACGAGACGATTTTTAAAATTCTTAAAATTTTAGTTTTGTTTATATTTTTATAAACTTCGGATGACACTTATATGTACTAGTTTAGTTGAATGTGAGGCACAGATGAAGACTTTTGTGCTAGGGACATCTGTTGATATGTTGCTTGAACTATTAGTATATTGAATAGTTTAGTTTGAAAAATCTTCTGATGCACACAGCATAAAACACACTTACAGAATTCCGAATTTTTCATGAGCCGAACCGCGCTTTGATTATTCATATATGGAAAATCGACTTGTCCAAATTGGGTGATAAAATCCCGGATAATAATCGATACAACCACACCAGTTGCTTCATCGCATATGCCAACGGCATGTATTTTGGCGTTCTGAGCCCCAACTTATAATTTCATTGCCAAATATGAATATATAGTGTGTCACTGTAGCGACATAGACTCAAATTGATGCCACTTTCAAATCAAATTCCCATGTCAATTGTTGTATTTATATATTTCTTTCATAATGCTTTTTAACGCATTTACATGCGCTGCCGCTTATTTCTCCAAGTGTTGACTTGCATTACCAACATCAACTCTCGATATGGAAAATTGATTTCTCCATCCGCTCCAAAATCGCCAATATTCTCGCCTTTCTTTAATGGTTGTGTACCTTACCTTTGTGCATACGGCTGTTCATTCCCATGAAATGAATCATTTGATCGTTGTTCGATTTCAAGCCCCAAAAACATTTATGCTTGAACGTTTTGATCTTGAATTCCTTGCGCGCAAGTGTTCAATGGCCAGAAAAATTGTGTCACTGTTCCAGCAGCGGAACGCTTGTTTAAATCCGTACAAGTTCTTGGATATATTACATATTCGTCCGCTGCCATCGTTTTATCCAATAGATTGACCCATATAAATTCACCGTTCAGAAAAGCTGCCTTTGTGTCGACCTGAAACCTAATTCGTTTTGATGCCGCAAGCGCCAGTAAATTTATCCACAGAGCTGAACATTCCTATGTAATCGATGCCATACTCCTGTGTGAACCCTCGCACTACCAATCGTGCCTTTTGTCGATCAATGCTTCCATCTGGATTTTGCTTTAGTTTTTAGAACCAACCATTTTAAATGAGTGAATCGTGCTCCTCATTCCTTGTCCGCTCGCACTAGTCATGATCAAGCGATCCATTGTGTTAATTGCCAACGTGGCAACTCGTCAGCAACACGTTACTTAGTTATCTCAATTTTATTCGTCTTGGGATTCCACACTCGATACGATTTCGAATGATTATCATAACCGGCAAACACATACTTGACTGCCTTTGGCTTTCGGTCCAGTTTTTTTCGTTTTTTTTTGTTTATGTATTCATAATCACCGCAGACACGAAAATCCACAAATGATTGAATTTCACCTTTTTACCGTGCCTTAAGAATACAATGATTCATCAGGCTCGGTTCAGTACATACTTAATGCACAACCAAATTGACAGCCCCACTCAGAATTTGTATAGTCTATCTGCTTCGTAGCAGTATAGTTTACTGATGTTTAATGCCCATCTCATTGAAAAAACTTTTCCAATTCCGCATTGGCGAACTCTGTCTCGTTCTCTGATCGAAAACTGCGTACCTTGTGTTCGTTCTTTTGCTGGCATTAATGCATACCGCAAATCTGATCTTTGCTGCAATTTCCGACTTTTTTTTCATAAAATATATACAACAAAAATGTGAAAAATCGATATCGGAACCAACCTACTTTATACATACCGATACTAATTTACCCAAAAAATGAAATTTTCCTGAGACCAACATCCTGATATAGTTGAAATCCTGAGCATGTGTCAATTTTCAGAAATGAGCGCCATAACTGGTCTGCCATTTGCATTTCTTTGTACAGAGAGGTGAGGTTACCAAAACGTCGGTTTAGTTTCGAACTAATGAAACATTGAATTCTTTAAATTAAAAAATTCAAATTTACAAAGTTGCATTTAGAAATCGCGAAATTGGAGGTCACAAAAGGGTTAACAAATGCGTAACGAAACATAATTCGTTAAGGCGATTATATTTTGTATGTAAATTCAAAGTGTTTTCAATACTTTTGTAGTTTGGACACTGAGACGACCAAATGTTCGAATCTAATGAATTAAATGTTTCATTAGTTTGAAACCAAACTTCCAACGTCTTGGTAACTTACCCAAAATTTCATATATAATTTACTTGTTACATTTCATTTAGTATTGTGCTAATCCTTGGTTTATCGACCACTTCCAAGGGGGGATAAGGCGTCGTTGCAAGAAAATCAGATAATTTAAAAACGCCAGATATACCTTTAAGTCTCTGCTTAGTCATGGTTTATTTTCTTCTTACACTGCAGTTCTGAATAATATGTCAATTCATCTCTGATTAGGGCTGTAGTAGATATTGGTGCCTTGTGCAGGAACATCCACGGTATAACCCCTAAACTATAGTAAGATCTGTCACAGGCACACTAGTGTCGTGAAAGTTCTCGAATGCAGTATCACTTACTTGCGTAGGTTTGGTTGATACGAGAGAGACTATATATGTATTTATAGCGGGTGTTATCGGGGTTTTTAATATTATTAACAACACTCACTATATTTATTTTTGTGTATAACTATTTATTTATTATTCATTTTATATAGTAGAGTTATAAAATTATGTTTCTACATTACTAGTTCACAAGATGGTGTGAACGATCGTTCGGCACTTTACACTTTTCTTTTATTTTTATGTGAGACCGTGTCTCTTGGATTTCTAAACGCGACTATCCTTTTTCGTTTCTTGATTTCCGGGTCGTCGATAAATATCTCGATATTTATCGATCGTCGATAAATATCGAGATTCGCGGAATTAATTTGTAGTTGGCGAAATAGCTCTATTCAGCAAAACGAGCAATGCCTCGTAATTAAGCGGCGCGGTATATAAATAGTTTTGCTACGAGGAGTGCCACGAAGTGAAAAGGATTTTAATGATTTTGAGCCGCTACATCACTCCCCTCCTGGATCGAAAACCGTAGTGTTTTAAATTAAATGTAACAGTTTTTGGAACACTACGTTTTTCGACTGGGTTTACCACAAGTATTCCGTACGCTGGCTTAAGCCTGTCGATGCCAATTGTTGTGGATTTTCCATTTACATCCACAACAAAGAATTTGCGCAATTTGCGGGTTACTGGATACGGTCCAGAATAGGGTGTACTCAATGGACCTCTGACTCTATCCACACGTACGAATACGTGTGAACAGGTTTCCAGATTTTTGGGAATGTACGTTGCCTGTTCAGGTGGATGTCTTGTGTCCGTAGGAACTAGGGTTCTCATGGTGGTACGAAGCTGATTCACGAAATCCGAAGTATCTGTGTTTGGGTTCGAATTTTGATCGTTGATGAAGAATTCACCGGGAACCTTGATGTTTTGACCATATACTAGCTCTGCTGGTGTGCAGTTGAGGTCTTCCTTGACGGAGGTTCGAATACCCAATAGGATTGTTGGAAGTTCTGAACTCCAATGGGATGTATTACATCGAGCTGTTAAGGCGGATTTTAATTGCCTGTGGAACCTTTCGACAAGACCATTCGCTTTCGGGTTGTATGCAGTTGTCCGAATGCGATGGGAACCTAGGAGCTTCGTGAGCTCGGTGAACAACGTTGATTCGAATTGTGTTCCTTGATCTGTCGTGATGAAGAGTGGGACACCATATCTACAGATATACTCATTGTAGAAGATCTTACTTACTGTTTTTGCGGTCATTTCTCGGATTGGATAAGCTTCTGGCCAGCGGGTAAATCGGTCGACTATCGTTAGAATGTAATGATAGCCATTCGATTGGGGCAGTGGGCCAACCAGGTCCATGTGGATGTGTTCAAACCTGCCACTTGGTAGCTCGAATTTACCAAGTTCTGATTTCGTGTGGCGGTGAACTTTGGACTTTTGACATGGGATACAAGATTTCGCCCAATTGCTTGTATCAGTATTCATTCTTGGCCAGAGGTATTTTGAAGCAATAAGTTTTCGCGTAGCACGGATGCCGGGATGTGATAAGCCATGTAGACTATCGAAGATTGTCCGTCGCATGTTGAGAGGAACGTAGGGTCGATTTTTACCTGTTGAAGTCTCACACCAAATTTGCTGCTTGTCTGGTAAGTCGATCCGTTGCAGATTTACGCTTGATTTCGGTGTGTGTGCTGAAATCAATTTCTGCAATTCGTCGTCGCGTTGTTGTTGTACAAGTAATTCCTTCGTGTCGAAGGAGAAGACGCTGAGTTCTGTGAGAAGTGTTTCACCAGAACGAGACAAACAGTCGCTCACCACATTGTGTTTACCTTTGATGTGATGAATGTCGGTAGTGAACTGAGCAATGTAATCGAGGTGTCGTAATTGCCGGGGACTACGTTCAGATTTTGACGCAATAGCTGTTGTAAGAGGCTTATGGTCGGTAAATAAAGAAAAATTTCGGCCTTCGACGAAATGGCGAAAGTGTTTGATTGCTAGATACATAGCAAGAAGTTCTCTATCGAAAGTAGAGTATTTGATTTCCGCAGGGGAGAGCTTCTTTGAAAAGAACGCTAATGGTTGCCAACATCCTTTGTTGCGTTGTTGTAAGACAGCTCCAACTGCTACATTGGAAGCGTCGGTAGTTATGTTGAACTGCGCGTCGTTCAACGGGTGTGCCAAAAGAGTGACAGCGGCAAGAGAACGCTTGACCTTATCGAAAGATTCTGTACAATCTTCGGGCCAAGAGAAGTTTCTTCTGTTTTTGCCTTTCTTGAGTAAGGTGGCCAAATGCCGGTGAATAGGCGATAACAGTTCGGCTAACCGTGGTATAAAGCGGTGGTAATAGTTCACCATACCGACGAACTGCTGTATTTGGCGGATTGATGTTGGCTGTGGAAAGTTTGAAATGACATTGACTCTGTCTTTCGACGGGAGGATGCCATCTTTCGAAATTGTGTGGCTGAGGAAGTCAAGTGACTTCACGCCGAAAATACATTTCGAAGCTTTAATATTGATTCCATATGCGGAGAGACGTTTGAATACTGACTCGAGATGTTCACTATGTTCCATCTCGGAACGGCTTGCAACGAGGATATCGTCGATATAAGAGTAGACGAAGTCCAGCCCTTTTAACACTTCGTTAAGGAATCGCTGGAATGTCTGGGCTGAGTTACGAAGGCCGTATGGCATTCGGGTAAACTCAAAAAGCCCGAAAGGAGTAGTTATCGCTGTTTTGTGAATATCCTCGAGAGCCATGGGAATTTGATGATATGCCCTAACCAAATCTATTTTCGAGAAAATAGTGGCGCCGGCGAGTTTCAATGAGAAACTGTGTATGTGGGGGATAGGATATCTATCTGGGACAGTGACAGTGTTCAACTGTCGATAGTCTCCACAAGGGCGCCAGTCCTTGTCTTTCTTTTGCACCATATGTAATGGTGAGGAGACTGGTGATGATGAGGGGCGGCAGATTCCGATGTCTGTCATAAACTGAAATTCAGTTTTAGCAGCTTTTAGTTTAGTTGCGTCAAGTTGTCGCGGTTTAGCACAAGGTAACCTACCTTGTGTGACGACGTAGTGGACTACGTTATGCTTCACTGGGAGGTTGTAGTTCGGAGCCTCAGTGAGCGAAGGGTATTTCTTTAAAAGAGCGCCGTAGTCGTTGTTGACGCTGAAATGTTTTGGAGATGGCTTATCAACTTGGGCGATGATTGCGTTCACAGTGAGGGTAGTAAATGAATCAGAAAGTCTTCTGTTCTTCAAATCGACCACGAGACCATATTTGGACAGAAAGTCAGCACCTATAATAGGCCTGTCTACTGCCGCGATGATGAAGGGATGTGTGAACGAACGCCTGAGACCGAGATTGACCTTCAAAAGTTTTGTGCCGTAAGTGGAAATTGGGGATCCGTTTGCTGCGGTAAGAATGCAAACGGTGTCTTTAGCATGTCGGGGAAACTTGTTAACGGGTATCACAGATACTTCAGCCCCCGAATCGATCAGAAATTGTAAGTTATTTTCATGATCGTGGATGAAAAGACGGCGAGACGAACCAATCCCACTGTTTGCCGTAGAGACAGCAGGATTTAGTGGTTTTCCGAAGGCTTAAAATGTTTGGAAGTAGCTTGTCCATGAGCTACCGGTCGGAAACTGCACGGCTGATTACAGTTGCGTGCGCGTGAGCCGAAACGACGGTGGAAGTAGCAGAGTCCAGATCGAGATGACGATCTCGACCTTGGCCTGTGTCGGTAATTGAAGTTCCGTCTGTCGTTTGGCGATCTTCCACGTGAACCAATGTTCATATTGGCCAGTGTTCGCTGTAGATCTGCCAATTGTTGTTGCGTCTTGTCAAGTTGTCGTTGCATTAAAACAAGGGCTGATTCACCGTCAGCAGTTGCCTTGCTTGAGGATGGCTGGTTGACAGCAGCAATTGGTTTGGGTACTCTGGATTGAGCGTAAATCCAGATATTGTCGGCGACCGGTAGGATTTCCTCGATGTCGTTCTTGATATCCCGCGCCATTATCGCTCGTAAGTCGTCTGGCAAACGTTTTAGCCAGAGGTTTTTGAGTAAATCGTTGTTTACTAATTTGGAATCACCTGCTTTTTGTTCAAGCAGGCGATAAAAGTGGGACGGTTTAAGGTCTCCCATTTGTTGGAAACCGGAGAGCAACTCGTCAAGTCGTTGCTCCTCGCTAATAGTGTAGCGGTTGGTTAACGCGGATTTTAGTCGCTTGTATTTTGTGCCTGGCTGCGGGTTCCTAAAAATATCCGTTATGAACTGTACCGTCTCTTGTGGTATCGCGCCGAGAGTATAAGCAAATTGTTCATCGTCGTCGACAATGCGGTGGATGCCGAACTGGTGTTCGACGAGGATGAACCACGCTGCCGGTTGCTCATTCCAGAAGAGAGGTATTTTCGGTGGCATCTTGTATATTTTAGTCGTTGCCCGCGATGTTGATGTGCCAGCATGACTGTCGTTCTCCTCTTCTGACGATGAAACGGCTTTTTGTTGTTTAGGTGGCATTTTAAATTGATTATTTTATTTTCACTTCACTTTAATACCGGCGTAGCAGAAATATTTATTTTATTCACTTGTCTATCTAATCGTAGACTTAAAAAAAAATATTCGAACGCGAACAATCTAAATAGAACTATTTTTCCAACCAGAGAGTATTGCGAATACGAATAAGGGAATGGGCAGATGGAATAAGAATAAAATCAGCAAAAAAATTAATTAAATAGCAAATTGTATCAAGCGAAATCAGAAACGAAAAAGGTAAAAATCAACTGAAATATTAACGAAGTTATAGTAAAATGGTGCGAAGTTGAGGCGAACAATCGTACACTTACAATAAATATGCTTAATATGTAATTTAATATAATGTTTTTAATGAAAATATGTTTGTAAAAAAAAATATTTAGTTTCAAATTATTTGAGGAAAAAAAAATAAGTTTATATAAAAAAAATTGGAATGCATTGGTCGAGTTTCGAACCATCGACATTAATATCTGTAGCCGTCAACGCTAACCGTTGGGCTATAATGTTTATATAATTTTATGTATATGTAGTTGTAATATATGTATATTGTTGTCATATAAATATAATATGTAATATAATGAAGTAATTTATTTATTCACAAGAAAATTTTTATTTTTAAGGAGTTAACGAAAAAAATTTTAGAGAATAAAAATTTGAATATACATACTATATATGGGTTTTGTTTAATAAAATGTTTAAAAAAAAATTGTAAAAAAAAATATTTAATAAATGTAATTTTCTTTATAATTACTCGTATGTGTATATCCGTTAGGTATCCGTCTGTGTGATGTAGGGTAATGCATCCCGTTGTTTGTAATATAAGTGTGGCTATTTGTTGCTGATTTGTGCTGCCACCTTGATCTGCCGTCGGTTATTCCGTTTTATTGTAATTTTGCCGCATGCGAAATGTTGTTGCCAGCTCCCTGCCTCCCTCGATGGGCGCGATCGCCTTTGCGGGGGCAATTGGCCCAAATTTTTTTAAGTTTCGTTTTGTGTGTATTGGTTTTACATCGCGATCTTGTAGAAAAAAAAATTTCGTAGCTTCCACCGCGGTATCGAACTTGCTTTAGTTCGATGCGCATAAACACATTTGAGGCACACTTATTCACTGCACTAAACTCACGACTAAATCAATGCGTCGTGTTTTATTTTAGTTATTAGGTAACTGTTTTATGTTTCGTTTTATAATTTTTTTTTTATCACACACCTGGCGTTTATGTGCGCCTGTTATTTTTAGTTCGCGTTGTACGTTTTTAATAGTTTGCAATATTTTTGTTGCACTACTTTTATAGTTTATACATATTTATTAAATACACTTTTATTAGGCACGCGTGAAAAAAAATGTGCTCTTGCGCGATTTTTTATTAACGGTCGAACTGTTTATTACCGTTACACTCGCGCGTCGGGGTCACCATTTATAGCGGGTGTTATCGGGGTTTTTAATATTATTAACAACACTCACTATATTTATTTTTGTGTATAACTATTTATTTATTATTCATTTTATATAGTAGAGTTATAAAATTATGTTTCTACATTACTAGTTCACAAGATGGTGTGAACGATCGTTCGGCACTTTACACTTTTCTTTTATTTTTATGTGAGACCGTGTCTCTTGGATTTCTAAACGCGACTATCCTTTTGCGTTTCTTGATTTCCGGGTCGTCGATAAATATCTCGATATTTATCGATCGTCGATAAATATCGAGATTCGCGGAATTAATTTGTAGTTGGCGAAATAGCTCTATTCAGCAAAACGAGCAATGCCTCGTAATTAAGCGGCGCGGTATATAAATAGTTTTGCTACGAGGAGTGCCACGAAGTGAAAAGGATTTTAATGATTTTGAGCCGCTACATATTATCGTTTCCTGATCCTCGAAGGACAAATTAAAAACCCAATCAGCTTTTCGGTTTCTGACCCCTCTTATATTTTACTGGAATAATATTTTACAGATTTCCATGAAACTTCAGTATTTATAAAGAAGAAAAAGTTTGTGTGTTAATCACGTTTATCTGTTAAATTTTTGGTCGTATCATATCGTTTGTAATTCTTTTTGCAGGATTTACAGGGTTGTTATCTAATAAAGAATCAGCTCTAAGATGATAAAATAATAACAATCGTAATAATAAGGAACTTTAAAAATTCGTACTACTTACATGTGGTCGGCACAAATGTCTAAGCTAAATGCCCTTGTTATGTCTCAACCTATAGGTTTGATTGAACAACGTAGATCCATTTGTTTGTGTTGTTCCTCGCATCTAGGATACAAAATTTATTACAATACAATTAAAGACATATGGCCCTATCCGTCCACGTTTTTAAAATTGCTAAATACTTGCATAACAAGTTTAGAACATTTACCATTGATGAATCATTTTGCCTTTCACCTTCCGTTTTCTTAGGATGAGGCAGTGATGTTATACAGTAGAGTAGATCTAACCTTAAATAAGAAAATAAGTTGTTAACGTATTTTACTACGAATCAATCGTAAATTTTACAAATCAATCCCTTTTCACAGTATGAGATGGGAACTATACACTACATTCATTATACTATAACTTCTAATATCAAGTCATCTATGCACCTTAAACATATTAAAGAACCCTATTCAATTTGTGTGTCCCGAGTACAATGACAAAAGTTCTTTCATGTTTACCCCCTTAAAATAACCATAACCTATAATAATCATATGAACTCGTAGTCACACACATAATAACACAAACAACACAAAACTATGTATTTCAAAGTCTTTGAGTAACGATGCATTAAATTTATAGTTACCTTACCACGAGAGTTAACCCGAACTCACAACAACAACAACAAACCCACTAAATATAAACAATAATAAATAAAATATAAAACAATTTTGTGAAGGTGTAAATTAATAACATTTAAGACGAACAAAATAAAAATTAAAAAGAAAAACTTTTTTTTTAACTACAACAATTCTTGTTGTTAAAACTAAGAGAAGTTATAACATTAACCACCAGAATATTTTTATTTTATTTTATTCTCACATTTTATAAATTCTTACAAAAATCAAATAAAACCAGTGCACAACAACAGTAACCATAATCATAAAAAAAAATTGTGTACATATAGCGATAGTTACTCGTATAGTTCGCATTTTAGGTCATAAATTTTAATATACACGTTAATCACGCTGTCAAGTAAATAGTTAGATACTAACACGCGAACTGCTTGTGTGTACAAAGGATATACGAGCATAAAATCGACTTCTGCCATTTTAGTGTTTCATATTCGTATGTGGGCCATATCGCGTGAGCTATTTAAGAATGATTTGTAATTTGTTCGCATCGACAAACTATTTTATTGCTAAGTAGATTCCCTCTATAAGAAGATTTTCAAAAATATTTCACAAATCCTAATTTATACAAAAAAGTTAAACATGAACGGTCTTATTTGATCGTCGTATTCTTCTCCTGGGACGGTGTGGTGTACCATCACTTCGATTCGAATCGACTTTGAGAGTCGAATCGAAAAAAGTGATAGTCGGCATGTTGTATCATTTTCGACTACTGTCATTTTTTTATTCTTGCAATACTTTTGCGACAATGAAATGTCAGCTAAATTTATTATTATTTCAAATGATGAAACTTTATCATTATCGCGATTCGAAAATGATATAACATACCGCCATTCAACTTGTTTTTCGAATTTCGAAGATACAACATGCCGCCCCACGATTGTTAATCTGATCGGTTACGTTACCCATCAACTTCCGTTCCGTACAACCCCAAGAATCTGTCCGAATAACAACTCCTACTTGTATTCCAGATCTAACTTTTTCTGAATTATTTCTAGAGTTGGTATTTTTGTAAGTAACAGAAATACCCTGTGTCCAATAATTGTGAGTGCCATTGATCGAGAAATATTTAAGTACATATCGGAGGCCCGAAGCCCGAATGTTAGAGCCAATGGTTCAACAAATACCGTCGAAAAAAACTGGAATTTCGTATCCAAAATGAAAGAATGTTAGTACCATAAAATGTCAAAAACATATTATGTTCAAAAAATTTTGCTTCCGATTACCTGTCCATTTCTATAGCAGATCAAACTCATATTGTGGCAATTTAGGTGGCCTTTAACTATCAAGTCTTCCTGAAGCATGGTTTATAAAGGGTGGTTAAATTTTAAGGGCCGATGTTGATTTTGAATAAAACACAAATTATTTAGGAAATTATTGTCAATTCTTTTTATTATGATAATATGGTATGGTTTAATTATGTATGGAACAAAATATCGGCCAAGTGGCCGCCGCGACCTCGGCAGCACACCTCCACCCAATGGTCCAAATTTTCGATGACGCTTAGGCATAATTGAGGTTCTATGCCGTTAATGTGCCGAATTATCTCATCCTTTAGTTCTTGAATTGTTGCTGGTTTATCGACGTACACCTTTTCTTTCAAATAACCCCAAAGAAAGAAGTCCAACGATGTCAAATCACATGATCTTGGCGGCCAATTGGCATCGCCACCACGTGAGATAACACGGCCATTGAATTTGTTGCGCAAAAGAGCCATTGTTTTGTTAGTTGTGTGGCAACTGGCATCGTCCTGTTGAAACCACATATCGTCCACATCCATATCTTCCAAATCGGGCCATAAAAAGTTCGTTATCATCTCACGATAGCGAACACCATTCACAATAATTGCCTGACCGGCCTAATTTTGGAAAAAATACGGCGCGATGATGCCCATAAACCGCACCAAACAGTCACTCTTTGTGGGTGCATTGGTTTTTCGGCAATCACTCTTGGATTATAATTCCCCCAAATGCGGCAATTCTGCTTATTGATGAATCCACTGAGGTGAAAATGTGCCTCATCACTGAAGATGATTTTCTTCGAAAATTGATCATCCACTGTTGAAATTTCTTGCCACCATTCTGACCATTGACGACGTTTGGAATGGTCAAGAGGCTTCAGTTCTTGAGTCAATTGCACCTTATAAGCGTGTAAATGCAAGTTTTTATGCTTAATGTTCATCAACGACGAGCGTGAGAGGTGCAATTGTTGGGCACGACGACGAGTTAAGGTGGACGGCTCTTCAGCCAAACTATCGCAAACAGTAGCAATATTTTCTGCAGTACAAGCTGTACGAGCATGTACTGGTGTTTTAAAATCTCTTACATACCCAGTTTGCTCAAATTTTTGCACAATTTTTCCGATTGTACGCACATTTGGACGATTAAATTGACCGAAAAAAATCACGAAGTGCACGATATGCATTTTGATTTGAACGCCCATTTTCATAATATGCCAGAATAACTTTAACGCGTTGCTCGATTGTTTATCTTTCCATGGTTCAAATTGAGTTAGTCTGAAATTCAGAAATATCAAACTAAATGCAGAAAAAAACTTGACGTTTAGGTGTGGTTCACATTCAACGTCGGCCCTTAAAATTTAACCGCCCTTTATTATTCGACCATCCGTGTTTTCTTTTATTCATTCCAAAGATTCCGAAGATTTTGAAATGGACATAAATTGTTATTTTATTGATCCTTTATATTCTATTTCTTCTGTTCTCACTTCTTTTATTTTTATGGAACATTCCGAACGCATTCCGCAGAATAAATAGAATTTTCAAATATTGTTTCAAACGTCGAACTCATTTCCGTTTTTTTGTGTGCGTTTTTTCCGTTAAAATTGTGATTGCAATTATTTTTAGTTTTTTTAATTAGTTAAGCAATTAAATAATTTTTTGATGGCTATCTTTTCATAAAAAGTAGCTTTTCATATAAATCTTTTCATATTGTTTATCAACCTATCTGTCAAAATTCAATAACCGTAAAGTACTGTCAAGAAGGTATTCCATATATTCTTTTGTATTCTTTTATTACATTTCCCGCAGAATATTCTAAAGTCACGTGACCGCTATTCTGTTCCTTCTATTCTTTCTAAAGAATGAATAAAAGAAATCACGGTATATTCAGCAGTAGTCGGTAAAACAGTTATTTGGTACCTTCCGTGTAATGTCGAAACTTATAAATATATAGAAAGACTTCTTGCTAATTACTTCGTTTAGTACTGTGATAATTCCGTCGTTGCTTATATAAGTAAACGTTTTAATTCCAGAAACCCAGAACTAAATTTTCTCATGACTGTTATTTTTGTTACTCCGTGTTATAGTAAACGTCGTTGTGTAAAATGCAGACAGAAACATCATACGTTTTAACATAAAGAGGCAAAATCAAATGCTAACTATTACAACCGTTACAAACCATTCGGATATAAATATTAAGGGAACAAACTCCAAGCAGAGCCAAGAGTAATTTCTGTGTTATTGGCACTCGCGGGGAAATGCGTTAGTCGATTACGACCATCGAAAAGTAATGAATGAGTGCAATTCGAGAGAGTAGCCACTTCAGATGTATCTACCGCGGAGAAAACACAGTTGCGATCTTCTCGCGATTTGCTGAATCCAAGTCATTAGATATTAAGGCATACATTTTGCCAAAAGTCACACTACGAACTGTTATTGCTCACGAGCCTTTCACATTGTTTGGGTATCTCAAGAAAGTTATCAAATACGAATAACCAAGGTACATTACTTCCTTACAAAAATTTGAATGCGTTGATATAAACTGACGAATGTTTAGAGGCGCTGTTGCATTCAAGCTACAAAAGGAGCAATGTTATTAATAATGTGAGGTTTACTCATAACAAAATAAGTCATAAAAACAACAACAGACAATTGAAAAATAATAGTGCGGTGTCAGAACTAAATGAAGCAGCAAAAACCATTTTTAAGGCCGTCCAAGAATTGGAACACTCAATAGAGCAAAAATGGCAATTTTTCAGTATTTTCATAACAAATTTATGCATGCGAGACCATCCCTATTATATTTGCTCTATCTCGCCAACGATACGAATTATTGAGTGAACGTCAATTATGCCGGCAACTGTAAAATCACATCAATAAATTTTTAGTCCTCCAGAAGCCACAATCACACTCCGTACGACCATTCTCCATGGTGGGTGTAGATTATGCAGGGCCAATTGTTCTAGCATCAAAAAAGTAGTGGAACTAATTTTATAAAAGAGTTCTTTCTAATGTTCGTGTATTTTGCTACAAAGTGGTTACAATTGGAAGAATGTATAGTATAAACTTGGCAACTTCAGCAATAATTGAGCAGCACTCCAATTTGGAATGCTCCAAGAATATTATCATGTTTAATTTTTGGCCAGACTGCCAATCAAATTAAATATATTTACAGCTACAAAAGGGATCAGGTGGATATCTACCCCACCGTGGTCTCCACAGTTTGGAAGAATGTGGGAGCTCGAAGTTTCTTTCGAAGAGATGATCACAGTTATAGCGCATATCGCAGGGATCCTTAATTCACGACCATTGTGTGCGATTAAAATTTAAGATGTAGACAACATTGAAAGATAAAATAAAAATTACCAGATTAGGTTGATGAAATTACCAGAACATGGCCACAGGGATGACAAGAGTATAGTAACAATCAAGAGTAATTCCACAACTTTTAAGCGACCAAACAATAAAGTTTTCAAATTAATGTTAGATAATGAAAGTTAAACTTTGTATTTTAATTTCGGAGGCCGTATGTTCGGCATCCCTACAATGTCTGACTTCACATATTATAAAACGGCACTTGTCCTTGATATATTTTATTGAGCGTGGAATAATTTTGGATATTTGAACTAAATACCTTTAGTATACCTCTGTGACCTATAACTTTAAAATGATAAATGCTAACGAATTTAATCAGTATGTTGAAAGCATACATTAGCAAGAAGAAATAACATCTTACAATACCAACGCAAATATTGATCAAAGTTACATCAGCTTTTGCGGATTGTGGGTTTCAAAGTGCTATTCCGTTAACAAAAACACATTCCAATAATAACCCAAACTGGTATGATGATCGCCTAGTGAATCTGAAAATGTAAGGTTTTTGAAAATTGAAATAAATTAACCCAGCCCGAAATGAAGTAAGATTTGAAGAGATCAACTCCGAATTCGATAGTTATTCAAAAAATCCCAAGCCATGATAAAGTTGGACCGAAAATACTTTTGCAAATATTTTAGTGCTAAATCCTAATTCAAAGGTTATCCGATTAAAGAAAAAGCCAACATGTTTGGCTGGACGCATTCAAGACTAGAAAAACTGGGTGTATGTACCACGTGTACGGACATTTGACGTAAATACGTACAATGTTTCGGGAAGGAAATAGCACACACAATACATATAGGGAGGCGAATTCCAGAACTTCTTCCAAAAATCATTTAAGAATCCCATTTTCATCCAAACTACCCAATCCCATCATAATCGGTTAAGAAATTACCGAGTTCCACCCCCAGATAGCCATATTCCAGAATTTCTTCCAAAAATCATTTGAGAATCTCATTTCCATCCAACATACCCAAACCCATCATAATCGGTTAAGAAATGGTCGAGCTCTGCTCTAGAAGCATATTCCATAACTTCTTCCAAACATCGTTTAAGAATCCCATTTCCATCCAACATACTCAATACTATCATAATCGGATAGGAAATGGCCGAGTTCCTTCCCAGGTAGCCGTATTAAAGAACTTATTACATAAATCGTATAAGAATCTCATTTCCAAACAACATATCCAATCCCATCTCAATCGGTTAAGAAATTACCGAGTTCGGAGCCAGCAGGCCATTTTAATGAACTTCTTCCAAAAATTATTTGTGAATCCCTTTTCCGACCAACATATACAATTCCATCGTAACCAGGTGGCCATATTCCAGAAGTTCTTCTAAAAATCATCCCAATCCCATCATAATCGGTTAAGAAATAATCGAGCTCCGTCGCAGGTGGCCTTATTCCAGAACTTCATGCATCTCATTTCCGACCAACATACCCAGTTCCATCATAAGCGGTTAAGAAAATACAGAGTTCAATACAAACGGCGAACATTAAAATAGCGGTGCTTTCCCTCCACCGCATGCGATGCGTCACACTCACCACTCAACGTAACGAATTCTTTGATCCTTTGGCTATCGAGCTTTGTAATTAAATTTTGGACGTAGATGATAGGTATATTCCCGAGATGGAATGCCTCGAAATAACACCGTTTTTAAAATCAGCCACAAGAGCTATGATACCGAAATTACTCGAAATTATTCACTTATAGTGTTCCACAAGGCTTGCATATGGATTCATGAATGTTTTTCATATTTATTGAAGGACTGCGTAATGTGTTTTTTTAATTCATTTGTGCTTCTTATGTGGATGTTTGCAAAATGTTCAGTCCACCAAGAAGTCTACCAATTACATGTCAATACCGAAAAATGTAAAATTATGAGACAAAAATTTTGCCGTCACGTTTTTAGAAATATGTAATTATTGCAAAGGTCAATTGTCTGTTTGGTTTTATCAGAAGTTTAACCGAAGACTTAACCGATCAACACAAATTGTTCATTTTACACCTCAGCTATGCCAGATTTTACCTGAAATATCAATAACTCCTAGTCGACCCATTCTGTTTAATTTAACACCTATATTTATTCTTGAATCAATCTGCTGATTGAATAATTCCTTTGCATTAAAGGTTATGTACCTCCGGTATCTATAAAATATTCCAATACATCGGTCTTCCCGATGTATTGGATTGCCGATGTAGCGATTAAATTTTTTTTTATTGAAAACCCATTACTATTCCTGTCTTCTTAAGTGTTAAGTCATGTTTTAATTATGTTGTTTGTTGAAATGACAAAAATCAAATTAAATGTTGTTATTCCAAAACTAATCTAAAAATAATTGGACAGATGCATAATTTTTCGCCAGGACCCTATAGTAAGCTTACCATCGCGAGAATATCTCTAAGGGTCGTATCGACAGACGAAGCTAAAATCGCAACTGCGACTAAAGCCATTCTTTTATTATTTTTAGACCAGGATAAAACGTCAATATGAAGCCGGGATTTAATAAGTAGCCGGGATAAAAATCGTGGATATCGATGGTTTTAACCGCGGTTACAACTGACGTTTGACACCGAATTTTCTATTCCGAATTTCGATCATAATTTTTTTAAATACATACATATGTATGATAACACATCATTATCAATTACCAAATACGTAATTTATTTGTTGTGTTTCATTTGAAAAGCTATTATTTCATTCGCATCATAATGCTACAGTTTACATAATTTAAAAAAAAGAAATTTATAGCATGTTTATTTTAATGCGTACTTTGTGTTTATCAATATCTACTCGGATATACCCGGGGGGGGGGGGATTCTCTTTCGCATACGATTTTTACGTACACAATTGTAATCGCGGACCGAAAAAAGGATATTGTATTCTATTTTTTAAAAATTAATAAGGAATTTCTGTTTTCATCATCTTCGATTCTAAATTATTGGTTTTTGTTTAGACAGATAATTGAATCTTTTTTATATTATGTTGTTTCAGAACATCATTTTCGAAAAATCCGCGACTACGGCTAAAAATCGTAGTCACGTCTGTCGATACGACCCTAAAGGTCTCAAAATCGTACTCTTAAAAGGCAAATATACAAAATATTTATCGCTATTTATCACCCAGAAAATAACTTGACACAAAATAAGAACACCATAGCAAGCGAACATAAACAACAGAAGAACCAAAAATATGCCACCTTGAATGGATCACCTACAAAATTAGTGTTAAATAATTTATTAGTTGTTAGAGAAATCGGAAATTCTGCTATTGTATATTTTTGGTATTTTAGTAAGAAGCTGGGAAAACGAAGATGACTTTATTGTTTTCGTAATAATTCTGTGTAATGTACGTGTCATAGACAAAAGATTTATGTCATCATATTAATTTTTCGTATATCTTCGTTCTCTTCCTTATCTCGCTGTGATATCCTTATAGGTATATGAACGAGGGATAATATTTGTTGGGAGTTCGACCAGACTGCAACCTCCTACCATTTTAAGTATTATAAAGTTGGTTGTTTTATATACCTACCACAATGATCCTTCGCTCATATTGTTAGGACGAGAATAACATTAAGTAAGATGCAGTGAACACAACAATATCAAAATGTAAATAAACGTGAGAAATTTAAAAAAAAAAAAAAATTCAAGTTGGTAAGAGGTAATTTTCACTGAAAAAAATTATTGTTGTTGTTGGCATATACTTAATAAAAATTTACTTTCCTCATCCTTAGAGTTTTGTTTCTTTTAAATATAAAATAATTTTATGTCCTACACCTGTGTCGAGAGAAAATATTTTAATGGCGAAAAGATTTATTTTTTTTCGGTAATGCTTTTATTTAATTTTGAATTTATAATCAATTGTTGGCACCTGATGATGTGAACATAAAATGATCCTTTATGGTGTCGATTCTTATGTTGCTCATAATTAATTATTATTCCAATATAAGCCGCTCCGTACTTTACCAGTGATATCCAGAACAAAGCCGATTTTCGATATTGTTGATACAGTCCAAGTGAAAGTTATAACAGTAAATTCAAGTGCCATTTCGTCCATCCCACTTTAAAATTTATCGTACAGTTGTGCTGGTTGAAGTGATGTCATCAAATCGGGAAGATTAAGTAAAAATATGATGGTTCCTTATCAGCAACGTACGAATATAACCAGTGAAACAGAACTGAACTCTAAAAGCACTTACCCAGTGTATGTTATGCCGTATTGTCTACACTGCGTAGAAATACTCTAGATGTGTTGAATTAATGTTTCTGATCTGCAGTCTACAAAATTTCGTTGTTAATGGAACAATTTGACTTCATTTCTCTTCCATTGATACTTTTCATCAAATTGAAATTTCAGATTTGAGACTTGTAAGGTTCCATATAACTTTTCTCGATTTTTACACAGATTTTGCCAGGTGGCTGATTCGCAAATCATTTTTTTACATACAAACGGTCCATATGAGTTTTTCTAAATTAAAGCCAAAATGGCAGTTTTTCATAAAAAATTTTACGATAAAAACGACTAAAACGTTTATTACTTGACAGCTAAAACAAGTAGTAAAAGTAGTTCGTGTTGATTTGTTTACAAATTATCTAGTAATTTATCTTTCATAATTTATCAAGTGGCTCAGCAGTCTTAGTGGGTTTGAATCATCCCCCATACGACGTATCTCAGCGTTTTGCTTATTTGTTTACTGACGGAAGCCATTTTCAGATCCCTATGGAGGTTGTTATTTCTTATGTAAAACCATGTAAGACTTTGATTTGGAATTACATACTAATGATGATATTGACATTGGCTTTCTTTGTACAGCCCCAGAGCTGAATACCGTAGTCCATACAGGTTTTAGAATTTGCAATTATAGTCGCAATTTATTACGTAAGGTTATAGCTCAGAATTTATTCCTAGGGGCCAATCCATCTTTCTGTATTTAATGTTTAACTCTTCTCGTTTGGCAAACACCAAGGCTTTTTGCTTTGCACTTATAGCCCATGTTCAATCTTCATTTTTAACTGGTGGAATTTGAAGTTTATAGGTCGTGTTAAACGTTTTGTCGCTCTCCAAAGGGAATACTCAGTATCATTTTCCCCAGTAAGGCCTTACGTAAGGTATTTATTAATGGATTAGTTATCGGATAAAAATTTCAAGTTGCTTTATAATCGTGCACCGTGCTGTTTTTCTGGAATCAAACAATCATCATATAACCAAGCTCAATATTCCTTTTCAAGCAAAGTACGACATTTGAATTTAAGCGATTTTGCAGATTTTAGTTGTTTTAATATCTCTTCCACCTAATTTCTGCTTATTTTCGTATCTGAACATGGAATAAATGTTGGTAAAACCCCAGTTGTTATTTGTAACATCATAAGGTCATTGCATTAACTATAATGCTTAACTTCATTAAACGATTCCCATACACAAATATTTATAATCTTCTCGTGTGACAATTCACGTTAATCCATTATCGATCGCACAAAAGCCACACTAATTCCATTAAAGCGCGCACAAACGTAAATTCCAACACATCATTCCACCAATTTGTTCTATTTATCGTTCTGTATCTGATAAAATACAACAAAACAAAAAAAACACTACATAAAAACTACTTGTAACTAATTCTTTTTATGTATAGTTGTATTAATTTTCTCATCGTCGGCAAAGTTTCTTATAATTAAACACCACAAGTTAAAAACTATAACTTTGTTCTAAGAGTATGTGGTATAAAACGTAAAATAGACCGAATTATTAAATAACCCAAAAAAAAACCAACAATAGAAACAAACCAAAACAAAATTGATCGACTCAACTAAAATCAACATTACGATCAACATATTTAGTTCTAAAAACAACAACAAAAATTACGAATAAGGCGGTGGTCCATTGAAAATTCCGCGCACTACAGGAGAAAATTTTATAATAAGTTCTAATTATAGATTTTACTATATCAATTATAAACTAATTTATTTACAAAAGAATTCAATCGTTTGTATGCCGCAAAATAAATATTGTGCCGGCGACCGCTCCGCTAGCAAAAAAAAAATCAAATCATCGCATCGGACTAAATAAGTCAAGTGGTACTCCCCAAGGTACTTATTACAAATGTGCAAGAAATTAAAAATGATTCAAACGCACACCTGAAAAAATACTGCCAGATTGGGAATGTATAAAATAAACGAACCCTTCAAAGCGACAAAATGATTGTGCGGTGATTTTATGTTGTTTGGTTTTCGACTCTCACTAAAACTCTAATAGTACGAGTATCTGTATATAGTAGGATGGGGGCGATGATGGTTTTCTCTGGTTCCATATAATAATTATAATTATAATGTGAGGTTGTTTCGGTATATTAAAACTTTTCAAACACAAACCTAACCCAAACTAACCGCTAATAATAATGATTTTTTGTTTATTTTGAAATATTAAGACGACAGCAACAACAAACATAATGAAGAAGAAATATCAAAAAATGTCTTAAAAAATATACCCAGTGATCATCTATCCGGAACTAATCGGTGCGTTAAACGAAATTTGATTTTATATTCTTGGTTATTAATAGATAGATTTTTGACAATTTTGCCAAAATATTAATTTCATGGAAAATTTTAGTTCTGTTAAATTAAATTTCAATGAAAATTGATTATAGGTGTGTGGGTCTTTATAATGTTTGTTGCTGTCACCAACAATTATAAAGTTGTTAATCGATACTTAATTTTTTGCCATCGGTGATGGCAAATTGCGTTAGTACCTACCATGTTTTAACGAAATAGAGTTAGGCTGAGTTAAGTTTTGTTAAATTCAAATTTACTTCGGAAATGCGTTATAACTTTTTTTGTAATAAAATCACAAAAATCACTGATATCTGGAATGATTGCCAAACTGTGGTCGGTGATCCTTCGAAACCTCTAGTAATGCAAACCTGGATTCCTTATTCAACTGAGAATCCTTTAGTGTCGTATTAGCAAACAGACGATCAAACCGATTGTGACCACCATTTTTGGGTAGACTGCAAATCTTTTGAGACCATTACTGTGGTTCCAGTTGTAATTTTACTGTCGTGAGGTTCGGACGTAAAGTAAAACAAACGAAAAGTGCAGTGTTAGTGCTTTTTAACTTGTTATATCTTTTTTTCAATTGTGTGAGTGGTTTTATAATTAAATACACACGGTGCAAAAAAACTAACATAAAATTGTAACTTAATAAGTGATGATGTAAGCGTGATGGGGCTTTTTTCCCCAAAAAAGACTTCTTCAAACATCGAACGCCAAACAAAATCTACAACAAACTTGAACCAGTTTCATGTAGAAAGTATAAATATGGCAAGTGCAAGTGTAAAACAAGTGGGCAAAGTTCAGCACAGCCCAAAGAAAACACCTATGCCAATAATTAAAAGTGCTTCTTCGACAGAATTAATTATACCGCAGTTTAAAAATCAAAATCAAAACCGCGATGAAAAAATTAATTCATCAGCAAATTTAACAATGCAGTACGAAAATAATAGTAATGAACTCAGTGCGACGAACTCTAGTGACCGTGGTCAGTGCGAAAATAACCTAGTGCAAACGGGAATGGATAGGTATATCACTGTTTAATCTAAAAGAAAACGTAGCCCGAGATCTGCCCAGTTTGCGGGCAGGAGCAAAGTGACACGGACTGAAGGAGGTGTTAACCAAATACCTCTTAACAATCGATTCTCTAGTCTAGAGGTCATTGACCCCAATGCAGTGCCAAATTTGAAAACTGAGAAACCGCCTCCAATTTATTTAAGGGAAGCATCTAACAATGAATTGGTTAACAACATCGCAAAATTAACAGATTCTAAATTTTATATTGCCCCGCTCAAACGACGTAATATAAACGAAACAAAGATTCAAACTTTCGAAATCGATGGCTTCAGAGCCCTAGTTAAACATTTCGACGAAGTTGGTAAAAAATATTACACATACCAGCTAAAAAGCCAAAAAGGGCAGACTGTTGTGCTAAAAGGAATTGAAAGCTGCGTAGATGTTAGCGACATACAAGCTGCACTTACTGCGGAAGGTTTCCATGCCAAATCCATTGGTAATGTAGTAAACCGTGAGAAGGTACCTCAACCAATGTTCCGTTTGGAACTAGAGCCAGAGGAAGAAAAGTCGAAAGGAGTTCACAAGATTTACAACTTAAAATATTTGTTACATCGCAAAATCGTAAGTGAAGAACCTAAGAAAAGGTCTGGACCAGTTCAATGCATAAAGTGCCAAGAATATGGACACACGAAAGCATACTGCGCCTTAAATGAAGTTTGCGTTATTTGTGGTGAACTCCATGACTCCAAACAGTGCGAAAAGTCTCGCAATGACCCATCTGTGAGACGTTGTAATAACTGCGGTGAAAATCATACTGCAAACTACAGGGGTTGCGCAGTGTATCTGGACTTAAAACGCAAAATAAACCCTAAAATGAGAGCTGAGCAACGAATGCTGAATATGCAATCTAATCAGAGGGCCATGTTACCAAAAAATACATTACTCACCAAACCAACGAGTGGAAACACACAAAACGATAACTTGGAGACATTTGCCAGCAGTTTTGCACAGCCTAAAAGGTAAGCAGCAATATCCTAAAAGGTAACAAACCGAAACCAAAAGCTCATTCTATTGAGGACCTAAACATTCACACCATGGTAAATAAATTAACCGAGACCATCCAAAGTTTCATGATGATGATGGAAAGACAAATGAGCATGATGATGCAAAATATGAATACGCTTATGCAAATTATAGTCAAAAATCAAAAATGACAATTCTAAAAATAGCCATTTGGAATGCGAACGGGCTCTCGCAACATAAAGCTGAGGTACAAACATTTCTCATCGAACAAAATATAGCATCATGTTAATATCTGAAACACACTTCACAAAACAAAATTTTTTTAATATTACCGGCTATTCCGTTTATGACACCAAACATCCGGATGGAAAAGCACACGGCAGCACTGCAATCTTAATAAAAAGAAGATTAAAGCACTACGAGCTCCAGAAATATGCTAAAGATCACATCCAGGCTACAACTGTCAGTTTGGAAGAATGGTCTGGGAAATTTTTAATATCGGCTGTCTACTGTCCACCGAAACACGCAATTAAAAAACAGCAATTTATCGATTACTTTAACCAGTTGGGAATCAAATTTCTAGCAGGGGGTGATTACAACGCTAAACATGTGCAATGGGGTTCGAGGTTGACGTCACCGAAAGGAAAGCAACTCTACGAAGCAATAAATGAGAAAAACCTTGATTATTTATCATCTGGACATCCCACATATTGGCCTACAGATAGAAAGAAAATTCCTGATTTAATAGATTTCTGTGTAATACGAGGAATAGCACGCACCAATTTTCAAGTCGTTGACTGTTATGATTTATCATCAGATCACTCACCAATAATAGTAACACTAAGTACCCAAGCATTAAAAACTGAACCACCCCAACGTTTAACAAACAAACTAACGAAATGGGTTCTCAACAGAAACATAGTAGATGTAAATTGTCATCTTGATGTTCCACTTCGCACACCAGAAGACATTGATGCCGCGATAGAAAACTTAAGTAAAATAATGGAAATGGCTGCAAAAAAAGCTACTCCGGAGAACAAAAGTTCCGAAAAAATATAAGGCTTTCAAGTAACATTCAAAAGTTATTAGCAGAGAAGCGGACAATTCGGCGGCTATGGCAACTTCACCAATCTCCTTTGCATAAATGGAAATTAAATAGAGCTATTAAAGCTCTTATAGAGAAGCAATACGGGAAGAACAAAATTTAGGAATACAGAATAACCTAAGTGAGCTCACAGCAACAGAAAAAACAGATTACTCATTGTGGAAGGCAGGAAGAAATTTAAAAAGGCCTGATTTATCGAACCCACCGATAAGGAAACCAGATGGTCACTGGGCCAGAAGTGACTTAGAAGGCTATCGCTTTCTCTAACCATCTACAAAAAGTTTTCACCCCAAACGAACAAAATGATGATTGCGTACTACCACAGCTTACGAGGGACGGGTCGAACCCAAATCCAGTAAAATTTAAATGGAAATGCACCAAAACGGTTATCAAAAACAGTATAAATCCTAAGAAAGCGCCAGGTCATGATCTAAAATTATCATGATTCCTAAGCCAGGTAAACATGAAACCCAAGTCTCGTCGCACAGGCCAATAAGTCTACTTCCGATAATTTCAAAGCTTTTTGAAAAGATGCTACTACAAGAACTAATACCTATATTATCTGAAGGTCGCATTATACCAGATCACCAATTTAGATTTAGAGAGCAACACGGCACAATAGAACAGGTGCACAGAATTGTAAATACAATTAAGGTTTCCTTAGAAGAAAAGAAATATTGCTCGGCAGTTTTCTTGGATATTGCGCAAGCTTTCGACAAAGTATGGCATGAACAATTAAATTACAAAATTAAAGCTCTTCTGCCTAGACAATTTCATGCAATTCTTGAAAATTACTTAGCCCAAAGGATGTTCCAGGTGAAACAAAATACGGCCACTACTGATCTAACCGAGATAAAGGCAGGAGTACCGCAAGGTAGTGTATTGGGACCTGTGCTATACTTGTTATTCACAGCTGACCTACCAATAACTGAAAAAATCGTCACTTCAACTTTTGCTGATGACACAGCTATATTATTTTCACATAAAAATCCTCAAACAGCATCGAGAGAATTACAAGAACATCTACACAAAATAGAAGATTGGTTAAAAACTTGGCGGATAAGGACGAATGAATGTAAATCAACACATGTAACATTCACACTAAATAAACGTACATGTCTAGCAGTAAAATTAAACAATATCACAATTCCTCAACAAACAAACGTCAAATATCTCGGTCTTCATCTCGATAGAAGATTGACATAGAAAAAGCACATTGAAACAAAACGCAATCAATTAAAAATAAAATTTTCTAAAATGTACTGGATGATCGGAAGAAAATCGAAACTCTCTCTAGACTGCAAGGTTCTACTATACAAAGCGATCCTAATCTCCATATGGACATATGGTATCCAACTATGGGGCTCAACTAGTGTATCAAATATAGATATCGTACAAAGAACGCAAGCAAAGATACTTCGTAGCATTACAAATGCCCCATGGTATATTCGAAACAGCAACATCCATAGAGACCTAGGAATCAAAACTGTTAAAGAGACAATTAAATCATGCAGTCTAAAATACCAACTGAAACTGGAATCACTCCCTAACGAATTAGCTAGAGAACTACTAAGGCAACCGAAATATGGACGGCTTCGCAGAGCAGATCCTCCAGACTTAATTAACTGAGAAATATAATCTAATAATTTCGTGCATGTTGAAATGAAATTAAGTAATTAATAATAATTTAATAATAATAATAATGCATAATGATATTAAGTATTAACATAGGTTAAGGCTTAAGTTAAAATTTTTTTTTATAGTTTTTAAGAATTTCACACTTCTTGTTAGTTTCGTATAAAGAAAGATTCAAGAATAAAGCATTTGGCAATAGTTACAAAAAAAAAAAAATTAATGTGGTTCCAGAAATTCGCTTCAATATACGTCTTGGGCAGGATTTTCTTTATTTACCTTTACCTTGTAGCACTGTTAGTTCGCTTTCTTTGAGCTTAGGAAGTTGCTTTCTACATTGCAAACAGATAAGGTGTATCGCTGTTTAATTCTGTAAGCGCATCTGAACTGGGAATTCTTAACGTTGGCTGCGAGAACCAACTTTTGTCGAATCCGCTCGTCGCGAAGTGATTGACATTAGTAACAAACGATATTCTAACTTCTGATCACAGATGTACCTCTTTTAATCTTAATTTTAAAAGACAACAAACTTTAAACTTTGCTCCAGAAAACTATCGAGTTTGCTTCACTTGCCGACTTAGTGTTATTCGATCGGTATAGGATATTCATTCCTTTTAAACTCGCTGTCGAATGCAGCCCACTTCGATTCCTGAACCCTCTCGTCAGCAGTAACGTTACTATGAATCGAAGGGCGACTCCACGAATCGAATTTTCCATATACATGGAAGCAACTGATTATCCTGCCAAAAGACGCAGCCAGCTTACCAATTTATTTATTTCAAATCGACCATCATAGAACTGACTTTGGTAAGAATGAGCCTGTCACTAGAATGCTGCGCGAGGCTAATCAACCATGCCAATTCATTGATTTTAGGTATAGGTTAAGGATATAGAAGGTTGAGCAGGATTGGTTAAGCAGTTCGATCTCCTTGTTTATATTTATTTGAATTAAACACAAAAATAGAAATAATAATAACTGATACACTCGTGCACAAAATTAGCGCATATTTTTTTTGTAATAAAAAAAATCCCGTTGGCCGATTTCAGTGGAACTGGTATCAAATGATCCCAAATTTATATTTTTATCACAAACCACCTAGAATAAAGCCTACTGTAATATGGCACCATTCCATAAGCTGGGGGCGGTTCTTCTTGATACAATGTAATCACATTGTATCAGGAAGATTGTACTCAAGTACAAATCGCAAATTTGGAATGAACCAATCTTCGGTTTCACGAATACTTAAGCGATATCGAGAGACCAGAGAATATAAAAGAAACCCCGGACAAGGACGTAAAAGCTGCACAACCAAACATGACGATCGATTTCTGGAAATTAATTCGTTACGAGATCGACTGCTACTCAATTGAAAAATGAGTTGCTTAGTGCCCGTCAAGTGAATCTTAGTGCCAGAACAATTAAACGAAGATTAAAAGAAGTGAACCTAACTCCAAAACAAAGGATGAGACCGAGGCAACTGCGAAAGACCAGCCTGGGGAAGACGGTGAACGGACCCAGCAGGAGATTGCCAAGCGGGCTGAGAACGGCCAGGAGAGTGATGCTTCGGATGTGGGGAGCATCGTAACTGGAGGTAGCCTACTCTCTCTGGAGTCTGATGGGGACATCCTGTCAGGCTCTCGACGAGAGGAGGATAGCGGCCGGAACTGCAGGAAGAGGTGAGTAAGGTTGACTACAATGTTTAGCATTGTACAATTAAACCTACATCACACGAAGGCTACCTCGGCAGCACTCGTGCTCAGACTGACTAATTCAGATGAGGACTTGGTGTTAATCCAAGAACCTTGGATTAGCAATAACAGGATTTGCGCCCTCAGAACGAAAGGGTATAAATTACTATACTCAAGCAACTCTGACAAGATCAGACCCTGTATTTTAGCGAAAAATAATTTGAATATTTTTCTTCTTCCTCAATTTAGTAGCGGGGAGGTTACAGCAATGAGTGTTGAGGCTGGCTGTGAAAAATTATGGCTGGTCTCAGCCTATATGGACTGCGAAAAGGAGATTCCACCGGATAACCTGGGGGAATTGATCCAGGAAGCAGATCACAGAATGGTAGGTGTTATACTCAGATGTGATGCAAACGCGCATCACACAATATGGGGAAGCACAGACATCAACGAGAGGGGTGAGTTATTTTTTGATTACTTATTAAATACCAACCTTTTAGTTTGCAATATTGGACGAGGACCGACATTTATTGTTAAAAATCGACAGGAGGTTTTAGATGTGACCTTTGCGTCGGAAACGATGATTCATATGATCAGAGGGTGGAGAGTGTCGAAGGAGCACTCATTCTCTGATCATCGATATGTAACATATAACCTCGACATTAAACCTGTTGCCCGGAAAGCCTTCAGGAATTCCAGAAGGACAAACTGGAACAAATATAGGGAGGTGTTGGAGGAACTATTGCCGCTGGAGGTCCCGAGAACTCCGGCGACGATAGAAGAATTAGACTGCATGGTGGATATTGTCACAAGAGCGTGCAAACTTTCATTTAATTCTGCGTACCCCCTGATAAAGCCTAGGGGCAGGCAGAAACCGATATGGTGAACCAAAGAGTTGGAAACGTATCGAAGAATGTGTATAGGACAGCTTTTAATAAAGCTAAGAGCACAAGGGAGGTTCGGGATTGGGACTCTTATAAGGAAGACCTAAGAAAGTACAAAAAAGAGTTGAGGAAGGCATATAAAGAGAGTCCTGGAGACTCTTCTGTTGTAGGATGGAGAAGGTCTCTGAGACTTCTCGCCTTAGGAAAATTCTAGCTACTAACCCAACCAGTCCTAGTTATTTAATTAGACCAGACGGGTCATGGACAACTTCAAGTGCGGAATCATTGGAGCTCCTTATCGAGACCCAATTTCCGGGAAGCTTTGATGACTCGATTGAGCCTGGAGCTCATCGAGCAACACCTTCATTAGAGATGGAGTGCATCGTGGACAGGGAGCGAATCCGGTGGGCGTTGAACGGTTTTAAGCCTTATAAATCGGTGGGCCCGGATCGGATTATACCAGCAGAGATCCAAAGGAATTCGGCAGTCATCCTTCCCTGGCTGGAGGGTATCTTCAGGGGATGTCTGAAACTAGTCTATATTCCTAGGAAATGGATGGAGGTCAGGGTGGTCTTTATCCCGAAATTGGGAAAAAGCTCACATGCTTATCCAAAGGACCTGAGACCTATAACTCTATCATCCTTTCTGTTGAAAACCTTGGAAAGGTTGGTAGATGTAGGTATTCGACCCAAAATTGAGTCCAAGAATAGGGCAATGTCGCAGCATGCGTACTGTAAGGAAAAGTCGGTGGACACAGCTCCACACGATCTAGTACGCATGATTGATAAGTCAATCTACTCGCAAGAGTTCTGTATGGTAGCATTTCTCGACATTGAGGGTGCCTTTAATAATGTAAAAACGGAGGCAATCATGGAAGAATTGCTATTTTTGAAGGTGGACTACCCCATAATTAGGTTGATAAATCAGATGCTGGTATAAGCAGGATTATTACCTCGGAACTAGGGGAGGCCACCATTAGAAGGCGGGTGGTTAGAGGAACCCCGCCAGGGGGTGTAGTGTTCTCTTTTCTTTGGAGTGTTGTGATGAATGGTTTGCTGTTGGAACTGGAGAGAGAGGGGATAGGCGAGTATTTCAGCATCCAGATAATCTGGGCCCCTGGTCACTCGGACGTCACGGGAAACTGCAGGGCAGAGGAACTAGCTAGGTACGGAACGACTCTTCAGATGCAGGCGAGAAGGGCAGATCTGGGGAGGCCTATAGCAGCGCTCAAATTGGCGGTCAGTAAGAAGGCAATCGCAGAAGGCAGATGAGAGGTGGACTAACACTCTCACGTGCAGGGTAGCAAAACAGGTTTGGCCAAAACTGGACCTGCGGCGCTCCAAAGCACTAGTATCCCTGGGGAAACGAGTATTAGGATTGGTCGTAGGGATACTGACAGGACACTGCCTTTTTGGGGAATATGCAAGAAGGCTGGGTCTACAGACGAATGATTTTATTTGTAGAAGTTGATTGGACGAAGAGGAGGAATAGACGTTAGATCACTTTCTATGCTCGTGTCCGGCACTATCATGCAGAAGGCATAAGTATTTAGGTGTGTACAGTATGGACAGCTTTTCGGAACTCGCGGGCTGTAGAGTGCGAGATATTTTACTACATAAGTAGCTCTGGATGATTTCAGCGGGAGTAATTTGGAGTGAGGGTCCTGTGGTATCACAATGGGCCACTACTGGCCTAAGTGTACGATAACAGCCACTCTAACCTAACCTAACCTAACCTAACTCCAAAACGATCTGTAAAAGTTCCACGGCTTCTCCCCATTACAAATCCAGCCGCTTAGAATCTACTCATACTCGTGCAAATTGGGAAACTGATCAATGGGACACTGTTCTCTTTTCAGATGAGACCAGAATCCAATTATAGAAACCACATGGACGAATTTTGTATACAGAGGAGTTGGAGAACACCAAGCACCATGTAACATAGTGCAAAATGTAAGCTTTGGTGGAGGTTCAATAATATTTTGGGGTGGAATCAACTGGGAGGGCCGTACGGAGCTGGTACAGATTGGTTTGAGGATGAATGCAGACTGGTATGTTTGCAACATTCTTGGCGATCACGTTTTGCCATATATGGGCTTCATAGATTTTGTCAGTTTTGTGTTAACGCTCCAGTGCACGTAGTTGCAATGGTACTTCAATATCGCCAAGACATCGGCATTCGTGCACTAAGGTGGCTACCAATGAGCCCAGATCTAAATCCGACCGAACATGTGTGGGACATTCTAAAACGCCGTATTAGAGCTAGAAACCCCGCACCAGACTCAATAGCAGAGCTGAGTGTTGCAGCGTAAGGAGAGTAGAATCCCATTCAACAAGAAATGATACAAAGCATTCTACTTAGTATGCCCAGAAGGATGGAAGCTGTAGCAAGGGCACGGGGGAAATACTCATTACTAAATTAATCAAACTAAATTGTATGTAATAAAGCTAATTTTAATGTTTATAGACCGCTTTTGAAAATTAAAAAAAAAATAGTTTGACACATTTTAACATTTTGCAATGAAAAATAGCTGGAAAAATAGCTATTTGTGCCTCTTTTGTGAAAAATATAAATTCTGGATCATTTGATCACTAAAATTAGCCTGCGGGATTTTTTTTATTGCAAAAAAAATGCGTTAATTGTGTATGTTTAAAATAATTTAAGATATTCTAACCCATTTTCTAATTTGTTACGAGCATAATAATTTCGAAAAAAAATTGACGAACTTTAGACAGTTAAAAAGTTTCTTTTGAAATTGTTAAGTATCAACTGCTACCCACAAAAACAGAAATAGTGGCAAACCAAAAACCACCAGCTTCACTCCGGTAATTAAAACCAAAACATTAGTTTACAATTTTTGCTGAAAAATAAATTTAATAGACTATTTTGATTAGATTTGTCTGCTTTTTTTTGCATTTTCGTATTCACATTTTCCACTTGGTTTGGTGCGCTATTGTGGCACCACTTTCAGCAATCATTTACTTTCGATATCGGGCATCTGAACGCAAATTGTATGAAATTTTCATAAACAACTGTATATTAAAATTAGTTGCTCCCCGTAGAAACACTGAACTGTTATCAGTTCAAACGATCACCACTGATACGTTTAAAACTGTATACAGCTATATCAGTATACTTCTCGCTGGCGAGGATCAATATCTAATGATTTTAAAGTAGGTACATTGCCTAAGTTTGTCCGTTGAATTTCCGGAATTGTATTATGTTTGAATTCACGTTCATAATCCAATACAACAGTAAACAATGATGATTTGCATATCGGTAAATAATAATTATAATATTCTTAATTCAATGTTGTGAAATGCTGGTCACGTTTGATGCTTGATTTTTTTTGTTTTGTTTTTGTAATAACACACTGGATTAAATTAAAACAGAAGCTGGATGCAGTGTGTTATTACAAAAACAAAATAAAATTCTATAATAATAATAAATCGCAGGAATAATTTGCCATCCCTGACCATACCCGGTGATCAAAAAAATATTTCGGCATGTATGATACATTGATACCCCACAGCAATCAGGTGAAAGAAAATTGTCAGTTGTGTTTATACTTAGTGCAAGCAGATTTGAGAATGGAAAACGTCAATAGGGGTAGGTGGGGCAATCGTAAGTATTTTTCGATTTTCCTTAATGAATCATTTAATAATTTTAAATTTGTAGTATTTAAATGTGTTTATTGTTTCCCAAATATCTTTCCTATAAAATAGATTAAACGTAAATAAGATTCACTTCATATACCTTTAAAGAACCAAAGAAAAAAAATAGGTTTCCGCTTACTTTTACCCCTATGGCAGGGTAAAAGTAAGCTTAATAAACCTAAATGAAACACTATTTTAAATCGGATCCGCTCGAAACGCGATATTTTAAAATGCAATATTTCAAAACGAGATATGACAAAACGATAACGCGATATTTCAAAATGCGATATTTCAAAACGCGATATGGTACAAAACGCGATACGATACAAAACGCGATATTTCAAAACGCGATATTTCAAAATGCGATATGGTACAGAATGTGCGTTGCGAAGCGGCGGGAGCGCAGCGACCCACCTGATACCGATCCTACATACGTTCCTATCGATTTTTAATTTCTATAAACTGAAATTAAATTTCCCCTTCACCCGCCTGATATAACCCGATCATAAACTCCCGTTTTGTACAATATCCCGTTTTGTACCATATCGCGTTTTGAAATATCGCGTTTTATACCATATCGCGTTTTGAAATATCGCATTTTGAAATATCGCGTTTTGTACCATATCGAAATATCGCATTTTGATAATTCGCGTTTTAAAATATCGCGTTTCAAATGGGACCCATTTTAAATATATTTATTTATTTCAAAAACAAAAATAAAACACATTTCACACAACATTTCAAATAAACAAACAGTCTCTTTGAAAATTACACTCAGATTTTTAAGTAAAATAATAAGAAATATTAGCCCTTAGTTAATTCAAGTTTATCCCATATTATAGTCAATTAAATCGAGTTCAAATCGGTAATAGCCCTTAGTACGCAAAGTTCCGGGTATTTCAGTAGGATCAGGCAACTTTGAAATAAAATCGGTTCTGTTATTTGGGATATGTCATCAATTATTGGAAATACATAGTATTGGTCATGCTTTCTTAAAGCTTTTATATCATAATCAGTTTTTTCATAAACCGTTTGAATTTTGCCAATGAAGAACATGTCTGGCTTTCCTTTAAGTTGATGAAATTTTACTAACACAAAGTCGCCTTCGTTTCATCATCATCCAATAAAAAACTTGGTAAATTTTCATTTTGTTGGGATATGATAGAGCAGTCATCTGAATCAGGGAATTGATTAAAAGAAATTTCAGATTCAGATGTTTCGATAATCTATAAGAAAAAATTGTTTACTTTTTTGTACAATGCACTGATAAATACGGTACCTGTTCGGGCTGCTTAGGCTTAGCACGGTTTCTTTTATTCATCCGTTTGTCATTCTTGTCTTTATTCATAGAAATGAGTCTATTTTTTCCGGTGTATCGGTAAAAATTCGTGATTTCCCTCTTTCACGTCTGTTTAATTTTTCCTCTCGTGATGCAGCCTTTGGAAAAGGTCTTATTTGTTCCGGAGTAACAGAATATGCATTAGCTTGCCTTGAAGTGGATGGTAGATATGACTTATTGTGGTCAATTGGTTGTAAATGTGTTGCCGATGCGACATCGTTTGAATTATTGTAGATGTATGGCCGGTCGGTTGCCGCAATAAAATCAGCTTCTATGAAAGCAAGTTGATTAACAGGCCAAATGCCAGGTTTTTAAAACGACGATGTTATATTTCGTGGTGTAAAAGATGTTTCATATGCGGGGTTGCAAGTTCTGGTATATCGTAAATTGTAATTATTTTCCCCTGATGTTTCACCATAAAATTATTAAAAGTAATCTTTTGAGCACTTTTAAATGGAGCAAGAACTCATATGTCCAAGGTTGTAATTTGTGTGAGCTATGTGGTGGAAAAGATAAAAGAACTATTCCACATTTTCGAGCAAATTATATTGCAGACAAAGAACAATGGCTATTGTGGTTGTCCATCAACAATAAAATACGGTTTTCTTTGGAACAACGCATATGAAGTTGAATGTACTTTAAAACCTCCGTTAAAAGTTCATCGGTCATCCATCCCGATTTAGATGCGATGCCTAAACTTCCACTTGGCGCGCCATTCAAAAAACTTTCTTTGTAGTGTACGCGTGGGAATATAAATGCCGACACAACTGAATTACCAGCAGGATTAATAATGCAACAAAAAGTAACGAGTTCCCCTCGTTTCGCGGAAACGATTTGGCCATCTTGACTCTTGGACTTGTCTGCAATTACCTGTTAATTTAATTAATAATTATTTCATGTATTTTAATTTAGGGGATTTATATGTCTAATACCTTTGGTGTTTGAAGAAGAGTGGTTATTTCAGTTTCGTCTAAATTAAATACATGACATGATGCAAATTTAAATCTATTCACGCCCCAATATAGTTCTTTTACGTTAGTTTTATTAAAAGCAGTAGCTCTAGCCAAACTAGTATTTCCCGGTTTTCAGCTGAGAATGCCGTTCCATAAAGCCAGACATCCAGTCTTTACCGGCCGCTTTGTTGATATCCCAACTCTCAGGGTAAGTTTTTTAAGCAATTCAGCATATTGAAATGCCAGCTTTCGTATTTGCACGTAAGTTAAACCGTAGTTTATTTTTGAAGAACGTAACAAATAATGTTGTAACGCTTTTTCTTCACCGTTTGTGAAAACTTGCCGATACTTTCGACAATTGAAAATCGATTCTAATTTGTTTAATTTGTTGACAATTCTAAGTTGGTCTTCGCTTTCATTGTCCGAATCCGCTTCATGTAATACTGGCTTAACATTTCTAACAAATTTAACTCTCTTAAAAAGAGTGTTATATATGGTTAATATGGTATTTTATTGCGGTGCCTCTAAATTTTTTTTTTTTGCTTAAGAACCTCTCTAATGGCTGCGGCCATAGAATTCTCATTAACGCCGTCTTTTTTTATAATTTCGAACCATTCTAAAATCGACAAATAATATAAAGATGAAGCAACTAAAGGATTTGGGGTTAAAATAAGCTCGCTTAATTTTGCCCCACATGACATGCTTAAAATAGCCCCTTGTCATTTTTTTCAATAAAAATGTAAGACTAATAAAATTATGGAAAATCTATGTAGTACATTATTAATAAAATAAATACATCAACAATTAAAATATAATTATAGAGTATACTCACATTTTCAGCTTTAGAATGTACGAACGATCTTCTCCGTAATACGAAAAAATTACTTTTTTTGTACACAAAACCATGATACAATAATTTTCTCTTTATCAGATAAACTCACTAGAAATATATAGTCGCTAGTAAACGAATTGTGGTGACCTTATATTTTTTCATTTTCGTTTGTTTTGTGCATATCCACTCTAGGGTAACTTTAATCTGGTATTTTTTTCGTTTCTTTCCCCTTTACCAATAAAATCGGTTTTATCTGCGCCGCAATTTTTTGATTTTATTGGTAAATGGGAACGAAACGAAAAAAATACCAGGGGCAGTATGTTGTACCATCACTTCGAATCGAAATTCGAAAAAAGTCAGATGGCGGTATGTTGTATCATTTTCGAAAAGCAAAAATGATACAACTTTCACTTTTTCGATTCGACTTTTTTCGAATTTCGACTTTTTTCGATCGAAGTGATGGTACAACATACCGCCCCAGATTAAAGTTACCCTAGTATGCCATCAGCCTATGAATATTATATAAGAAGATAATTATTTTAGGTCACCGTTTTAGTTCATTTTTTAAACGTTTCATGGTGGGTTTATCTATAAGAAGAGAAAATTATTGTATCATGCACAAAACCACCATTTGTGTCTAAAACAATAGAGCGGCTGATCAATTGAGAATGATCATTCTCACATTTATTTATTTTTTTGTTTCTATAATCCCGTTAATTAGAGAAATTTTGAGTCTGTTTAATTTTACCCCACGCTTACTATAGCCCCGTCTCCCCGTAGTGGAAAACCTAAAACACAAACACAATAATTAGGTAAATACTCAGAATTTTTAATTTTAACAAGAAAAGTTAAAATTTAATGTTTAAAAAATGAATAAAGATGACAAAGATCACCGCATAACTAGTGTAAAGAAGTCTTTTCAATTTCAATTTACTAATATTAAAGTCAAAAACTCAAAAAGTTTTGATTAGTTTCGCGTTCCGATCTATGGTGTGTGATTCTAAAGGCAAGTACTGTTCTTAGCGCACGAATATTGATATTTAAATTTAGCTTACCAAGCAGAATAGACGATTCGATACAATCAGATAACAGCATATGAACAAACACAATATCAGCAACAATTCGGCACTGACCGAGTGTTTGTATGGATTAGCTTAGCCGCTCCACGCCGTTGGATTAAGTTGAAGACATCCACCCAGGGTAGCTCAAGTAAAGCAAAATGAAGAAATCTTTCTTACCTGAGCCTCTATACGTTTTATGTGTATTTCTCGATAAGGGGAACATACTTGAATGGCATGTCCCAGCAGGGGTCGAACAAAAGTTATGTATAGAGCCTTCTTTACAAAAGGACCGTGAAATTCGTTAGACCAGCGCTTCACGATATCAAGCGCACAGTTTCCTCCATATTCAAATCTCAAACTGAAGTAAGTCCGGTATTGATGTTGATATAGGGTCTGTTTTATAATTCAAATTGTGTTGAATCCCTCTGTGGTTTTTTACTCGACCTAGGTATTTTCACTCTACACAATCATTTTTCTTTGTGAACTATGTGTATACACCGTGTATACTCGGCTCATCAAACTTCACTCTGAAATAAATGACAGTGCAATAAGAGTGTGGAAAGTAAAAAACAATTTAATACTCTATGCACACCGATTATTTAACTCTGTACAAAACTTAATTCGGTGTACAATACACCGGCTAATTTTCACTCGGGTTGAATTATAAAACAGGCCCACAACAGCTTCGTAATTGGGAATGTATACGCTTACGAGAGTACGTAGTAGATTGACATTTGTTTACGTTCAACTCCAAGTTGTGTTCGGGCACCATATGTAATAAATGCGTTGTAATATATTCGAATCAGGGGCGGTTCAGATGGATCTATAAATCTTTATATCGTCAGTGAATACCGTCATGAATAGACTTACGCGAGAACAACGTCTACAAATTGTGAAAATTTATTTTAAAAATCAGTGTTAAGTGAAAAATTGTTTTCGGGTTCTTCGACCATTTTATGGTGTTCATAATTGTCCAACTGAACGCACTATTCGCGAAACAATCTATAATGTGAATATTACTGATGTAGCTGAGAGTGTACGTGAAAACCAGAATCAATCAATTCGTTGCCGTTCTCAAGCTCTGGGTCTCTCACATGGCACATTGTGGCGTATTTTAAGAGAGATCTTGCGGTTTGAAGGCATACAAAATACAGCTTGTTCAAGAATTGAAGCCGGTTGACTTTTCTAAGAGCCAGTCGAGGACAACTTTTAAATAAATTGTTTACCGAACTTACTTCACAGATACAAATTTTGATTATTAAATTGATTTTAATGCGTTTTATTTCAAAAAGAGCTTCCGGAAGCTCATATTGGATTGCCCTCTATATAGAATGAAGATAATGCGCTCCAAATGGTTACTCTGGGGCACTCCGGATGTGCCTGTGAAAGCAGATGATATTGATGATCCGAAGAAACATTCACGGTACGCGATACATTCTGCCATTCAGATATGAGTCCACCCACAACAGAAATTCCTGTCGAATGCCTCACTAAAATCTACTTCATTCCTTGCTTCTGCGTAATATTCAATATATGTAGTTGTTGTAAACTCGGGGAGGTTTGCGATCGTGGAATGACCGTGAGGCCTATAATTAATAATGTTCGATTTGCAACCTTTCTTATGGATAGAAATAATAAAAAGTCTTTCAAGATTGATTGATTGTTGATTTTTGCAAAATAACCGTAATTGGCCTAGCCAGACTACCACTGAATTTTTTTAAGATTATGAACTGCAAACCATCAGCGTTTCATGAAAAATTTTCTATTAAGTATGTATGAACAATTACCACAGTGTCACTTGAAATAGTCAACGTCGGAAACCGAATCGTTGTCGGAGAAAGCTGAACTACAGAATTTAGTAACTGGTTATTAATAGCTCTTGGATATCTTGAAGAATAACTAACTGCTTGGAAATTATGAACTGCCAGAAGCGCTTAGGATGTAACATAATGGCGGATTTCAATTTGATTGATGTAATTATTGTTCCCCTACAGTTCTCCAACTGTACTTTATTGTATACCGGTGCCGTAACGTAACTGTTATCCAACAGTTCTTTATTGTATACCGGGAGCTACCAAACTCTAATTCCGCAGGTATTTAATACGGTCCTGTAACATTTCTTAACCCCGTATTGAGTCTAGCTAGGTCTAGTGAGTCTAGCTAGTTAAAGTCTAGGAACCCGGAAAATAGGAGCATCTTCAAAGAATTTTGAGAATTTTTCTGAAATTCTGATTGAACGTGAACCTTAAAAAATTAAGAAATTTCAATTCTAGCCTTAATCGAATTCATCAAGATGTATTTTAACGAAACCAAATAAAGTGTTGTTTTCTGCCTTAATTCGCGGCTGTGAAAGAAATTCGTTGAGCAATTCCGCCTGTTATGCACATCTTCGAAACGAATGCTTTATGCAATCCAACTTCATTATCTAAGTTTAACATCCATTTTTTTTTTAAACGGCTTCGCATAGATATGTAGGCACGCGAATAGGTTGTGTATACAATCGAATATTTTTTCCCGTAAGATAAACTTCATATAAATATTGGAGTATTTGATTGGGTTTACCGAAATAAAATCTATACTGTGTGATAACTGTTATTAATCCTCCCTTGAAATTATGTTTTAACCTTTTAGTGCATTGCCATGATTTTGAGCATTGAAGTACCGTGGCACAAAGTATAGTTTATATTTACAGCTCTATAGTTTATTTAATAATTTAACTGTATATATCTAAACCTCGTTTAACGATCTTCCAATAACGATTATTCGATTTAACGATCATCGTAAACTGATAAATAAAATTAATTAATAAATAAATTTAATGATGAATATAAATTAAATTATTGCCCATACAGTGATCGCGTCAATTGGCTTTCCAACTTCATTCCACCTGCTTCGTCGCATTTCGGAGGCTTGTGCACGCTTCTACACTCACGTTCGAGGAATTGACGACCATGCCAGATTAAAGCGTGCTTAAACTTGCGACTATTGTGTCCCATGTCCACACTCCACAGCACTTTTTAATTGGAGAGACAACAATCACGACACCTGAACCAACATTACTCGATGTGAAAACGTACCGTCTCAATTGTTACCAGCAACTGCTGGAATTGTATCACTTCTGGAAAATTTGGTAGACGGAACACCTTTCATGCATACACCAACGAACAAAATGGGTGAGAGTTAACGCGCTTATCAACGAGGAAAGCATATCACCTTCAAAATGGTTACTCGGTTACTGATGGACGAGTTCGGGTCGTCCCTTTGAGGCTTGAGTTCTGTATAAAAGCAACCGGTGGCAAGCCTGCTGGATTCTGCTTATTCCAGCCAACCATGACAAACTATCAATTATTTGTAATCAAGTCGTAATTCCACCCTTATATTTTCGATTCTAGCGGGAAATAGTTGAAATAAGATGGAGGACACTGTGTTTTAAATAAAATTTAAAATAATTTGGTTACAGTTACGTTAAGTTCAAATAAATACCAATTAATTATCAGTTAATTATCTTTACAGTAATGTAATTATTGTATAAATAGTACAAAAGCAAAACTTTTAATAGCCGCTATAAACCATTTTTTTATTGTCCCACAAATAAAAATCCAACAATAAACCGAAACTCGATCGATATTTTCATTTTAAATATCTAAATCATAAAATGCTCAAAGTTGGTAATATAACATAAAATAAATCAAATCTGAAATTTAACTAATATGTTCATTTTACAAACTTAAAAAATCGTTTTCATATTGTTTACGGTTTTCCTTTCTCATGCTTTCTCATAATCAATAAATTTCCATTATTTCTATTCGTACGTAGATGGCGCTAGTATAAACTAAATAAAACTGTATTACCGACAATATTTGTCAAATTTTTAATTCTTTTGACTTTTCTTTCAACTAAAAACTTCAGAAAATTTGTGTGACTGTAAATATTACAATTTGTGAACATTTGGTTAACATTAATCTATAAAAATTAAACATAAAAATATGACCGAAACATCTAGTCACCCAAATAGCACAAATGATAAGGTGGCTTTATTGATAAAAGAGGCTGAAATGCTAAAAGCCAAACTGGATGAGGAACGTCAAAAGCTGAACGATGTAACATGTATGTGAAAATGTTGAAAAATAAAAATTTGAGTTTATTTTGAATGAAAATCTTTTCGTATTTATTTTTAGTGTCAAATGCTGCAGATCGCCTTGAAAATATTACGTATTTGAATATAAAACCGCGGCGTATGTTAAAAGGCCATCAAGCCAAAGTTCTGTGCTCCGATTGGTGTCCAGACAAACGTCACATCGTATCGTCGTCACAGGACGGTAAATTGATTATCTGGGATGCATATACTACGAATAAAGAACATGCCGTAACTATGCCAACGACATGGGTTATGGCTTGTGCTTATGCACCGTCTGGAAATTTGGTGGCGTGTGGTGGTCTTGATAATAAGGTGACAGTGTATCCGATCACACTAGACGAGGATATGTCATCGAAAAAGAAAACTGTTGGTACACATACCAGCTATATGAGCTGTTGTATTTTCCCGAATTCGGATCAGCAAATTTTAACAGGGAGTGGCGATTCTACCTGCGCTTTGTGGGATGTTGAATCGGGGCAGTTGCTACAAAGCTTTCATGGACATACGGGCGATGTCATGTCGATCGATTTGGCGCCCAACGAAACTGGCAATACGTTTGTATCGGGCGTAAGTATTTCTATATGTTTGTTACGGCAGTATCGTTCTAATCAAATTTTTATTTTAGAGCTGCGACAAAATGGCTTTCGTATGGGACATGAGATCTGGGCATGTAGTCCAATCCTTTGAAGGGCATCAAAGTGATGTAAATAGCGTTAAATTTCATCCCAGCGGTGATGCTATATCTACTGGATCGGATGATAGTACTTGTCGTCTCTTCGACATGCGGGCAGATAAAGAAGTTGCCGTTTATAGTAAAGACAGTATAATTTTCGGTGTGAATTCTGTCGATTTTTCAGTTAGTGGGCGTCTATTATTTGCTGGTTACAATGATTACACGGTTAATGTGTGGGACACATTGAAAGCTCAGCGAGTGTGTTTACTGTATGGACATGAAAATAAAGTTTCGTGTCTTCAGGTATCGCCCGATGGCACAGCGCTCTCTACTGGTAGTTGGGATTTTACATTACGTGTTTGGGCTTAAGAAAATCGGGCCCCACCAAAGTCCAAGGTTACCTATCTTTATATTTTAATTTAATTCGTTGTGATCGTCTATTTAATGGAAAACCAAATATTAACGGAAACTTATTCTAGTCAAGTGAAATTCAAAGTGTTGAGAACTTATTTATTTATTTTGTTTGTTAAAACAGTATTCTTTATATTTACTATTAAGTTTATTCTTTATTTATTTGTATTTTTGAAACTGTTAGATCTTTAAAATTATAACACGTAAATTGTAAAACCCCTTCCAATAAGAAAAATAATCCCATCTAATGTACTTATATATTGTACCATTATTTAAATAAAGAATATATTTAGATTCTGAAATAGATTGGCTCTTTTAAAATCCAACTGTGTATCGTATTTGCATAAAATAACAAGACCATTGCACGCAAATATTGATTTTAATTGAACTTAATTACTTCAATTTATATTTTCGTTGTTTTTGCCAAAGTACAAGAAATTAGGGGAGCCGAATACATTATACCACTAACACATTTCCCCGACCGGCCTAATTATCAATTCATGCACTTGTACGTGTGGTGGTGTACCGAGTACGTACAAAACAGCATTTGCAATATCTTCAGTTTGTAACGTAGCATTGAATAAATCACCATACAGCTTCTGTAATTCAGCATAGTCTAAGATTCCGGTATCAACGGCCCCAGGACTGATGCTCTGCAAAAGATTGGGCATTAATCAATTAATTAATAGTAAACTGTTAAGATGTATAATTACCGTCACCTTAATTTTAGTCCCAGCGTAAATTAATTCCTGTCGATGCGTCTCAGTCATAGCAGTCACTGCGTATTTAGAGGCCGTGTATATGTTAAACATCGGTTCCATATTTTGGTAAAACGGATTATAATGGCCAGATGTGCTGTTAATATGAATAATATGTCCTTTTTCTCGAGTTTTCATCGATTTGAACGCCTCCCGCGTACAATACGCAAGTCCTAAAACATTCACGACAATTTGCTCACGCAAATAATTACTATTGGCCGGATCCAGTAGTTGCCCCTCTGTACAAATTGCAGCATTATTTATAAGCACATCCACACCACCATATTTTTCTTCAACTTCACGAAACACAGCATTAATTTCAAGCTCATTGTTTAGGTCGCACTTTATGCCATGTAATTCTCCCGTAACATTGGACGGCAGTGTGATTGCCAGCTCATCAATTTTTTCTTTGCGACGGGCTAATCCAATAACAATCATACCAGATTTTGCTAGTGCCAGCGCAATAGCTGCACCTATACCAGCACTAGCTCCAGTTACCACGACAGTTTTTCCAATCCAACGATCCATTTCATTTGCTGTTTAAATTGCGACTGCCACTTTATTAAATTTTATTTTTATGCAATAACAGTGTGTCATCTAAACACTAAATTAAATCTAATTTAATTTGATAAAAAATGTTTGTATTATTACGCCAAAGACTAAATCAAAAGAGACATCAATCACATTTTATACATAATTCACAGGAATGAACCTTTATCGAAAAACTCCGGTTGATAAGAGGTTTTTGATAAAGCTGCATAGCATAAAATTGAGTAGGTAAGTAAAACTCGTTTCATACCGTTAACACGTTGATTTCTGGGTAGACTACGTTCGACTGTTGCTGTACATTTGATACTAAGCAGGGGGCATCCTTCACCTTCACACCAAGTGTAAATAAATTCTTTGGTGCCCCTGCTACATCACATTACCTAATTTATTAACAATTTATTAAAATCTAACTATTTGTGATAGTAACATTTAAAAGCATGTTAAAGCACCGACGGAAAATATTTTATTTCCTTATACGTACTAGGTAGTCGTCCGTCAGACCTTATTAATAATGCACAAATGTCCGTAGCTTTTTTCAACTCGAGAAGGGTAATAGGTAGAAAGTTGATATGTGGCATGCTTTTAGGGTTCAGTGAGAAAAGTTCATAGCCGTTGGAATTACACCGATAGGTTCTTTCTGTGCCGCATCAAAGTTTCAGAATTTAATTTTTTTAATTTTTATTTTAATTCATCTTTTATCTCTAATCAAATCATAAATTCCGACCAATGCTTGCATGGGTCGCACGGGTCGCTATCTAGTTGAAAATATCGTTTGAAGAGCATCAATTGCCGTTTCTGTTGTGGTATTTGTAATCTTGACGGCGAATCGGTATCAAGAAAAAAATCAATACACAGTAATTGCATCATATTTAACCAGGGTTCCGCAAAATTCAAAAGTGTACTCGCTCCCACGGACCTGCCGCTATCAGTCAACTTTTGAGTTCCATCTTTGGGTCTGACGTGACTTTTAGGCATGATCGATGCTTTCAGATATCGTTTTCGATATAACGACAGCTATCTGCTTTGTCTTTACATCCATCCCCAATGGCCTTCATGGATAAGATTTAGAAGTTTAATAAGCAAGGTGGTCTTACCACTCTTTGTATGCCTGCAGGTCGGAATTAATTTGTTCTGGCAAACCATTCTGTTCATATTGAACGATACTTTTCAACTCTATCGTTCTCCACAGCGGAGTGTGTAGAGCGCTTGCTCTATTAATACGGGGCTAGATTCGCGGTGGTATAACCAAACGAAAAATTACGACTGGTACCTTTTCTAAATATCTCAAGCCACAGTTGTCGGATTTTCTCCATAAATATATTTAACTCTGAATTTCTTTCGAGATATATGCACGTTTCAATATCATAGGACGTAGGATCAGGGCCTGCTGGTAGTCTTGACAAACCATCTGCACTGTCAATTTTATGTGTTGGCCTTATTTAATTGTATACCGATAACCCATCAGAATAATGGCGCATTTTGGAGAGTCTGAATCCACATTTCAGGCAGAATAAGAGTGAGCATAGAATAATGAGACAAGAGAAGCTTATGATCTATCAATATTCAAAAGAACGGCCGCACAAAAAATGATGAAATTTGACGCATCCGAAAATGATAGAGAGGCTTCTCCTCTCTCGGACTGTAACGTTTCTGATGTTTATATTCAAAGCTCTGGATGCAAATGCTACACGTTTCCCCCCGTGAGTATACGAGTAAATTGACTGATTTCGTTTCGTTGTCCACTCAAAATCAACATTTTTACACAACAATTAACATCTTGATTCAGTGGCGCAGCAATTTGTGAGAAAAAATTCAACATCTTTCACGTTTTGTGGCCGTGAAATATTCTTAATTAGTAGAATCCTTTTTGATTCTCCCTTAATTCCAGTCGCTAACATGTTCAAAATAAGAAATTATTTTTAAAATTGGGTCGCAGTCCTGCGTCACAAAACAATGATAACCTCTATAGAAAACAAGCTGTGTTCGATAGATCGCCCAAAACTTGGTCCATGTGATATGAGAATATGAGATATCTGTCAGGTGAATGACACCATTCGTCAATTTGTTTCTCAAATTTGTTTCCCATTTGTTTCTGTCTGAAGAAAAGCAGAATGAGTGGAGTCGTTATGGGATACTCTACAACTGTTCTCAAAAAATAAATAAACTTGCATTCATGAGAATGGATCTTATCTTACGTAATTGGCCTACTCATTTCGCATACGTTTCAATGAGTTGCCAGTAGTGCTGGGAAACTTATAGCGTGCTGCCAAAACATCAGTTTTACCCCCTTCTGGATGTCATCGAAAATTACTGTTCTGTAAAGATTTTAATCCTTATGCAAATCGTTGAATATTTTCGATCCGACCCATGACCAGACCATAACATGAACACTGCATTGATCTTTGTTACACCATTTGCAACCAATACTTCTGAGATTGATGATGAAACGCGATGAAACGTTTCAGTCATCGAAAATTTGTGTTGTTCTAAACTCGTGCAATTTTGTCGTCATTCTTTCACAAAACTGTTGCTGATTTGCAACTAACATATTTAACGCTTCGTCAAACACTTAGAAATGGTGTCAAAATTAGTGTGAGTCGAAAGCGGTAAGTCTTACTTTTAATGCTTGCATAATCAGCCCCATTTTGTCGTAAGTCGAAGTCGTAATGCTTACATAATAAACTCCATGGTCTCTTAATTACTGAGACAATTATAAATGTCATATGCTTGAAGTTTGTGACTTCTTTCAAAATATATGACTATGGGAAATGGAATCACTGCCCAAGCTATTCCTTTTGCAAAACAATCTAAATCCATTCAGGGTTTTGTTCATGTTTATTTGAACCATCGAACGTGCCATCTCAGGCGTTGTAACAGTTATAAGGAACCAAAAATTCATCGCATCGTAATATATTAAATGCGACATATTACACGCATCTAGTGGACCAATTACAGTATATTATTTGCACGAGGCAAGCTCCATTTTCACTTTTGCACGTATATATCCATCTGCATTTCACCAGAGGGTGCTAGTTGTGTTTATTAAATCACCGATCATAATCAGACGTCAAAAATATATTTTATGACCTACCTCGGCATAGAAGAACCTCGTACATTCAAGTGTCCGGTTCAAAGCCCGATGTTTGATTAAAATTTCTTAGCAATTCCCAAATTATTTAGAATCGACTATTGATATATTTGAACTTAGTGCCCACACCTTTCACAAATAAATCAAATAACTCCCGTTTTTCTTTTATTAAAATGCTTTTTTATTTTAAGAACCCCCAAAACTCGACCGCATTTCATTCTTAACCTTTTTTTAACCATTCTTAATATTCACATTGTTCTTAATATTTAAATATTTAAAGTGCCATCTATCAAAAATAATAATAACGACCATCTGATATCTAGTCGAGATTCCAACCAAACAAAATTTACGTCTTAAGTTGGGCAACATATTAGTTTGTCGGAAAATGAGGCAAGAAGATCAGTGTGAGGCATACAGAATTTGGCCTTTTTGGAATCTCAATAAACGTTCAAAAAACTAAGACGTAGAAATTAGTTGTTATACAGATTCGAGATGCCGGTCATTATAAAATATTAGGTGTGAAGATAGAAACTCGCCTCTGAAGTTGGTTGGATTAAAAAATACTTCAACGCATCCCAATCGCTCGCCATTTTGGAAATATGTAGCTTAGTCATGGCTGTTTTTATGACATAAGTTTCAGGTATTTACAAGCTTTCGTTGCATGTACATCAATTTTAAGAGATGAATGTGGAATTGATTAATCCGACTATGAGCGAATATTCTGTTGGTCTTCAACAGTAAAAAAAGGTGGTTTGCAAGATTTCGTGATTGCAATTTTAATGTTAAGGACGACCCACGTACAGGTGCAGGAGAACAATTTGAAGACGAACTTAAAGTTTTACTGAATGAAAAACCGCTCCAAAATCAAAAAGAGCTTGCAGAACAGTTAGGAGTTACTCATCAAGCAATATCACTTCGATTACATGCAATGGGAAAAATACAGAAGGAAAGCAAATGGGTTCTTCATAAACTGACCGAAGAAAACAAAATTAAAGATTTTAAAAATTATTTTGCCCAAAATCGTTACTGGTGATGAAAAGGGGATTTTGTACGATAATTCTAAACGCAGAAAACCATGGGTTGATCCAGGCCAGCCATAAACATCAGTTACAAAAATGAATATTCATGGCAAGTGTTACTGTGTGCCAGGTGGTTGGAAAGTAGTAATTTACTACGAGCTTCTGGAGCCTGTTCAAACCATTACAGCTGACCGTTACCAGGCACAATTGATCAAAATTAGTGATGCTCTGGAGGAAAAAAGGCCATTTACATGCATGCATGCATGCAAAATCACTACAGGAACCCACCCATATTCTCCGTAGACTAGGAAGTTTTACACAACATGCGGCGTATTCTCCAGACTTGGCACCCTCTGATTATAACTTATTCAGATCGATGTCATCATATTTGAAAGACCAGCGTTTCACAATAGTTGAAGATGTGCAACCACCAAGTTTCCATAGATAGTAATAGGGAATTTTTTTATAATTAAGACATGTTGCGCTCCTAATATTTAGAATCTTAACAAAAAAACAATTTAACTTGACATTCTTCTAGAACATGAATGGCATAAAAGTAAAATCGGCCAGTAATGCAGAAAGTATACCCTCAAATAAAAGTACCACAAGATATATTTTCTAAAATACGGATCGGAAGTGCAAACCGATTTAAAACTAATCACGCAAGTCACTGTTCGTTTCGATGTTTTGGCTCACCTACAATGACAACTCTTTCTCTCTAAAAATAAGCTTATCACTTAGAAAGCTTCTGCATATTATACGTATGAGCCATATCAGATCAAGTGATTGTGCAATATTAACATGAATTCTTAATTAGATGTAATTACACGCATTAACGATAAGGAAAATGCGATAAATTTCAACTTAGGTAATCATTTTTGTTTTAATTTTCGGGTGAGCCTGATTGGCATTTGAAAACAAAAAGTAATTAACACAAACGTTTGTAAATAAATAAACAATTTTTCGTAAGAGCAAAATAATTACACATAAAAGATTACAACATTTCACCAGCTGGTTTAATTATTAACTCAAAAACTTGCACATGCGGCGGCGTACTCAACACATACAGTATAGCATTGGACAAATCTTCTGGTTTTAATGCTGGCATCCCCAGTTTTTGAATTTCAGGATCCAACATTTCGGTGTCGACCAACCCTGGACTGATACTCTGAAATTATAAAGTAATGATTGTAAATTGGCATTTATGGAAACACATTGGAAAATTCTATTTACTGTAACTTTAATTTTCGTTCCCAAATGTATAAACTCCTGCCTATGAGTTTCTGTGACCGCTCTAACGGCGTGCTTTGACCCATGGTACACATTATGCCGTGGTTTATATCCCGGAATAAATGGAACAGAATGTCCTGCCACACTGTTTATATGAATCACATGACCATCAACTAAGCGTTTTCTCATCGATTGGGTTGCCTCACGCGTACAAAATATCAATCCCATTAAATTTGTATTTATCACGTCATATACTATTTGGGTATTTCCTGCATCGGTAAGCATAGCATGTTTATCCACACCTGCATTATTGATGAGTATGTCAACACCACCGAAACGTTCTTCAATTTCCCGGAAAACATTCACAATATCACTTTCTTTAGTGATGTCACATCGAATCGCATACAAATTTTTACGTGTATCACGTGATAATTTTGAAATAATATCGTCGACACGTTCTTTGCGACGGGCCAACCCAATGGTAATGACACCAGCTTTAGCTAAATCTTGTACAACCGTTGCACCTATACCAGAACTAGCACCTGTGACGACAGCTACTTTACCCACCCAGCGATTCATAATTACCGATATTTTGATAATTTTAATTGTATAATGTCTGAATTCGAACTGCGCTATTAACGCAATTGTATGAAGAATTTATACACTGGCTGTTATCAAAATATTTTGGCGATGATATGCAATTATTTGTTTTTGATCGTATCAAATCAGTCACATAAATGTTTAAAGGTATTTATGTTATAGATTGAAATGGAACGTCGTTTTCGGGAGTACTTTCCGATTTGAATATGTGATTATACCAATACATGGAAAAACGGCTCGGTAGTAAATTTCGTACTATAAAATATCAAAGACACAATAAATTCGATTTTGAGACAGACAAGCAATGTGGGGTGGCGCATAAATTTTAGGTATGTGCTATCTGCTATTGAATGGTAGTGTGGACATGGTGGTAAAGGCTGCAGACCGCAATGTGTGTAAGCCAGTTCATCGAGGCGGCCATCCCTTAAAATCCTTTCCGCGATTTTGTCGACGAAGCCCGAAATCATTTTTTGTAGTTGGAAAAACCTTTGTGAAGATAGCCCACATTTCTATCCCCGAAAATCGAAAAAGTTGCTTATGACAATACTATACAAGTTTATGTATACTATTGCGATATTTAATTAACAATTATAGCAATAAATCTAAAGTAGGGTTATAAATATTACCAAATATTAGCTAAATAAAAACATTATGCGTTTAATAAAAGCATTGAAAAGTTCTTAAAACGTGTATATGAACAAAACAAAAACTAAATTCTACTATCAAAAAAACATACTGATAGATTAATTTTTTTACTAGCATCTATTATACACAGTACAAATGACAGCTCCGAAAATACCATATCTCTTCCAAAAAGTTATATTAGAAGGCATCAACTATAATTATAGTGCCTCGAACGCAGAAATTATTCGTTGGCCGAACTATCGACTTATGTCTGGTAATGAAAAAAAAATTTAAAGTAATTTCAATGATTTTTTTCAGAATTTGTCTATGTAACAGAGCTAAGATGTAGTCCTTTAAACTCAGCAAATCAATCGAAAAAATCATTGAAATTACATTTAATCTGTCTTCATCACCAGAGACATAAGCCGATAGTCCGGCCAACGAATATTTGCTGAGTAAAAAGGTCTATATATCAACTATATACTCTACTCCAAGAAAAATTCTAAAAAATCACAAAAATTACTTTAAATCACCAGACTAAAGCCGATAGATAGTTCGATCATAAAATATATCACGAAAAATTTCTTAAAAACATAATCTTGGATGGGCAAATAATTAATATCATTTATTTGTCTTGCGTTCGTGTGCTCAGTGTAGTGTTCGTTCGTTCATTCATTCTATTCCAACAATTTTTTCGACCAATCAATCATATTGCTCCAAAATGACGTTCTGCAATTTTTCACAAGAGATGGTTGGTCGAAAAAATTGTTTGAATGAATGAATGAACGAACGATCGCAACACTGAATCCGCCTTTAGTCGCGAAAATTTTACGATTTTCTTATTATCATGAAAATGCAATATTTTTACTCTCAGCACCGAAAAATGTTTGTGTCGTGATAATTTTAGCTGTGATGGCAGTAAATATTTTCGGTGCTGAGAGGAAAAATGTGCTGGCATTTTTCGGGGCTGATAGTCAAAAATGCCATGATATGTGGAGATTTTTAGGGCTGAAAGTGAAAAATGTCATGATAGCAATAATTAGTGTTGCCATCGCATTTTTCGGGAATGGAATTTGGGCTATCTGCACATACATGTTGGAAAATAAAATACAAATTGTTTTTCTGTTCCAATTTCAACAATTTTTTTTCCTTTCTCGTATAAATAATATAAAACCAAAACCTAGAAAAATAATACTTAGAAATTATGAATTTATACATTAATCTTAAGATATTATTGCTATAAATTTTGCGCAAAGGAAATTATTCATTATTTTTATGTAACATACTTAAATCATTGTTTCAAAATATTTAAAATTCTTAAATTTAAATTTTATTTACTTTAAACATAAGGAAATAAATTTTAAAACAAATATAATTTCCTTAACATGAAAGGACCAAAAATTTTAAAATTAAATACTCAATTATTTCATTGTCATTCAACTTGTACCATGTGGTATCATTTTTACGCTTTTGAAGGTTGTTGGCTTAAAGATTTTTAATTACTTAAAGACTTGGGAAATTTCAAAGTTATGAATAAATCTGTTAATTTGAACAAAACCACTTTTTAAGATAAAACGAGTCCTTAAATTTAAACTCGCAAAGCAACCTTTTAAACCTTTTAAAGCAAACGATTAAAATTTTCTCAGAGACCACCCATTAATGAAGTTAAGTTAGTCCAAATTAAATTGGAACTTCACAATTTAAAAAAAATGTCTTATTTTGAGTTATTTGACACAAAAACCACCAATTTATTTGGGTTAAAATAAAAGCTTGACTGCCAAACGTAATTTTTAAAACGCGAAGGTTTGGCATTATATATCTTACCAAAATTAAAATTAAATGTGTTACCAAATTCAAAAGGGTGAACACACAGTCAAAAAACAAAAACACCGGATAATGCAACGTGTATAAATGCATGAGTCACCTGGCCGCATATCAGATGGCATTCATTCAGACTGATATAAATTTTAATATTCTGACTATTATTTGAAATTATAAACGTGTAACTATACCGAATTATAATGCTATTGGGTTTCAGTACTCTACTCGTATGGCTCTATCGCTGAACTCAATATTGTATCCTAAAATAATTTCTTGTCTTTGGAGCATAACAAACCTACCTGCAATTTACAAGTTCATAAAAACTGACTTTGTTTTGTTTTTATGAGTAGTTAGAAGCATTAAAACGCATAATTAAGCGAAAACATGGTTGAGTAGAACCACTTAATATTTATGTCCAAATTATAAATCATATGCTTAGCGCATTGATGATTTGTTTCAATTGTTTAGTAATCCGATTTGATACATCCAGCCCCCGACACGGTTTGAAAAAAACAAAAAAAAAATATTACATACATATATATTTTATGTTTTTATTTATTATTTCTAATTTAATTTATTATTCCTAATTATAATTATATTTACACGGTATTCTAATAAACCGTGTAAATTGTACAAAGGTAAAAAGTGAGAAATGACAAAACGTAGTCTTAGAGATGTTATTTGACATTTCAGGAAATAGGCTCCTGATAATTCCTGATTTCAGGAAATAGCTTGCTTAGATAATTCGTTCCAGAAAATTATAATTTATAACAATCTCTTCTACATTTATTTTGTGTGGACATCTAATACTGGGGTTCCTCAAATTTTAGGTCGGTCAATAAGTCCCAAGGCTAACTACTAAAAAAACATTTTTTTTTCGACTTTATTCATCGAATAATTTCCTTGAAGAGTGATATATTCATTCCAAAGCTTCTCTAACGATTTATCTTTGGCCTTAAAAAATGCGCTTGTTTCAATAAACGTCTTTCCCTGGAACACTTTTTAAGGTCTGCGAACAGGTAGTAGTCACTTGGGACCAGGTCCAGAAAATACGGTTGACGGGGAGCAATCCGAACTTCAATTCATGCAATTTTGCATTCATTTTCTTGGTGAAAGAGATCTTTTTCTTTTGTATTTGGGGCAGTCTTCCGTCTCTCAAGACGCTCGACGAATAAAATATCTTGGGAACCCCAAATACCAAGGTCAAACCTTATACGCACAACCTTACCCGTACATGAACGTGAACGATTTTCATTTCAAATAACTCCGTTATTTCAAATAACTCAAGTTCCGTTATTTTAGAGAGATATAGAGTATATGAGAGAAACAAGCATTACACAATGGAATATTCCAAAAGCAATTTTATTTTAAATGTCAGTTTCCCTCTTGCTGTTGACAAAAGAACAGCAGCCCCACGTTTTAAATTTTTTAGACAAAAATGGGTTCAACATTTCAAAAGGGATATAAAAGCTATAAAAAAAATCCGCTAATCAAATGTAATTAATCAATTAAAAATACTGAACGAAAATCATCCTTGTCAAAACGCCAAACTTTAAATTTGCAAAAAAGTGGTAACCAAACCCAATCCAACGACACAGAAACACCTAGCAACACATTTTAAAACAATGGTTGGAGTCATACTAAGACTTGCGAGGAAGCCGAACCTTCACGATATATCTGCGCAAACAATCACCAAAAGACACCAGCGCTCCCTGGGCCTTTACCGACTACTGAAAAGCAATAAATGGTCTTAAGAAATATATTACAGTCGATGGCCAAACTAAAGCGGAATTAGTTCCCTTCACAAAAACGTCTCATCCGAAAGGCTTCATGTATATAGAGAAAAGTAATATAAACAGAGGTAAAGCTGCATATAAAATTTTGAAACAACTTTTTTAGATTGTAACCCCAAAATACACAATCGTAGCAAAACTATTTATACACCGCGCCGCTTAATTACGAGGCATTGCTCGTTTTGCTGAATAGAGCTATTTCGCCACCTACAAATTATATTCGAGATTCTCGATAGTTATCGATAATCGATAAATATCGAGAATTACAAAAAAAGAAAATTGTGAAACGAAAAGAACCGAGTCGCGTTTTAGAAGTGCTAGAGACACGGTCTCATAAAAATAATAAGAAGAAGTGAAAGTGCCGTGAACAATCGTCCACCATTAAAAATTGTACACTACTACTAAAAATAATATTATATAATAAAAAATAATAAATAGTTTATATAAAACAAAAGATAGTGAGTGTTATTTATTTAAATCATTAAAAACCCCCGTAACACCGCTATAGACTTTAATAATGAACTTAGAATGTCCAACTCTTCGAATATACATTTAGCGTTCCTTTGACTTTTCATATTGTTTTTTTTTTCAATTTTTTTTCGTTCAGATTATAACGGTAATTTTAAATTTGGTCAACATAAAACCGGGTCGTGACCGAAGCTTTACTTTTGTTTATATTTATTTTTCTGTGCTTAATGGTTTTCTTAGCAATATCCAATTTTGGCACAACAGTTCAAATTTTCGTTGAACCTGGTGCAAATAAATACAGATTACTTCATAAGCAACTTCAAAACACTTATATACAGATGATAACTGGATATTCCACCAAGACTCAGCTACATCATAGACGGCAAAGAAAACATTTGCATTTCTCCAACAAAATAACGTATCATTTATTCATCCTACCATATGGACCCGTCATCACCCGACTTGGCACCCCGTGATTATTTCTTGTGTGGCTACTTAAAGTCACAATTGGTAAAATCTAAAATTGACAATATTGTGGCACTAAAAATATTGATAAAGCAAGAAATCAAGAATATTCCTCTTGCAATGATTCAACGAGCACTTGAATCTTAGTCAAGTCGGTGTCTGACTGTTTAAAAAGACAAAGGTTTACATAAAAAATCAAATTACATTAAAAACTATAACTGTATTTTTATTATTTCAATTTAAAATCGTTCATTTTCATTTTTGATGTACCTGTACTGGACGACGTTTGCTTTTTTGGACACTTCGTAAGATTTCCCCCGGCTGCTGCCCACTCAGATGATTGCCGATTTCATTCCGGAGTGAAGTGGTGGATCCATGTTTCATCCATTATTACATACCAATGCAAAAAACCTATTTATTACGGTTAAACAGCGCTCTGAATCATCGGCGCGTTGATGCTTTTGATCAAATTTGAGCAAAGGCGGCACTCTCTGTGAACAAAGCTTTTCCCTGGACAAATGTTCATGCAAAATAGTGTGTGATTGTACGGGCATCAGTGTACATCGGTGTTTGACGGTTGTTTTCGAAAGAGCAGGGGCTATAAACAGTGTTTAATCAACACATAAACCTAATGTTTTTCAATTGTTTTGGAAATAACAGAATGTTACTAGAACAACTATAACTTCTAAACTAATGATCAGAATGTCAACTGATATCGTTAGAAGGTTGGTACTACTTTTTAAAGTCACGCTCGGGACTTATTGACACGACTAAGTTTCAGATTATCGATAAAATTACAAAAACTACCACAGGTAACCAATGTGCACGGTTGTTTTTCTTATAGCTTACGTCAGACTGTAGTTTTTTGATTTTCTTAGACTATAACTTAAGACTACAAGGGAAGTCTGTCGAAAATTTTTATAATTTAGAATTTCCACTATAAACTTTTGGTTTTCTGCTGTCATATAAATTCTTTCATATAAATTCTTTTCTGGCTCGATTTCTGGCCAATATCTCGGAAACAAAAAGGATCCCACAAGCAACCAATATATTCGGTTGAGAAGACTAGCGATTATCGGAAACTTAATTATTTGGCCGCGCAAACTTAAAATATTACTTAGAGAATTCTTTCAGAATAATCTCCCTTAACTTTCTTATTAGATTCATAAGTTTCCAATCCAAAATTCTAATGCAACCCTATACACAAATATATTTATATTTACTTGCAAAATGGTTCTCGTCCACGAACCATCCATCTTTGATTTATTTCAGAACTTTGTTCAAAATACAAATTAGAATTAAAATATAGACCAGCGTTGTGAAAAAGGTACAAAATGCATACCAAACTTCCGCTGGTCATAAAATAACAACAGAAATTCTCTTTTGTGAAAGTGATACTACTTGTGGTTGCAACGGTACGATTTTATTGTGTTTTGTTAAATGCGAGGTATGAGTCTGTTCGTCTTTTCATAACCTGACAAATCTATATTTTTTGACCAATTTAAAAATTATTTTACTTTGATTAAGGATGTATATGAAGCTCATCCCAGAAAAAATAAATTATTGCATAGGCAACTCTTAAGTTTTATGTTTATACCAGCCCAGGATTTCATTTAAATTGACATTAATTCAACCCAAGAAATATTAAAACTTTGTAATAAAACATATTGCATGAAAAGAAAAAAATAAATTCAGAAGCCACACATATTTCAACAAAAATGTTTCAAATAATTACATTAAACTAAATACATGTGTCTGAGTTTTTTTTTATTATCCCTGCAATCTGGTCTGGGGCCAAGGCTCCCTCAACTCTATCACGCTTTGTTTTTTCCTTCCATACTTTTACGTCGTTGGCAGCCGATGTCTGCGCATTGCATAGCTCCATGCCAGTCTATATACTGGCTTGGAAGATGGGTCGGCTCATTAATTTTGCACTCCGACAGGGGGCCATAGTTGTGTTCCATTTCATCACAGATCGTAATCAGTTGATGAATATTCTCTTTGCATCCTGCCTCTAACACCAAAGATTTAACCACTGTGCCATTTGATCGGTGACCATAGAATGTCATGACAAAATTGTATTTTTACACTCACATCTCACTCACACCAAGATGTATGTAAAAACATTTTATGCTCACTGTTTTGTTTAATTGAGAATAAAATGCAAACTTTGTACTCATTTTGTTACAGTGCCATGACAAAAACATCAGTAATTTTAATCAGTCAAGCTACACACGATTTCAGCTTCTGGTTTCAAACTAAGTCGTAATGTGTAGATTTTTATTGTTAATTTAAACCTTTATTTTATATTAAAACACCAATGTTTTTTTGTATTGTTTTATTCTGTTCTCTCGAAAATAAAATTTAAACAAAAAGCTGTATCTCAAAAATGGCCTTAAAGTTTTTTATTTTCATTTCTATTTTTTCCGAAAAATTTAATGTCTCAGTTAAAACGGATTTTGTAGGTAACAGGGGAAAGAAAGGAAGCTGAAGCTGGTCTTATGAAACTGTGGGTATAGCATGGCTGAATAATTTTCTTATTTTGTCATGACAGTCTAGCGTTATGAAAAAATTAGGCGAGTGAAGACCGAGCGTATGAGTTTATAAAGCGTCACAACGGTAATATTGGCTTGAATTTTGTATGGTTGGTAATGGACATGATGACAAGTGGTACCAGGTTTGGTTTCCGGAACTTGCGGTTTCTAGAAACCATGAAGCAAAACAGTTCATATATTGCGCTAAACACGCATGATCCTGTAGCAGTACGGAACTCCTTGTTTCCAGGAGTTATTAAAGCAAGACCCCTTTCCAATTGGCCCATTCAAATATGACGGACATGATGACAAGTAGTTACGACCAGGTTTGGTTTCCGGAACTTACGGTTTTTGCGAACCATGAAGTAAAACATTTCATATATTGAGTGAGCCTGTAGTGCCAATCTAGAGGTTCCTGGGAATTAGCACAATACGTGCATTGAAACAAAATTAATGAGCCTGTAGCGCTAATTAACATGGTACGACTAGAAACCTCTAGTTCCGGTAACCAAACCAGGAAGTAATCACTTGTCATCATGTCTGTTATTGATCACAGAAATTTTAAAATGGCACAATCGAACTTTTCTGCTTGGTGCTACAGGCTTACACGACGATTCCCGTCGTTTCGAAACGAACGACTTTCATGTTAATTGATGAAAGGTTTTCGATCGTGATGGTTTCAGGTTTCGGTAAAATTCGTCTATAGGTTCCTTCGGTAGAACACGGGTTTCTTTTTCTATTTTTTTCTCAGCTCCAACGAATTTAATAAACAATATTTGAAACGAGGTACTCGAGTACCAGAAATGGCTCGTTATTATATTTTTTCCCAGTTCAAATTTATTTGTAGAAATTACTCAAAGTAGGTTTTCGAATATCATAAATATCAGAACTATCAGAATCCTTTTTAAAATTTTATCGTCAGCTCATGCGACTGTGATAAAAATTTCAGAGAGGGGGTTTTCGGGTACGAGGAAACGGTTATGGTGAATTTGTATAAAGGGACTTCCGGTGGGGCCCAGGTTCCTTTTTCAATTTTTTTTTGTTAGCTCAAACGACTTTAATAAAAAATACCGCAGATAGGGGGTTTCCGAGTATCATAAATTGATTGCGATGGATTCTGATTTCTAGAAAAATCGTATTTTGATTTTTTTTTTTCAGATCAAACCACTTTGTTAAAAGTCGCTGAAAGCGGGTTTTCGAATATCAGAATATCAAAATGTCGTTTAGAACCAAAATGTCTTACAGTAGAGTCCGAGTTCCTTTTATCAATTTTTTACTCAGCTCAAGCAGTATTATTATACTGATTTTATTCTTGCGCTTATTTGATTAAGTGACCGTGTTTGAAAAATTTCAGTTGCATTTTCTCTCTCTCTCTCTCTGGCTTTCACATCCCATAAAGGGATTTCGCCGCCTGCACAATGGCTCTCCATCCATCCCGATCCATTGCTCTCGTCCTCCAGTTTCGACATCCTAATGCTTGCAGATCTTGTTCAATGTCGTCACGCCAGCGTAGTCGGGGTCTTCCTCTACGACGTACTCCGGCTGGTTGTTGGTGAAACACTTTATATATCATCCGTTGTTGTGGGGACCTTGTAACGTGGCCGAGCCATCTCACTCGATTGGATTTAATGAATCCGATGATATCGCTGCCTCCGAGGAGTTGCTTTATTTCGTGATTCATACGAATCCGATATTCGTTGTTCGCAACTTTAATTGGACCAAAAATTGAACGGATGACCTTCCTTTCGAATGTAGATAACAATCTACAATCATTAGAGGTCATGGTCCAGCTCTCGCTTCCGAAAGTCAGCACAGGTCTTATTAGTGTTTTATAAAGTGCGAGCTTGCACGACTGCGACAGATGTTTCGAACGCAATAATCTTGATTGGGCATAGAAAACTCGTTGTCCGGCAGCGATTCGGGCTTTTATTTCTGCCTGCATTTCATTCAGTGATGTTATAACTGACCCGAGGTATTTAAAGTTTTCGACACCATCAAAATTGTGGTCGCCAATTCCGAGATTTGCACTAGAGATGTTCCTGGGTGTTGTTAGATATTTGGTTTTACTGCTGTTCACCTCCAAACCAAGTCTTCTTGCGCAGCGATCGAGCGGTATGAAACTGTCTTTGATATCGCTAGGTCTTCGGCCAAGAAGCACGATATCATCTGCATATCCAAGAATTTGGCCGGATTTATTAAATATACAGCGCGAAGTTTCGATGTTGCTTTTTCTTACTACGTACTCAAGCGCCAAATTGAACAGCAAAGGCGCGAGTGCATCACCTTGTCGAACGCCAGATGTTATTTCAAAGGAGTCTGACACAGTTCCTTCAATTACGATTCTACATACAGACCCATACGTTGTTAATTTACACAGCGAAACGAGTTTCTCTGGGATACCTAGGCATATGAGCGCGGCCCATAAGTTGTCGCGGTTTATACTGTCATATGCCTGCTGGAAGTCTATATATAGTTGGTGTATAGTTATGTTGTACTCCCAACATTTTTCCAAGATCATCCTCATGGTAAAACACTGGTCCGTGGTTGATCGGTTGGGTCGAAAACCACATTGATAGTCGCCAATGATGTTTTCGGCGAAAGGGATGAGTCTGGCAAGTACAACATTAGCCAACACTTTGTAAGCAGCGTTCAATAGGGCTATGCCACGATAGTTTTCACATTTAAGACGGTCGCCTGGACATATGAGCGCGGTCTTCCAATTCTCAGGCAGCTCTTCTTGGTCCCAAATACAGACGACGAGATCGTACAGACTTGTTGCAAGAGTAGCGCCTCCGAGTTTAATCAATTCTGCAGGGATTCCATCGAGACCGGGTGCCTTGCCGTTTTTCAATCGACTAATAGCTGCGTCTACTTCCTCCACTGTGGGATATTCGACAAAGACCTCGTCACCTGGAGGAGCTATTGCTCTAATGTTGCATTTTGGTCAAGCATAATACGAACCCGATTGTAACTCTCTTATAAAATAAATGTGACTCAGTTTATTCTAAACTCAATGGTTTGTGCTAATTTGCTCACACCTTTAAGCATTTAATGCCCGGTTTACATAAGAAAATTGTTTTCTTCTACAAATTTTTGCAGGTAAATAAGAAAGATGCTGTATAATATAAAAATTTTCAATATGCCAGAAAGAAATAAACATATATAGTAATGGCGTAATTTTTTTATAGGATCATTATTAATTTATTTTTAATGAATTAAAAAACGAAATTTATATTTATATCTATGGCGTCTGTTTTTATAATGAATCCTCAACATTTATAAATACGAAATATTTTTTTTTCTTGTTAATTTTAAAAATGTTGCCATAAAAATACTCGGATCGAATATATTTTATGGCAACATTTTCATTTTTATGGTGATTTTTGCTCAAAAATTCTTCTGCAAAATTTTGTTGGGATATATTGCTTTTCTTGTCTCTCATGTGCAAAAAGTCAATGTTAGATCTTATTCATTTTGCAGAAGAAAAATGTTGGTCGTATGTAAACCGGGCTTAAGATATATTTGAACTTACATATAGTTATAAATTCCTAAGATCATCTAACAAGAGATATCGCAACATAGAAAGACACAACATCAGCATAACAGGCGGATCAACGACTCAACGTGTCATCCAACAAATCGTGAGAAATGCATAACAAGCAAAATAACAGTAATTTTCCACTCGCTTGGCTTGTAATTAGATTCTTTCAAAATGAATAGATAAATAGTACTAAGAAAGATAATTAAGTTAGTCTTAAGAAGGAATTGATTGAGTGTAATCAAAATTTGTTAAATAAAGCGAAAAAAATAAAAATCCATTTAAGATTTTTATTTTTTTTATTGTTATGTAAACTTAAGATCCATAAATGGCGCAGCCGTGCGGTAATTTGTGTTAATAGAGTGAAGTGTATAAAGTGCCAGGACTTGTGAATAAAAACAGTCCAAAAGTGAACTCATCAAGTTAGTGTCAAAGTGATATATACCTTGATCTCTCTAGCTGAAGGTTTTCTCAAGAAGAATAAACCGCTAAGAGGAGTCGTAGTTTCGCCACATTTCAACTATCAACGCAATACGAACCAGCACACGACAGCACGGAATTCAACGCACTACAAGATAGACGAGGAGTTCCAGAACTACAGGTAAGAACATTTTATTTTTACATTTGTGGTTCAATAGATTCAGCCACTACGAGATAGAGCAGAATCTAAATTTATTCAGTAAATTTACAATTTTAATTCGTGCACTACAAGATAGACACGAGCGATTTTTGGCAGTTTGCAGAATAAATAATTATTATTATTTATCTAAGTTGTTATCCCATAATTTCGAAAAGCTAATCAGTGATCAAACGGGAATTATTAATTATTGAATGACCAAAAAATCACGTACAAATTATATGGTAAATCGAGATATTGACTATAAGGAACTAGAAACAATGTCAGAGTTAGAGCAAGTAACTAACCAACTGAACCAAATTCTAGGACAACTTAGTGCAATTTCGCTAAAGCAGACTGAGCACGAGCAAGCTTTAGCTTATTTAAATAAAACTGAACAGGAAAAAATTCCAACTCAGTCATTATCACCCATTGATTTATACCGGATTCCAGATCCGATAAAATCAATTCCCAATTTCGATGGAAATCGAAAACAGCTGGTGTCATGGCTGAAAACAGTCGAAGACACTTTAGCGTTCTTCGAACCAATGGTCCAAGAACAACAATTAAAAATTTACTGGCAAGCAGTACAAAACAAAATTGAAGGCAAAGCCAAAGATATTCTTTGCTTAGCCGGAAACCCCCAAACTTTTCTGGAAATCAAACAAATATTAACGGAAGCTCTTGGTGATAAACAAGAGCTATCCTTTTACAAGTCCCAACTTTGGGCAACACAACAGTCAGACAACATGTCAATTCATGCATATTATAATAAAACAAAAGAGATTTTACAGAGTATTAAAACCTTGGCTAAACAAAACCCAATTTATAATATGTCATGGGTAGCAATCAGTGCATTTATTGAAGAGGATGCTCTCGCAGCATTCATTGCAGGATTAAAAAAGCCTCATTTCGGGTACGCTCAAGCAGCAAGACCCAAAACTCTAGAAGACGCATACGCATTTTTGTGCAAGTTTAGCGCAAATGAGACAATCTCAAATAATTCAAAAAAAATAACTGAGATAAGAACTCAGAGTCAAAATAGAAGACAGCAATATCCCTTCACGGAAAAGAAACCTCTGGGATCAGTTCAAGATAATTCCAAACCAATTCCAATGGACATAGATCCAACACTCAGATCGAAGAAAACTTCGAACAGCAGAATGATATATAATCACGAAATCCCAGAAGAAGCTGTAGAATCGACCAATACAAATTAGGAGGAGGAAAATTTTTGGGAAGGACAGGGATCAGATACAGAAGGTTAAACTTCTTACCATATCTCAAATGCCATAATAAAGCAAATGGCAAAACAATATTGTTATTAATTGACACTGGGGCCAATAAAAATATAATAAGGCCTAACATCATCCCAAAATATCTCCTAGAATCTGAAACAGCAACAGTAAAAAATATTATAGGGACACATAACCTATCAAGAAAAGGAAAGATCAATTTTCTTGGCTTCAACTTACCAAAACAAACTTATTATGAACTCTATTTTCACAAATTTTTTCACGGTATTCTAGGGTCCCAATCCATGGCGGCAATGAACGCAAAAATTGATTATAAATCAAATACGGTATCCCTAAATAATAAAATATTCAAATTCTACCGTTATTACCCTACAAAAAACTTTTATAACCACACAGTAACGTTTAACACCAAAACAAATGGTGATTGGGTAGCTTATGAAAATAAAGCACTAAATGACGAAATTACAATATTACCAGGTATATACAGGGCCGAAAATTTTCAAACTACTGTCAAAATAACGACAGACAGTCCAGAACCACCTTCAAAATTATGTAGATTAGGGTTAATAGTAAACAATTTCGAAGCAATCGAACCAATTCCAATCAACGTGAATACACCAGTGGATAAAACCGCAATTGAAAATCTAATTCGAACGAAACATTTAAGTAAAATCGAAAAAGAAATGCTCATAGAAGCAATTCACAAAAATCAAGTGGTACTGTTGAGACAAGGAGAAAAACTTTCATCCACAACTGTAATCAAGCACAAAATAGTAACAAAAGACGAAAATCCAGTTCATACGAAAACATACAGATACCCTCACCATTACAAGAAGGATGTAACTGAACAAATTCAAGAATTGTTAGATAGTGGGATTATACAAAATTCAAATAGTCCATACTCATCTCCTATTTGGGTAGTACCAAAAAAGGCTGACGCCTCTGGAAACCAAAAAATAAGAGTCGTCATCGATTACAGAAAATTAAATGAAAAGACAATTAACGATAAATTTCCCATCCCTCAAATTGAGGAAATTCTAGATAGTCTTGGGAAATCTGTGTATTTCACAACCCTCGACTTAAAATCGGGATTCCATCAAATCGAGATGGACAAAAAAGATCAACCAAAAACTGCATTTTCCACAGATAAGGGCCACTTTGAGTTTACTCGAATGCCCTTTGGGTTAAAAAATGGCCCAGCAACTTTTCAACGTGCAATGAACCACGTATTGAGTGGTCTAGTAGGCGAAATTTGCTATGTATATCTGGATGATATCATAATTGTGGGTTGCAATCTAGAAAACCACATCGCAAACCTTTGCAAAGTCTTAAAGCGACTGGCAGTGTTCAACCTCAAAATACAGTTAGACAAGTGTGAGTTCCTCAAGCGAGAAACGGAGTTCCTGGGACACCTGATCACACAAACGGGAGTAAAACCAAATCCCGATAAGGTTCAAAAAATTGTAGAATGGCCGCTACCAACGACACAAAAACAAGTGAAACAGTTCCTTGGACTTGCAGGTTATTACAGACGCTTCATCAAAGACTACTCAAAAATTACAAAACCAATGACCAAATTTTTAAGAAAAGATCAGGTCATTAATACAAAAGACCCTGAGTATGTAAAAGCATTCGAATCATTAAAAGAGATACTGTCCACAGACCAAATATTGGCCTATCCGGACTTCTCAAAACAATTTATATTAACGACCGACGCTTCGGACTATGCCCTTGGCGCTGTATTGTCTCAAGTTCAAGACAATGTGGAAAGGCCTATTGCTTTTGCATCTAGGACCCTAAATTCCACCGAAACTAACTACGCGACCAACGAAAAAGAAGCCTTAGCTATTATTTGGGCCGTAAAGAAATACAGTCCCTACCTACACGGTAATAAATTTACTCTCGTAACCGACCACAAACCCCTAACCTTCATAAAAACTTCGGAGAAAAACTCCAAAATTCTAAGGTGGCGGTTAGAATTGGAAAACTTCGATTATGATATCATATATAAAGAGGGAAAAACTAACCTTGTCGCGGATGCTTTAAGCAGAATGCCCATAGTCGAACCAAAATCGGAAATAAACTTCAGCGAAAACAACGACACTTCACGTGAACATAACATTAATAGCCAAAATTCTAACCCCGAAAGCGGGTCAATGCAGAACAATATACCAAGTGATTCCGACACAATTCATTCAGCGGATACGTCAGATGAATATTTTCTTCATTTCGCCGAACGTCCGGTAAATTATTATAGGAACCAAATAATTTTCAAAATTTCATCTACACTCGACACGATCATCTCAGAAGAAGTATTCCCAAAAGTAAAACGAGTTATAATTATCAAGAATGATTTTAGTAAAGAAGATATAACTCACTAACTTAAAATATACCATAATAACAAACAAAGCGCGATACTCGCCCCAGAATCCCTGTACGGGAAAATACAACAATCATATAGGGAAAACTTTTCGCAAAACGGTCACTTCGTGCTTGTTAGCAAGATAGTCGAAGACGTCACTAAGGAAGAAAGACAAGATGCCCTAATCACGAAAGAACATGATCGAGCACACAGAGGAATTAAGGAGGTTGAGAACCAAATCAAAAGGTCCTATTATTTTCCGAACATGATAAAGAAAATCAGAAGTTGCATTAATAGTTGTAGTATCTGCAACGTTCATAAATACGACAGGAAACCTTACAATATAAAATTATCCCCAAGACCAAGTACGAGAAAACCGCTAGAGAGGATCCATATCGATATATTCATAATCAATAGAACTAATTTTTTGTCTGTGATAGACGCATTTTCAAAACATTTACAAATGATACACATCGATACGAAGAATATAACAGATGTTAAGAGTGCTATAATCAAATATTTCTCTACCTTTGGAATACCCAGTGAAATAATTTCGGATCATGAAACTACGTTTCAATCCATTCAGTTCAAAGAATTTCTAAGTAATATCAATGTTAAGCTCGAATACGCATCGTCATCAGAATCGAACGGGCAAGTGGAAAAAACCCACTCCACCATTATAGAAATATACAACACAAATAAGCACAAAATCCCAAATAACAGTACTCGTGAAGTTATAGAGCTCGCGGTAGCACTCTACAATAACTCTATACATTCCTCAACCGGATTTACCCCCAATGAAGTCATCTTCAATCAATCCGACATAACAAACACAAGAATTATCAGTGAAAACGCAAAAGCAATTTATAAAGAGGTAAACAAAAAATTAGAAGGTTGTATAAATATGATGAAAAAACAAAATAAAACTAAAGAAGAACCCCCTGAGTTAACCGATCAACAATCAATATTTTTAAAACCAAATATTAGAAGTAAAACACAACCTAGGGGTATTAAAACAAAAGCAAATTTTATAACCGGAAAAACATTTAAAACTCCTAGAAATATAAAACGAAATAAAAATAAATTAAAAAGGTTGAAAAGATAAAAAAAACTAATGTAATATTTTCTCATTCCAGGAATGATGTTCAAAATTTTCTTTAAATTTCTCATATTTGTAATTTATTGTAATAATAAATGTAAAACTCAAAAACTAGAATTAAGAAACTTACATAAAGATCCCCTTGTATTATTAAAACTCAGTAATTGTAAAATTCAAACAGGGGTAATAAAAATAATTCATCCCATCAATCTTACTAACCTAGAAAATACGATAGAAGCTATTAACAATATTGTAAACGATAGAGTAGAAGACAAGCTGGAATTTTACACAATAATTAAACAAAAATGCAAAAAAGCCCACGATAACTTTCATCAAATAAAACCGCCAAAATACACCCGACAAAGAAGATGGGACACGATAGGAACAGCGTGGAAATGGTTAGCGGGTAGTCCGGACGCTGAGGACTTACGTATGATAAATAGCACGTTGAACGACCTTATAAATGAAAACAATCGCCAATTCAAAATTAACGACCAAATCGATAGGAGAATCCAGTTATTAACTGACGCCATAAATAAAGTTGTTGCCAATACCTCAATCGCCAACCGAATTGTACTAACCGAACTAGAACTGCTCACAATAATGATTAATATTGACACGATCAATTCAATATTAAACGATATTCAAGATGCAATCATTAGAACTAAAGTTTCACTGCCCAGCAACAAAATAATTTCATTGAAAGAAATTATTTCCATCAGAAACATACTGGTTGACCAAGGTGTTGAAATACCACTACCGGATGAAGCCTTAAAATACGTTACACCAAAAATCGCAATAAACAAAGATACTCTGCTGTATATCTTGGAGGTACCAAAATTGGAAGAAAACAATTCTACAATGTTGACCATCGCACCACTAGTAGTCAACGGTAGTATTATTCAAAAATATCCAAAATATCTGATCAAATCAAACTCAAAGTTATTCACAACCTACGACCATAACAATTTTGTACAAAGACACACGGAAATAAGTGAATTCAAGGATGAATGCATTAAACCTCTTATAATGGGGAGTCAAGCCCAATGCAATGTTACACCAGAGGCCGAAACTACAGTGCAATTCATATCAGAAGACAAGTTATTAATAAATAACGCAAACAACACACAAATTTCATCCAATTGCGGTCCAGATAATCGAACTGTTACAGGAAACTTCATCGTAACATTCTGGAATTGTACAATTACAGTTAACTCCGAAGAATTCCAGTCATACGAATGGATAGGCTCAGACGAAGTAATCCAGGGAGCACTCCATAATCTTCAAATAACACGTCACATAATAACAATACCAGACATTGCCACAATCAACCAAGAAAACATCAGAAACAGAAAATGGCTAAACAATGTTCACCTAAGGCAAATCAACCATCAAACATGGATATGGACGCTTTCGGGAGGAATATCACTCTCTACTATCAGCATAATTGTACTAATTGTTTACATTTACATTCACAGCAATCAGACAATAGTACAAATAAAAGGGCCAAATGAAACAGCACACGCGCATCAGAGCAGCCACACATCGTCATATCAAGATCTACTAAGAAAAGCAGGCATTGGATCAAAGGTCGAGGACGCCCTTTCTCCACCCCCGGGAGGAGTTATAAATTCCTAAGATCATCTAACAAGAGATATCGCAACATAGAAAGACACAACATCAGCATAACAGGCGGATCAACGACTCAACGTGTCATCCAACAAATCGTGAGAAATGCATAACAAGCAAAATAACAGTAATTTTCCACTCGCTTGGCTTGTAATTAGATTCTTTCAAAATGAATAGATAAATAGTACTAAGAAAGATAATTAAGTTAGTCTTAAGAAGGAATTGATTGAGTGTAATCAAAATTTGTTAAATAAAGCGAAAAAAATAAAAATCCATTTAAGATTTTTATTTTTTTTATTGTTATGTAAACTTAAGATCCATAAATATATATATTTTTCATATTATTCGCAGCTGAACACTTTTAGATAGTATTTTGTCTATTTACAGTTTATTCTGTACTCTGAATTTTGTCTAAACCACAATGAAATGAAAAAATTAAAACTAGATTCAACAGCTCGTCACAAATAATAAACATTTGTATTTTTTATAAATTTGTTCACATCGAAATTTAAAACTCTTTAGTGTTGACTTAAAACGGTTCTCCAACTGGTTTTATAATCATTTCGTGTATTTGTACATGCGGTGGTGTTCCCAATACATAAACAACTGCATTCGATATGTCTTCTGGTTTTAAGGCAACCATTGTCATTTCTGCGTGAACCGCATCACTTTCAAGGCCTAATGAATCTGCTATCTCCGTTATTACAACACCAGGGCTGATACTCTTCAAAAAAATTACAAAAACGCTCAATAAATTATTTCAAACGAATTCGTAAATTTTATTACTTACAGTGACTTTGATTTTTGTTCCCAAATGTATAAATTCCTGCCGTAGTGTCTCAGTGACTGCAGTAACCGCGTATTTTGTTGCCGAGTACACATTAAAAATAGGGCCTATAGCTGCATGCATCGGCTGATAATGTCCAGCAATGCTATTTATATTGATTATATGTCCATCAAAAGATCGTTTCTTCATCGATTGCACAGCTTCCCTCGTACAATAAATCAATCCCATTAAGTTCGTGTTCACTGTTTCCTGTATTTTAACCGAATTATCTGGATCGGTTAATTTACAATTGCGCACAATACCCGCATTATTTACAAGCACATCAATCCCACCAAATTGTTTCTCAATTTCTTTAAATGTTGTCAAAATTTCACTCTCTTTCGACACATCACATTTCATACTGTGCAGCTGACCTTTACAGTCACCAGACAATTTTGTTTTCAACTCGTCTATACGTTCTTGGCGACGTGCTAAACCGATTGTAATTAGTCCGGCATTTGCCAAATCGACTGCAATGGCAGCACCAATACCAGCACTAGCGCCGGTAACAACAGCAACTTTACCAAACCACCGATCCATATTATTTATCTTTTTTTTTAAATTATGCTATAGCACGATATCACTTGAACGGTTCGAACGACACTAAATTACTATCTAAACGAAATTTATTTTTATGTAAGATGGAATTTATATTTATACACAGACGTAATATTTCTGTGTAAACAAACGTCGAATATAACAAATTTAATATAAATAGCATTTTATCAATTTGTGTAGAAAGAAACGAAATTGAGAGAGACCAAAGTTACACTGGTTGTGTATGAAGGTTAATAAGCGAGGAATCTGGTCACGTTTACATAATTTGATAAGATAAAAAATATTAATTAACTTTTAGCCGCTACATTAATTTGCCTTATCTTACAATTTTGTTTGGGAATGTTTTATAAAGCAAAGAAAATGTTATGACGCTTTCTAAATTTGTGCTTTATCATTATACAGTTGTTAATTGTACCAATTGCACTGTCTTTACATTATACAATATTCGTTGCACTTTTGAACTATAACATGCTATGGACCAATACATTGCACCCAACTAATTAAACTATTAAGAATTTAATGGAATGTTACGAATATAATGGAATGTATATCATTCAGATTCATGGCAGTCTAAAGGAATTTGATGTATGAAGATGTCTGTGTTCAGTTGTTCTTATTATTCCGGCCAAATAATTGCACCCAGTGGTTTTTTTTAAACAAAATGTCGTAAAACAGACGTTTTTTCATTGTTCACCAATAGTATTTGAACCATTAAGATTTTCGTTATGCTTTCTTCAGCAAAGTTGCAACGTGAAAATGAGTGTATACATATTTTGACAAATTTTTGACGTGTCAAAAGCGATATCTCAAAAATGGGGTCTAACTTTGAAATGGGACTAGCACCATTGAATTCAGCATACTCGAATTGGGTTTACCCCCTGGGAACCCAGCTTGTCACGAAAAAAAAGTTTGTGATTCAAGCACAGTGTTATTAATGACATTCCAGCCATATACAGCCAACGAGTATGCCGTAAATATTGTTGAATATTGAATGACAGCTATTTATTGTTGTTTTTTTTAGATGTCACAATACATACAATTTTTCCGGCATTTATCGCAACATAATTTTTTTAATAAACTTAATAAACACATTTTATTAAATAGTTTTTTAATTTCGCAAAAAATAGATTTCCGAATATTTTAATCAAAAAAATTTTGTTCAAAAAGTTTAAAGAATCACTCGATCGATCGAATGATTTTTTAAACTTTTTGAATAAAATTTTTTAATTAAAATATTCAAAAATCTATTTTTTGCGAAATTAAAAAACTATTTAATAAAATGTGTTTATTAAGTGTAAGTATGTTTCGCCAAGAGCCTACGGCAAATAGTGTAAAAAATAATAATTTTTTTAAAGTTACCTTTATAATTTCTTTTAATTTTTGTGTGTTACACCTTTAGCCGATTATTATGGAATCGGGTAGGTTAGTTAGAAATATGGGATTATACAATGATAATGGCCACCTGGGAAGGAAATCGGCCTTGCTAAATCGATTATGATAGGATTGGGATATGGGATGAAAATGGGTTTCTAAAACCAGTTTTGGAAGAACTTTTGGAATGTTACTGCCTATAGGAAGGAAATACGTTTCTTAACCGATTATGATGGGATTGGGTATGTTAGATGCAAAATCGATTTTTATGAGAAGTAATGACGAATCTAGGGATTTTTCCTCCTATCCATGAATATCCACGAATCAGCTGGGATGATGGGATTGGATGTGTTGGATGGGAATGGAATTCTAAAGAAGTTCTGGAATATGGCTTTATTATTTAGGACGTAACCCGGCAATTTCTTAACCGATTATGATGGGTTTGAGTAATTGGGATGGGAATGGAATAGAAGAAGTTCTGGAATATGGTAATTTTTTGATTTTGATTGGGTTGGGTAAGTTGGATGGAAATAATATTCTAAAAGGAATATTGGATGAAGAACTGAGAGACCTAATGATTTTTGCAGACTTTGTTTTTTATATCGTCAATAAACTGATTTTTGGAACTCGTTAGGAAGCCTTTATTTCGTGTACGAAAACTGAATTTATTTTTGCTTTCGATTATGCGTATTATATTATATATATTGTATTGACAAACAACTTAATTTTGGCTGTTTACAGTTCAGTTTTTCACTGAACTATATATTATTATAATTTAACTGATTTATGGCCCATTTCCCGAAATTATTGGACCAATAAAAACATTTTTGCCAGCTTTATTATCTGTTGTAAAATTAGTTCCTTATGTTTTGGAATACTTTAATCGGGACTTTTGGTCTTAATAGTAACCGCATAATTTAAAGTTTTCTAAATAAAAACGCTTCTCAATTTCAATCATTGCGTTTTATTTTTATTTCTATTTATAGTTCCCTTAACGCTTAGGAACAGAAGCTATACGGGAACTATGTATTGATTAATCAAAAATTTTAATTTAAAATTATGAACGGTGCTCCCTGGATAACTCTAGATGAATCAGGTGGTGTTGTACAAGCGATGCAGAGGAAATTATTAGGCATATCTGCAGAGGCAAATATAGCGGGCATCTCTGCCTTGTAGCAAGTGTCTCACTATATAAACTTGTTTCATGCATATTACTGGAGAATGCCTTAACATCTATCTTTAGTAAGTTACCCACAGACGTAATAAGTGGGTTGAGTTGTGGCCCTACCTGCTCTCACAAAAATCATTAACTTATGAACCCTACGCAAAGCCCTCGGATTAATTTGTCGGATTAATCACAACAACGACCTCTGAAAATATGTACGGACAACACTATAAAAATGGGAACCGAAGGTGCTAAGCCTTTTAAAGAAGTGTGATCCATATACCAATGGTTACACTCTCCATTACAGCGGCCATCAGAACGAGCATGAATTTGGGGTCACCCACCAAAGACATATCAGATTATGTCAAAGATTTATTCTTTGTTGAGCTGGAAGACATCACGAGTAACATCCCGCACAACATGATATTATAATTATCGTGGTCGACTTCAATGCAAAAGTAATTGACGTTAGATCTTATAGAGAAGACGACATGGACAGCGAGCATACGCTTGTTCTGTCCAAATATAAGTGCAAATTATCATCAACAGACAAGCAAAGAAAACCATGCACTGGAATATTGATGTAGTCAAAAATGAAGACTCTTTACAAAGTAATCAAAATACCCAGATCTACCAGTAATAGGATGTCGAAACTGAAGAGAATCTGCGATGAACCGAGATACTTAGAGGACCACAATGCAGGCGGCGAAGTCTCTTCATATGGGATGTAAAAGCAATAGAGAGGCAGAGGGAGATAGAGAGAGGAGGAGAAAGGACTCATCCATTCATATTCGTTTAGTTTTGTTATTTTATTCTAATATTACAATCGAATAACTTATGTTCTACTCGAACCTTTTCATTTTTCAATTTTCCAACTTTTTAAAAACGAATAAACTTCCTGTGGGTATTTTTATTTTCGATTTAGTTCAATCAAGTCTGTTACGGTTAAATTGTACAATTGTAAATTGTTTGTCGGGCGTGGGACGGAAATCTACTAATGTGTTGGATGGAAATTGGATTATAAAATGAATTTAGAAAAAGTTCGGGAGTACGTTTTCCAAAAACATTGGTATGTTTTAATATAATTCATAAGTTACGATTTTAGCTAGATATACGTTCACTTTTCATTGGTGTTTTGAACTAGTTACATCTTCTCGGAGATATTCACAATCAAATGGCATGTCCGAACGTGTTATATACAAACAGCTAAAAATATTATACGGAAAAATAGCGACTGTAAAGAAGCATTGCTTGAATTTAGATCACGATAATGTCAGATGTAGGATTATCGCCTGCTGAAGCATTATTTGATAAAACACTTAGGGTTATAATTCTGCTGAAATACTAATTTTTAGATATAGTGGTGCAAAGGTTCGTAAAAAACCAACTGGATGAAAGAAATAAGAAATTCCTTATTTTATTTTAATATAATAGATATTGTTACGATCTCGCCTGTTGGTTTGGATGATATTAATTCCGCGTGGATTGGTCACTTGAGCGAGACAGTAATTCAGCGTAGATTTGTCTTAAGAATTTAATGACATTTACAAAAATAGTGACATGTATCAGAAGTAGCATATATTAGATTAGTTTATACCAGAACCGTTACGATTATTCGGTATATAACTTCGGGTGCGATGAATAAAATCATCGTGGTACTCGATTAAAAAAATTATAAGTGGTATTAATGTCGCTGCCGCTCCTCTTGGCCGACTTTCATGCTGAACGGACTCCATTCACTTCTTACTCGCCACTGCTCGCTGCCAGTTCCTACAATAAATTTGCGAGATATGTTCTACATATTTTTTTCTGTTCAGCATTCTGCTCCATATCGCCTCCATTATCATTTTTTAGCCAAATAATTTATCTCTCTATTGGCCCATTTTCTGCACGATGTTTTGAATGAACGAGTTTGAATGTTCTGGAACCTGTCCAGAAGCTCGTAGTAAATGACTCCTTTCCAAACTCACCAGGCAAACAGTAACACAATCTTGGCATGAATATTCATTTTTGCAACTGATATTGATAGCTGGCCTGGATCAACCCATGATTTTCTGGGTTTTTGTTCGGTTTTTCCCATTTCTTTCTTCGGTTTTTGTTTACTTCGGTCAGTTTATGAGGAACCCATTTTCCTTCCTTCTGTATTTTTTTCTATTGCATGCAATCTAAGTGATATTGCTTGGTGAGTAGCTCCTATAAGTGCTCTACTATCAAACTCTTTTTGAGTTTGACGTGGATTCTCATTTAGTAAAACTTTAAGTTCTTCGCCTTCAAATTGTTTTTCTGCATCTGGACGCCCACAAAACGTTGTTGAATCACTCACAGAATGTTCGCTTAAAGTCGAGTTAATCAACTTCATAGCTTGGCAGCATCTGAAAACATAATAGAATGCACTAAAAATTAATGCACACGGAAAGACAGCTTGTAAATAACTGAAGTCATAAAAACAGCAATGGCTAAGCTACATATATCCAAAATGGCACGCGATTTGGATGCGTTCAAGTATATTTCAATGCAACCAACTTTTGAGCCGAGTTTCTACTTGCACACCTAATATAAACCGCGCTTAACATCCCAAACTCTCCAACAATCGCAACGGTTCTGTTTTAATACTGTTTTAAAATTAATTTGTGATGCAACTAAAAACTTTCATTAGACTACTTCTGATGCTTAAATCTAGATGTCACTAATAAATGTAATTAAATTCTTAGCTCTTGCTGGAAGAATATATGCTGATTCATGTCCCGCCCGCGAATAAGTGACCAATCCTCGCGGAATTGATACCCGCCAGACTAATAGATGCCTATTGGTTTGGTGGGCCGTAATCCAACGTGGATGTTCGCTTGGGCAGAACGTTAATTCGACAAAAATTATTCATTTATTCATTACTATTCATTATTAAAAGTTAAACATTTAATGACATTTTATGAAATTAGTGACATCTAAGCTTAAGCATTAGTAGTTTTTTAACAGATAAGTTGTTAATCAAGTTATAGAAGATTAGTGTGCAACAGAATCACACTCAAAGAATATTCATTTTTATATAATCTGGGGCGGTATGTTGTACCATCACTTCGAATCGAAAAAAGTCGAATTCGAGAAAAGTCGAATCGAAAAAGTGAAAGTTGTATCTTTTTTGCTTTTCGAAAATGATACAACATACCGCCTTTCGACTTTTTTCGAATTTCGATTCGAACTGATGGTACAACATACCGCCCCTGGAATATTCAGCGCGGTATACTAGTACGTGTGAAAATATGTACAAATTGCAATGAACACAATGAGTTAGTCTTAACTTGTCTTTGGCGGGTCTAACTTAAGTCGCTGTACGTGACACAATAAAAGCGAAAGTGAGTAGCGGGAAAATTTTAAGAAATGACAGAGCAAATTTGTAACAATATTTTCACTGTAAAACTGATTATCACTTACCGATTGTACAAGAGATTTTTTTTCATTCGTCTTTGGAAAAACAAATGAAATGTCTGGTAATATTTACTATACAAGATTACGCAGACGCCACATAAGGATAACATAAAATTTATTAAACTACAAGTTGATTCTTAGCAAAACTGGCAATATCTTTATTTATTCATTAATGTATGCATTGTAGGATAAGATTATTAAAGTAGGATATTACTAAAACATCTCGCCAACCGGTTTAATGATAAGCTCATGAACTTGGACATGCGGTGGTGTCCCAAGCACATACAATACAGCATTAGATAAATCTACCGATTTTAAAACTGGTACATTAAGTTTTCTGACGGCATCGGAAAGTATTTCGGTATCGACAATTCCTGGGCTGATACTCTGCAGTTCAAAAATACATATAATTTTTTCTGTAACCTGTAATACAAATACATACATAGAGTAAAAACTATTACTTACAGTTACTTTAATTTTAGTTCCCAAATGAATTAGTTCTTGCCGATGAGTTTCTGTGACCGCGGTCACTGCATATTTTGTACCATGATACACGTTAAGTAGAGGCGGAAGCCCCATGAAAAAAGGCACTGTATGACCTGAAACGCTATTTATATGAATCACATGACCATCCGATCTGTTTTTCTGCATTAATCGTACAGCTTCACGGGTCGCAAATATTAGGCCAAATAAATTTGTATTGACCACGTCATGTATAAGTTGGCTATTGTCGGCATCGATTAATGTTCCCGGAGGTGCAATCCCAGCATTATTCACTAGAATATCAACACCGCCGAATTTTTGTTCGATTTCACGGAATGTGTTCACAATTTCACTCTCTTTGGATACGTCACATTTAATTGCATGCAAATTATTTTTCACATCGTCAGGTAAATTAGCAATAATTTCCTCAATGCGTCTCTTACGCCGCGCTAATCCGATTGTAATGACACCTGCTTTTGCCAAATCTTTTACGATAGCCGCTCCAATTCCTGAACTAGCCCCGGTCACTACAGCAACTTTTCCAACCCATCGCTCCATAATTTAGTATGTTTACACTTCAAGCTTGAACATTAAAATAATAGAATATTTATCGTTGTTTGGATCTTAAGCCATTGATAAGAACATATCCTATCACGAGTTTGGAGTGCTTACACATCATTATGAAAATATAATTTGGTGTTTTGTAAAATTTGATTGATTAAAATTTGATTCTGACGAAATTAAAAATAAAACAATTTTTTTCGTGTAACACAAAAAAAAATCCGCACAATCTTTATTAACACATTTCACCCACTGGTTTAATTGTCAACTCATGGACTTGTACATGTGGTGGAGTTCCCAACACATAAATCACGGCCTCCGATATATCTTTAGCTTCTAACGCTGGTATACCATATTCTTTAAGATTTCCCGAAATTTCTGTAATCACAGCTCCAGGGCTTATGCTCTGAAATGCAAAACAAAATGCAGTGTGTTGAAGCCCATACAACGGGATACAATAGGAGGGTGTCTTTTCAACAACTTACAGTTACTTTAATTTTCGTTCCCATATGGATGAATTCTTGTCGATGCGTTTCGGTTACAGCCGTAACGGCATGTTTACTACCTGCGTATATATTCAAATTTGGTGGCATACCAGGCATCACTGGTACTGTATGGCCCAAAATACTGTTAATATGGATAATATGACCATCAGTGTTCCGTTTACGCATCAATTGGACTGCTTCACGAGTACAAAATATTAGACCCATTAAGTTTGTATTCACGACCGACTGGATTGTATCACTATTATCTGCCTCAACGAGCATTGCTCGTTTTACAACACCAGCATTATTAATTAAAATATCAACACCTTTAAAACGTTCTTCAATTTCGCGGAAGGTATTCACAATGTCCTGCTCGCTCGACACATCACATTTTATTGCGTACAAATTTTTTCGTACCGTTTTTGGTAATCCAGCGATAATTTCATCAATACGTTCTTTACGACGTGCCAGTCCAACGGTAACGACACCGGCTAGTGCCAAATCTTGTACAATTGTAGCACCGATGCCTGAACTTGCCCCAGTAACTACGGCTACTTTACCACGCCAACGTTCCATTTTGATAATTTTCTTACAACTGAATATATTGGTGTGCTAAGTATTCACTTTCAATAATACTAATTATGGATTTGTTTTAAATCGAAGAGATAAAAAGTGTGTTCTTATCATTGTTTATGTAATAATAAACAAACAAAATTTACTATTTATTGGCAATTCATTTGATAGGAATTCGATCTAAGTAAGACAAGGAGAATTACTGGTTATTTGCGTTAACAATTTATCTTCGGTTACCTGATCACACTCAGAGATTTAGAATTTAAGACTTGCTATCCAATACATCGTTGATGGCTGAATAACTGGTGTTGAGCTATGAAGGGTTGACTTCAACTATGAAGTGAACTAAATTATTTTCTATAGGCATTCTTCACATAAGACAGCTTTAAACTGGCCATTACTATATAGTGATAATCAAAACCAAAGCCCTAAGTTGGCTCAGACCCTTAGCGATAAGATAGTTTACCTAATGTCAGACCTAACCTGATTTGACTAGAGAATCACAGTTCCATTATGCACAATGTTTCTTAGAAATCGGTCGACCATAACACGATTACAATCCTTGATCAACTTGGAAGAATCGTAATCTGAAGATTTTTCGGCCAACTTCAAATCACCCGGAGTTTAAGTGAGAGTAGTTATTAGAACATAGAAGCGCGAGTCAACAGGCAAAAACAGCGATTTGTAAATAAATGTTAATTTTGTTTGGGGTTAATCTCCATGATCTGCCAAATGCTAGGTTAATTTGTCAAAATATGACAGTAGCTTTTTTAGTTGATCTTCAAGCTATAATACTTGAATATTTAACAAAGTTCGGTCTAGTAGCTATCTATCAAAAAAGAGAATGACAGTTCAATGATATTTCTTCTCCCAATATGACGGATATGACTTTGATGCTCATGCAACTTTATGAATGCCTCATCACCATAAATTTAAGGAACAAACCCCAATCATTAAATTTTAACGAGAACTAATATTCAGAAATTTAGATAAACTTTGGACACTTAACGGTAGAGTAGGTGCCATCAAAACTCATGCGCGATATCTATAAAAGATAGGGTAAAATATCAGAAGTTCACTAACCAGTTTTTGGTTCAATAAATATCTCAGCACATGGTCAAATTGAGCTGACTAAAGATTAAATGTTTTAGCCTTATTTATGCGGCGTCTTCCTAGCGAACTTGCTTGCTTTAATAATTAAAAAGAATAAATCCTCTATAATTATTAAAATCTGAACTGTAACACAGTGGATGATGAGCATTAGCATTAAAACTGTTGGACAGCGAATCGTAATTCAGTATTCCAAAATGAGAACTTTGCCTAGCTGGCAAAGGGAAGGTTTTTATAAAAACAAGTTTGTCGTGGTTGTCAGACCGAACACATCATCTCGGTATTAAATAAAATTTAATTCGAAAACTTCTAAATCATGTTAGTGTTTTAATTTAAATGAATTGGCAAAATTAGTTTTGGCTAAAATGGAGCAAAAGAAGCAGGAAAAACATGGTGTATCTATAAACCTACCAAATGGAGAACAAAGAATGCCTTGGTAGTAGAATGCAGGTTTGACATTACGATCCAAATCAGGGACAGACATTCGTATCGACGATACGAGGAAATATTCTAGCAAGACGCCAAATCACTCGATGTTGCAAAAACAATTCTATTGTGCTTGTGCAAGTTGAAGGTTATCTCTCATGACAAATATGGTATGCTCGTTTAATATATCGCCGAAACTCAACGCATCATAAGTCTCAAGCACCTCAACAACAATAGCGGCATCGTCGAGATCATACATTCTGGTAAATGTGTTAATCACATATATTACAGAGCTTGATGTTTTAGGCATAGATTGGATTGAACATTTTGACATTTGGGATCGTCCAATCAGTACAATTTACAATGTCATTCGTAAGATATGTAAAATCGGAACAAGATGCTTCCTTTAGAGTGATTGATAAACAAATTTCAGCTTAGCTTCAGCGACACACCCGAAAAGTATTTAAAGGCTAAAACTACCACCCTAAAGCCCTTCTATCGGTCGAAGTACCCGTAATCATTCGCTGCAATTGAAGGTGTTGAATGCGAATTAGATCATCTTCAAAAACTCGACGTTATTCCATCGATTGAGTATTCAGTGTGGACTAAACTCATCGCCGTGGTTAAATGGCCCATCGGTTGCATACGAATAAGCATCAACTATTCAACTTGGCTGAATTCATGCATCGAGCCCAACGCAGTAAAGTGGTCAGTTGCAAGTTGTCAAATGCTTAACTACAAATTGAAGTTGACTACAGATCGAAGCGATTCCTGGCGATCAACACACACAAGGAACTCTTCGTGTGCAATTCTCATTGTATATTTCAGTGAAATACATTCCTACGTACGCTCATTCATTACGACCCAGCCCTTTGGATTTCCCACGTCTATCCAGATGACACCAGATTGTTTACGCAGTCAGGAAGTTCCATCGGTACATCTACGGGAAAAGGTTTACACTGTTAACCGACCACATGCCTTTTTTCAGCATTTTCGGAGCATCTACTTTAACGGTGGCCACTAATATTAACGACATATCGTTTCGACGTTTGGTACATGTCAAATGATTTTGAAACCACGTCACGACACATCACATCAACCCGAGTTGACAATGAAGACAGGGAGATTGCCTGGATCCACCTCGAAAAAGAAATATGATCAAGAAAACCATCGATGTCGTGCCCATCGCCCTGTAAATTATCAAAACTGCAACGAACCGCGGTTAAATTCGAAAGCGAAACTTAAAAACGGTGCAGTTTTACATCCGATGTGGATCACACTATATCAACTGAAACTAACTGAAAAATAAACAACTAACTGAGAAAGAAGTATTCTACTGGGATTCGATGAATCCTGATTTTAGCGATGAAAATGATAAGCCAAATTTTTTCGAAGTTGAACAAAAAGAAAATGATGACGAGTATAAAGATGATGATATTTTGAGTGCCGAAATTAACATGCTTCTTTTTTGGCAAATACCACAACATGAACCACAAAACTAGTGCGATGTCTCGGAATCGTTTATTTATATAATAGAGATATGGGCGGAGTAGAGGTATTTGGCCAATCATTGTCGTATTATCGGACATTCATCAAATTAAAAAAATTGAACTTGCCAAAAGCCGATTCTTAGATTTTGCAATTTCTCCATATGGTTGGAATATAGAAAAGAGATGTTAAAGAAAGACCATCTTCACATAAAGACATTATAGGTTTATTGGAGCTCAGATTGGAAATGGCGTTTTGATAAGTATAATGGATCATAGCTGAAAACGAGGACGTCCAGCTAAAGAAAAAACTAGTCTACCGCATTCCTACCTTAACATTTGCCATATACGGATAATAGAAAGGAATACACGATCCAATTTCGTTGGTTGCAAGAACACCAAACTAGCTTTTCTTTTTGTATGACGACTAAATTTTGCGCTGTAAAATTATAAATTATAAACTATTAATTAAAATACATTAAAATAATAAAAACATTATAAAATAGTTAGTGGTTTATGTAGTAGTGCATTATTTCTTAATAAAAATTAAAGACTTTTAAGTAAAATGAAGTGTATTGTGAAAAGTTGCAAAAATACGCCTAAAAAATAGAGAAAGGAATATCTTACCATCAGTAAGTTTACCAAGTGTTTCTATAAAATAAATTGTAAATTATATTAAGAAGCTTGTGATTTGTGGTAAGTTTATCCTTAATTTAAGCTATAAATCAGAGAAAATTATGAAAACAATTTTGGTTGTGGCCGTGGGGTTCTTTTAAGTTTTATTACTAGGGTCGTATTTTTTTATTTTAGTTTAATAAAACGGCGGATATTTCATATGCTATTGATAATAATCAAAATAATCTTGAAAATACATGCCCCAATATTATTCAAATCACAATTCCTTATCATACTGAAGAAAACATAGTTGGATGCTCCGAACACGGAGGATGAGTCCGAACACTCATATTCTAAATCTGTCCCTCAAGACGTTTGCCTTACTTCTATAGATTACTCTAACGATATAAAAGGGGCTAATTTTAAAGTTTCGGATTTATTTAATCCTGAAGAGAACTTTCGACTATCCGAAATCCTTACTACTCAATCAATTTTACCAAGGAAATTTAAATTTCAAATTATATTGTCAACAAGCTTTTTGTTTTTTTTGCGAATGCACAGTAGAACAAACTAGAACACAAAAATTTGCTGTTTAATTTTTGAAGCCGTAAATTTTACTGTAAAGGCGGTGATTCATGTATAAATTTTGTCTGGCAGACATAAATAATAATCGCTCTGATTGGTTAATATTTTTTTGTCTTATACGAAAACGAAATTCAGACTTAAGAGATACATGTATAAAATTTTGTCGTATGGATATTTTTTGACATTTTATAAAGCAAGCAATGAAGCAACCTAAAAAGTGTTTGTTTTTTGTTGTTCTTTTCGAATTATCTTTTTTTTATTTTAGAATATGTATTCTTTTGTTCTCACTACCGTCAAATCTTATACAAAATTGAGCAATGTTCAATTTTTATTTTTGTCGTACGATAAAAAAATATGGCCGACATTCAACCAATCAAAGCGATTATTATTTATATCTGCCAGACAAAATTTCTACATGAATCACCGCCTTAACATCGCAAAAATAAACAAAAATTTTATGAAAAATGTATTTTGAAATTTAAATTTCCTTGGTATAATTGATTGAGTAGTCAGGATTTCGGCTAGCAAATTGCTTGCTTGCTAGCCGATCGAGTATCTACCCCAATACTTCCGATTTAAACAAATGTGATACTAGCATTCGTAGTAATACTAGTTCTTATTTTGTTAGTAAAATTATAACACCATCCTATTTACACGAACAATTTAATAAAATAACGTTAAATCAAGCAATAATTTCATCAGATACTGATCTTGATGCGAGTCCAAGAAACAAAATTCGGAAACAAAACTACAATTTTTAAGTAATAGGGACAAGAAACTGGAAAAAATATGAACCTATGCTACAAAAAATTAATAGACAAAGAAGAAAAATTATTATTAATTTGATTCACCTGATAGACGAACTTGAAGAGAAAAATTTAAATAGTCCTTGCCAGAAGGATACATTTTTAAACCATTCTGACCCAAATTAAATTTTTTAAAATAGATATAGAGATAAAGTTAGAGGTCGAAAGTTAGCCAGGATATATCCAGAAGAAATACGGAACTTTGCTTTAAATTTATACTTTTATTCTCTGAGGGCCTATGAATATGTTCGGGGACATTTTAAAAATTGCTTACCTCATTCTCGTACACATGCTAACTGGTATAAAGTAGTAAATGGGAATCCAGGTTTTACTTCAGAATCTTTTCGTACTCTAGAATTGCTGGTCCGATCAAATAAAAAGAAACAGATGAGTTCGTTATTGTAAATGTATGCTTGGATGAGACGTACATTCATCCAAAACATGAGTACGGTTTTCACACCAAAAAATCATGGGGTCATGTCGAGTTCGAAGTTAGTGACCCAAATGAAAATACTTTAGCTACCCAAGTAACTGTTTTTATGTTTATCAGTTGTACTGCTCGTTGGAAAACTTCTCTTCGATATTTCCCAACTAATAGCTTAACATCTATACAAAAGAAAAATATGATTGAGTTGTGTTTACGTTTATTACACGATGTTGGGGTTGTAAAAATTGGAGTGACTTTTGATGGATTTGCAACAAATTTTAGTGTAACTCGAGCACTAGGTTGTAACGTTAATTTCCCAGATATAAATCTCGCTTTCAAAGTGGCCGATATACCTCAACAATTTTCTTTTTTGATCCATGTCATATGTTCAAACTCGTCAGGAATGTTTTAGCTGATAAAGATCCTTTAGTCGATAGTGACGGCAATAAAATTTCATGGCACTACTTAGAAGAACTACCTAAGATTCAATCGAAGGAAGGTTTCCATCTCGCGAGTAAATTACGAAAGGCCCATATATTTTAAGTACCAAAAATGAAAGTTAATTTAGCAGTTCAGACATTAAGTAATTCCGTAGCAAGTGCATTAGAATTTTGTGATAGTGTTTTAATATTGCCACAGTTTGAAGGATAAGCAATTGTATTCCTCAAACAGAAGTTTCCATTTTGAATGTTTCCAATTTTAGTTCCGGTAGTCTTATTAATTCTTTTCATAACCGACTCGTTATGTTTGAAGCCTCATCAGATGATATTTCAATTGGTCAAGAAATTTCTAAAGTAGACGAACCTAATATGTATGACGAGGATTTTTTTGGATGTCTAATTATATTAAGTGAATTTTCAATTCATCTTGTAACCAAAGGTCCTGTACATTAACAAAAATAAACCACTTTTTTTGTTTTTTACATTTTAAAGGCATGTGAAATAAATAAGCGTAGTTGTTTTATAATTACTATTTATTATCTACATAATATTATATTTAAATAAATTATCAATTAATGTATCATTTAATGTACTTATGCTATAAGAATAACAATGTAATAAAATTTAAATGATTTTTTAATCATAACTTCCTAACTTCATTGCATTCAGTCGAAAAAAATGCTAAATACAGCCCTCTTGATTTATTCGCTTTCCCTTTTACCCTCCAGATTTGTGACACTTGACAGTTGCTTACACTCATTCAATATTTTTATAAGGCAAAAATTATTGGTGGATACTTCACGAAGAAGAAACGATTGACTTAGGTCACAGAATACAAATGTAACCAAAACAGACATTGTATATTACAACGCATCCCCAATAGAATTCCTTATGACTTTTTCCTTACAGAAAAGTATGAAAAAAATGTTTACACCAAGAAACCGATACTAATTTGAACATAACCCTACATTTCATAATTGACAATTGACAGTTCACAGTTTTAATAATTATTAGTTGTCTTTTTTATTGTTTGTGGAAATATAAATTACACATTTGAAAAAATTATTTAAACAGAATAGTCTGCGTCAAATGATGTTACTGGCTTTATTAGAAAACAGGAATATTAGGCTTTACTCCTAAATCATCAAACATGATGTAGAAATACAGAAGCGAGAAAGTATTTATGCGAAGAGATGTATTCAAAGTAGTTATTGTTTGAATATCGTATACTGTCTAATTCATATTTGGTCTAGGGTTTGAAATATTGTACAACCAACTTTAGTTTTGGAATTATATCTAAAATTAAAAGAGGGCGTGTCATTTTTGTGCAAACCCTCCAAAATAAGTCAAGAAAGTATACAATAAGTCTCCTCGTGAGGGGACTTATCGTAGACTTTCAAATAAGTAACAGAGCTCTCACAATAGAAAAACTTTTCCTTTTGCCTTACAAGTTTGTTTGAAAATAAAACTTGAGAAAAAAAAAATCGTTTTTACCTTAAAGAAAAAGTTAGCAAACTCTAAACTTTTGCCTTAAGACAAGACTAATGAAGTTAGCTAAATTTCAAAATCAGGGTTTTTGTTGTCATTTTCCAGACAAAATATGTTAATAAGCAAATAAGAACTAATTTATCGGTTTAATATATCTTAAAATTATAATTGATAATGCAAAATACAATTTCAAAAATATCATTAGTATGAAGATAAATAAAACGAAGTTGGTTTCAATTTATTTTTTTTTGTCCATTGTGAGAGATACTCTTAAAGCGTTGCCACATACACATCTAATAACAGACGATTCGTGCAAAAATTTATTTTGCCTCGCCACATACCAAAAAAAATACAGACGATTTTTACAACAACAATTCTTTATAAAATTTTCATAATACATAAGCAGCTAATTCATTTTATAATTAAATAAGTTTACCATACCATATTCATGATGAGCCTTATAAAAATATTAAATTAAAGAAAAATATATATTTTGTTTTGAAATTTTTTGACATTTGTTGAAGTTCATAGACAACAGAGAAAAAAATCGTTTAAAATTTTTTGATTGGTTCGGAAATCGTTTTAGATTTTTGTGCATTCGTTCACGTGTAAAATTATACCATTCAGAGAAAAAATCGTTTCTAGGAACGGCTAAATAGAAAATTGATAATTTTTCAATTAAAATTATTAAATAATTCCAAATTTACTGTTTTAGCTACTAACTTGAGATATTTTACATATTATCTCATTGATTTGAGTTAAAAATATGCTCTAATTAATTCATAAATGCGAAACCTGTTTTTAGATGTCGTCCGTAGAAATGTGTATGTGGCATCGCCTTTAAGGTAAAAGTTTAAGGCAAAAGGTTAAGGCAAAATTTTTTTCTATTGTGAGAGCTCTGTCAGTCTACACAAAATAAGTCGTGAATTGGACCGCAGTCTAATACCTTGGCCCAGACACAAAAATTATCGTGATTTCTTCCAATCGCGATTGGATGTGAAACAAATAAATTCGCGATTTTATAATTATGGTGACAGACACAAACCCGATTTTATAACTCTGCAAACGTTTAAATTCATATTTAATTAATGAAATAAAACAATTTCAATGCATATTTGCCGATTTTGAATTACATACATCGAATCAGTTACAATAAGGTAATATAAACTAAATGTATAAATAATTTCTGTGACAGTTAAAAAAATTTAAAATTTAATTTACAATCTGACAATTCTTCTGTATATACAATGAAAATGTTCAATGAAAATGACTTATGTTTAATATATTTAATTTATAATTAAATTTTTATTTTTTAATTATTCATAATTGAAACCTGAAACCTAAAGTACCAAAACAGAAGTAATTGTGAAAGCTATACTCGTTGAATTGTTTATTTGAAAAATCACTAAAAGGAACAGTTGTGGGTAATTTAGAACAGAATCAGGCAAGGCCCACCTGTTGGGAGTTACGTGAAACAGATCATGGATAACGTGTTAAGTGTTCGCCAGTCGATTGACGCAATTCAATCGGAAGAGATTTTTAATTTGGAAGAAATTTGGAAGCATTTGCCTGTCGGAAAACCATCGATACACGAAAAGGTGTAACTTTCCTTTTCGTTTTAGATGCTATTATGAACCTCACATCCTGTACGAATGAGCTTCTACGCTCAAAATGGGGTGTGAAGTTCACGAAATTTTTGTAAATAAATAAATAAATAAAATGTTCCCCAGCCCCATACAATCCTACACGATTTTTTCTTATATTTCACATTTATCTTCTTCCTACAACCCGATTGTAATAATCTTGTTCTATAAATGCAGTAATCCTGTTTTGCCAAAATCGTGTGCTGACAGACTGGAAAAATAACTACGTAATCTCGAATTCTCGATTAGCTAGTTTGTGGCTGTCTAGGGTATTTAGAGTGCGGTCCAATCCGTGACTTATTTTGTGCAGACTGACTTATTTGAAAGTCTACAATAAGCCTCCTGCCAACTGGACATATTGGAGACTTGTTTGACGTCTATGGGAGGCTTGCGTCCAAACTGGTTACTCATCAAAATAATTCAAGGAAGATTCCAATACGTCTATTCGACAGGAGACTTATTGTAAACTTCCAAATAAATCAGCCTCCACAAAATAAGTCACGAATTGGACCACAGTCTAAAGATAACTTTTAAACATATACCATCTTGCGGAAATACCCAGCTATACCCATTGCCATATAAAGCATATAATGCATAATCATTTAGGACACATAAGATGACCACTTATTGGGTATTTTCGTTAATTCATTCTTCAGAAAGAATAGAAGGAATAGAATATTGATCACGTGATCTAAGAACATTCCGAACGAAATGTAATAAAAGAACATAAATGGAATAAACAGAATACTTTGTCACAGCAGCGACTTGTTTTTATTTTTGCAGCATTTAGTTTTGTTGAACCATAGATAATATTGAAATATTATATACACATACATATGTAATACATATATTTATATTATGTTGTTTCATTAAAAACAAGAAAAAATAAATTATTTGCACACGCACTATCACAGCTTGACATTTCAAAACAGAATATTCTTTTTGTTCTACCTATTGATGTAGATCAAAAAGAATGCGTTCTGAAAATTCCGAATGAATAAAAGAATAGACAAAAAAAAGAATAGAAAACATAGAATGAATAAAAGTACGATTACTGTCAATTTTAAAACGTTCGGAATGTTCGGAATGAATAAACGAAAATACCCATTGTTTAATAACAAAAGGTTGAACAACAATGCTATACTTTATAAGATTTCATTCATAAAAACAATTCCACTTACTGAAAACTAATACAAATACGTAAAATACATAATACAGAATATACCGTTATTGGAGACATTTATTTGAAACTGCAAAATTTTGTCTTCACTTTCATTTTTGACGTGATAAGATAATTATCGAAATAAAAGGTGAGCATCACGTTCTGTGGTTTGTGCGCTGTATAATGATGATAATTTGGTGAACAAAAATAATTTATAAATGTCTATATTTCGAGGTTTGAAATTGCGACTAGGAATGTGTTACGAAAATCCTAAACATCATGATCCGGTTCATTGTGAATACGATTCAGACGATTCTTCCATGTCGTCAACGAGCAGTACCGCCGATGAACGGTACGTGTATAATCGAGTTATGCTAAGTAATTTATTGGTTGCCGTCTTCTATTTGGAACGTTTAAAATTATATTTTCGGCATCAGCCTTACGTATACGTGGCATTTTAAAATACGATGCATGATTTTAAAATGGGTAAAATTACAACTTTGAGTGTGGTGCAACGTGTAAAGATGTTGTTGGGAAGTGAACCCGAGCTCTTGACGCAATTCAATTGGTTCCTACCGATCGAATATCAAATTGTAATTGATTGTTAGCCGAGTGTTGATCGAGTTCATCACATTATTTTTAATTCTTTAAACAAAATGTCTGGGGCGGTATGTTGTACCATCACTTCGAATCGAAAAAAGTCGAATTCGAAAAAAGTCGAATCGAAAAAGTGAAACTAGTATCATTTTTGCTTTTCGATAATGATACAACATACCGCCATTCGACTTTTTTCGAATTTCGATTCGAAGTGATGGTACAACATACCGCCCCTGGTTTAAGTTTTATTATTAGTAACCTGCCATAAACGGAAAATATATTTTAATAACACTAACTTTACAGACAGGGATATTATTGATGTATCTCATTCTAAAATTTTCAAACACATAATCTCTGGAAGTGGGGAAAAATACGTCAAATGTCAATGTGAACATCAACCATTAGAAAAACACATTATTTAAAGACGAATCCCACTATTGAATTACAAAAAGTATGTAAACACTATTATACAAGTAGATTTGTTCAATTAATTTAAATACTTTGAAAAATTTAATTCATAAATACGTAAAATATTAAACTAACAAAAGTGTTATGATTGTCGATAATGCAGAGCGTTATTACTACTTTAGTCATTTTTCTGATTACAGCGCTCCAGTAGTTTTTTTTATTACATCGTGCACTACCGCAATCGCACATTCCATGATTAAAACAATGGAAAATCGTAAAAACAAATGCATGTTTTTACAATTTTACTGTGGTGTGCGTAGTAGTTGATTTGATTGTAAAAATTGTGACGGCACGGCATTCAAGCTTAGCACGTGTACTTGCGTTATTGTGTTTTTTTGTTCTGCTAATTAATTCTAACAATTTTTTCCTAATTATTTGGCATTTTAATACTTTTCAATATTCACTTAAACTTCTTACTGTATTCCATTTTATTTATTTGTTTCATTTTTAATTGTGTGTTTAATAAAAGTGTAAACCATGGATTCCATATTAAATGGTTGGTTTAGTGAACGGTCCGAATTGTGGCCGGGGCAAAGTTTTTCGCTCAAAATCAAAGAAATTTTACACGAAGAGAAATCAAAGTTTCAGGATATTAAGATTTTGGATACGTAAGTTTTAAATTTTATTAATCAGTCGTCGTACTCGTGAGTATGTCTCGGACAGATCAATTTACAACCAGTTGATTAGCCACTTTTATGTTTTGTAGTGTTTTCTGTGTACGTGTAGCGTAAATATTATGAAAATAATTTATTTTATACATCGTACATGACATGTGAGCGGGAGCCTAACGAGAATAATTGCGCAGATCTAGGTTACAGTATCTATACTATACAGTATGTAGTATGTTTTCATGAATGCAAAGTTTTGGAGTGGAAATTTTTTAATGTCATTGACACGACAATAGCATTACAGCGAAAGGAGGGGTGATGATAAATATTTAGTAGAGTGGTTAGTCTGCCTCTGCACCTCACTACATACATCATCAGCAGGTCGATTCTGGCTTTCCTATAGGAATTAGGAAAAACATTTACATAGCGTTTTTGTCAAAAATATCATTTTCTGGCCTACTGAGAAATCATGTTTGATCTAAATTTTTATAATTAAGAAATATTTTTTCCGTATTGAAATTGGATAGGAACACTCCCAATTTAATTTTGTTTTTGGATAAATTTACACGTTCGAGTAGTTCGAATCAAGTTCATTGATTTAGCTTGAGTTCATTTAATTCATGGGTAACATCCATATTTGAATGCCGCTCAAATGTCTCCAAATTATTCTATGTATCGAGCCTCCGACATAAGCGCAGAAATTTCCGTTTATCGCAAATATTGCTGATCACTTCCATATATTCAACTGCTTCAACATAAAAATGCGCACAAGTTTAAAGACAAATAAATACCCTCCGATGAGGTCAATTTGTCCTATTATTTGCTTAGACAGGGTATTTATTTGCTTCCACAAATAGTGGGAGCCCATGCCCTTCTACTTTTCCTGTAGAAAATACGAATTATGGTTTTCTGAGTTTCCATCAAATTTCTGAAAATCTGGGAAAAAACACCAACACCGATCCCACAAGGGCGTGATAGACAATTTTATGTAATGCTTCTGGACCCTGAGGAAGTCCCGTACAACTTTCGAATATAAACCTTCATATGTGCAACAAACCACAGAACATAGGTTGTGAAGGTGATGTTCGCATCTATCTAGAGTAATCCAGAAATATTTAGAGAAGACCCGCTATATCTTCTGAATGAAAATTCATTGGCTTCTACAGCAATCATCTATACAGTTAAATGGATTTTAATGGATGCGGAGTATCCTAATTCCGCATAACGAATGGCATATATCTCCACCAGCGCATATTTCCAACAGCGACTACGCCTTCAACTCAAAAGAATGCATAATGAAAAAAGTGAAACATTATCGCGTTCTACCGATCTATTTGGATGGCTTTATGCCTCACAATACGATTGTCAAATTAATAGGACTACTGGGTTTCGATATGTCGCCGTATATAGTGTAACAATCTTTCGTTAACTGGGAAAATTGTCAACGACACTTTTTAACATTTTTGAACAGCAATATTAAGCGCAGTCTTATTCTGTAAGAAATAGTCGTTATTATGCAGAAGCAAAATTTGGTTGGAGTATAAAACGTTGGTAAATTAGTATAGTATTTATTCTTAACATTTGTTATAATTGTGGTTCTGTGTTTCACGTGGTATTTTGAAAATGATAACTGTAGAAAAGGAAATTTTGACTAAAATGATGATTACGGCATGCAACATACATGAAGAATTGCTTCCTGAAGAAAGCGAAGTAGCCTTAAGGGATACCTCTGGTAAAATAAATAAATTTATAAATATACTTTTCAAATTTATTTAATTCAACATAATTGTTTGCAGAAATCAGCAATGTAAATGGAAATTTTCTTCTCTAAAATTACCAAAAGTATAAGGACGCTCAGTAAGCTGGAAACAGTGGTGGGGTTCCACGAAAGTTTAATTAATACGCCGAATTCGACGGCATTGTTATAAAAAGCTATTCAAATAGATTGTCGGTTTTAGGCTCTTCGTCAAGTTATATCCCAATGTCGGTAGCAGCCATAGATCCCTTAGTACATAGTGAACCAGAGGCGCAATCAGAGCCACCACCAACAAAAGTGCAGAAAACGTTATCGATTTTCGGAAGGAAAGTGCCGAGCGTCATGCCGAAAACATGATATTAATGAAATCTGCAAAGAGCTGGCTGAACGGGAATTGCTGCTGCAACAGCGGGCTCTCGAGGAGCATAAAAATTTAATGACCAAATTAATAGATAATTTATAAATAGTAATTTATTGTCTTATATTTCTATTTTAAATTACATTATTAATTTTTTTTTATTTATGAAATGTATATAATCAATAAAAAATATCACCCCTATTCCACTAGTCGCATCACTTCAAGTGTTGTGACTACTCATATTCTCGGTTACTAGATCATTAACCCATATTAGCCCAGCGATCTATATGTAGATCAATACAAAACATCTTCTAAAAAGAGAGTTGGAGAAATTATAACGGAATAAGTATTTTTACTGCAATCTTTCGTTTAAATAAAAATCCTTTCGAAATCATATTTAGTATAGGTTTTGCAATCGCAGCGGTGCACAGGTGAATAATTCAAATTACCAAAATTTTACAGAACACATTTACAATTATATTTTGTTACATAATTTCAAGGACTTTGAAAGTAAGTTGGTATTTTTTGCAGTTTTTTATTTTCTTGCATTTCAGTTACTTAACGGTTGTTTTTTATTTTTCCAACAATTTTTTATTTTCCAAATTCATGATACGAAATACTTACTATATTTTACATTTTATTCAAAAAAAATTAATTTGGGCTAATATGGGTTAAATCAAAACTTGCAAAATAATTGTTCAATAAAGTCGTTCTGGCTGTCCTTTAAATCTTAGTATGCTGCTTTATAAATACTACCTATCTACTGCTATCACTTCAAATAATATTCCCGTAATGCCCGATGTATTGATATGTATATCATACGCAAATCAGTAATTTCTTAACATCTCTTGAATAATATTGACGATTATAAAAGTTGGAAAAACGCCGCTGGTGGATGAGATTAGAACTAACTTAACTACAAAGAATGACATGTTTATCGATATGCCCACAAAATCAAGGATATAGATTCATGTTTTCGTGTTTTTTATATTACATAAGCCACAAAATCACTAATTATACAAAACCTATATCATTTTTAATTAATATATTTAAACAAAATTAAACCAAGCAAAGCTACCTAGCACAGTAAAAAGTAATTATCGTACATGTTGCTCATTGTTTATTTTCTTTATGCATGCAGCATAAATCTGTGTTCTAGAATTAAAAGGGTGTAATTCGACTTTTGCCCTAATCAACTTTATCATACTTTCCGTCTTATTTATTATAAATCCAAATTTGAATGTACTTGTAAAAACAGTGCATTGTTTTTGCAAGTACATATGTACATTAACAATTGTAATAATTTTATATTAATAATACTTACTTATAAATAAATTATTTATTAAAAATAAAACAGAAAGTATGTAAAAGTTGATTAGGACATAAGACCCATTGAGGACTTACGCCCTTTTAATTCTAGAACACAAATGTCAAAATTTGTAGTTATCATAGTTCAAAAAAATTCCGCTACGTGGAATCCGTGATGCTACAATCGTTAATACATACAATTTTTTTGTTTTTTATCTTAAGTGGTTGAGGATGGTGTATACTAGTAAAATAAAATGGATCGTCGTTGGAAAGTAGAGATTTTATAAAAAATTATTTGTGACATTAACTTTTATTGTGTGTTATGTAATTTTTTTTTACAAAAAATTCTTATAATTTACTAGAGATTTGGTTCGCTTAATACTTGCAGAGAATCTTCTATATAAACCCCGTTCCAAGTTTTTTAAGAGATTTTTCAAATACTTATTGTGTTAAAATTTCTTGTTTTTTCATTTTTAAATGAATTGTAATATGTTTTATTTATATTCTTATTTGCTAAATTTATCATTAGAAACAGAAATAAATAAATAAAAATATACTGTTTCTGCCCAATGTATGATATCTCATACCAGCTCCAGAGCCCCAATGACATGACTTATTGAATTTTTTTTTACAATTACATTTTTCGACTAGAAATATACGTCAATTGGGATCTTCAGAGAAATCGTGCCACTATAACATAGTTCGGGTTTAAATGCGGTAATATGTTCCATCATTGTGTTGCGTACAAAAATGCCACTTCTTGTTGTTTGAGGTCACAGGATTATTCCGTTGCGCGTGCTCTAACCCACCATGGAAGTAATTCGAATCATTTACATTCGGAAACTATACATATAAATACTATGAAGGGCCATGGTGCTATTATGGTTGCTGGTATACAATCTTTTTTTTTTATATCTAAATATTTTAACCTTCGAAAGCGTCCGAATAGTAGAGCGAACCTTCTCTCGATAAATTGCTTTAAATAATAATAAAAAGGAAGTAAAATATTTAATACAAATAAAAGCAATATATTAATTAATTACCTGCATGAAGCATGGGTTCTATTACATTTTTTTGATGGTCAGTCATATTTCCACGCTCAATGAACGGCGTGACACACTAGCTGCGTTTTTTTTTAAAACAATCAAGTAGAGTTCGCAATAGCTATTTTCAAATTTTTTTCCAATTTAAAATTGAAAATTTGTTTTTTTTTTAATTAAATAATTTAGATTTAATAGAAATCTATGTATAACCAAAAGAATCCAGCATAAAATTTGTATGGTTTTCTTGTAATATTGTTGTTCTGTCTACTCCGTTATTATACAGAACTATACAAAACAACGATATTACAAGAAAAACATACAACTTTTATGATGGATTTTTTGGACAAATTTGAAAATAGCTATCGCGAACTCTACTCGACTGTTTTCAAAAAACACAGCTGCTATGACTACCTGGATATGCTTTATCGCATCATCATATTTTTTCACCATCAAAATAACCACTCACGTTTGATTGTACACACTTATAAAAATCTGAATTTTTAAAATTTTGGTTGTCATGCACCAAACTTGGCTAGCCTTCAAAACTATCAATAAACTTCATTGGGTAGTCACAAGTGGCTTGCAAAGTTACAGCAGTAAACATTTTCCTATTTGTATAGGCTGATTTTTGATCTGCAGGTACTGGACATGGAACATAAGTCCCTATCAACTGCCCCTACCACTTCTGTTAGGCCGTTTTCTGCTTCAAAACATCTTGTATTTCTAATTTTTTGGCACGATCGGAAATTTTATAAATTTATTTGCGACTTTGTTAAGAAAGTCTACTATAATTTTTTTTCGATAATGTAGATTTGTCCAAATCAAATCTCACCGATGGACCTGTAAGATTCAGGATTGGCCAAGATCCATATAACAGCAAGTAATTGCTTTTCCGGAGCTGTCTTAAAGTTATTTTCGCCATGCATTAAATCCAAATTCGAATTAAAAAAATTTAATAATTTATGAAATGCCACCCTGGACCCCTGGACATGCGAAAATTCTGCTGGAGTTCAACACTATTGTAATTAGCAACGATCCGTTTCTCCTATAAATTAATAGGAGTTTGTTTCAAACAAGCGAATACAACGCTTGTTTCCATCCGTATAAGCCCTTGGATGGCTTGTACACTTGTTCGCTGCCATCGATATAGCAGATCGGTTGAACCATATAAACGTAATCCTTCAAATCACCATCCAGAAAAGCTGTCTTTATATTGAACGCTGCTAATCGAATCAATACTCTTGAATGGAATGAATCCGCAGTACCATCGTGCCTTGTATTGGTCAATGCTTCATTCCATCTGGATTTTACTTTAGTTTGAAGACCCAACGCTTATCAATCACCTTTCGATTTTTGATGGAATGACTACGTTTCGCGCACGTTTTTTAATGTGCGAATTGTGATTATACGATCCAATTGTCTGCTCGTATGGCCTTGGTTCTTCGCTGATTACTAATTTGGCAATTGGGGTATTAACATGGATTTTCTTGGTTTTTTAATGTTTAGTCCAATTCGCTGACGAAGGGATAAATTTAAAAAAAAAACTCACAGATTGAAGTAAACACTAGAGAGTATGTTCATGAATTTCAATGGATTGTCATTGCGAAAGTGATCAGCACCGTCAACTGCAGTCATTCGAAGTGCAGTGTGTTCCAGTGCTTTTTACAGAATGTCGCGTTGCACGTTGATTTTTAATTAAAATTTAATTAATGCTACATTGAATCGGATGAAAGATACGCTTCATTTCGTGTAACATTTTTGTGTGATTTGAGCTTGTCCAGAATACTTAAAAAAAGAAATTTATTTCGTAGATAACTCAGCAAAATGGTCCTCTGAAAGCGGTCTAAAGTTTCGTAAATTGGAATTATTAAATCATATTCTGTCTTGGTTATTAGGAATGTCTTTAAGCGTTTAAGACTTTTATTCAAAAAATTCTTTTTACTTTATCAATTTATTGACCGACCAAACATTTCCAAGCCTTTCCCAATTTAGTGAAATTGGTAATTTATCCGTACCGTCATAAAACTTAATGCACATTTTTTTTGTAATCTATACATCTTTGGTATCGTCTTATATTACACGAGTCATGTAATCTGATAAATGTATCTAGGACATACTAGACAATATTGGATTTTCCTCATTTTCAGAGTTCAATAATTTTACGATTAAATTGGAATAGACATCAATGATGCTCCCTTTTTTCAAGTTGTGCATTTACAAACACATATTATGATCTCTTAATTCAGTCGGATATCTCTTCTAGTCCGAACATAATTCAACATTGTGATTTTAGATAATAATGAAAAATTTATGTTGCCAATTGGAATAAATAAGCATGATAAAACTATCACAATCGCCGCATTGTATTGTACGTGTTCTATTTTTTTAAATTATGAAACATAATTTGGTTAACTGGACGTGTCTCTATTTCGCAAAAAATAGATTATTTTAGAGTAATCGGTTGACCTTTTTTACTTACAGAGAACATCATGGGCGTGTTCTAATATTGGACGGGATTATTCAGTGCACGGAAAATGATGAATTTTCGTATCAAGAGACGATTTCATTCCTGCCATTGTGTGCACATCCTTGTCCTAAAAAAGTATTAATCGTTGGCGGCGGAGATGGTGGTGTGGCGCGCGAAGTTGTAAAACACCCTCTAGTAGAAGAAGTCTATCAAGTTGAAATTGACGAACGAGTTGTGGATTTATCAAAAAAATATCTTCCGTTTATGGCTTGTGGATTTGATTCACCAAAGCTGCACCTGACAATAGGGGATGGATTTGAATTTATGAAAAATCATGAAAATGAATTTGATGTAATAATCACAGATAGTAGTGACCCAATTGGACCGGCCGTTTCACTATTCCAGGAAACATATTTTAATTTGATGAAAAAAGCGTTACGTGGCAACGGTATTATATGTTCACAGGGTGGCACCTACTGGACCGATATGCCCATGATACAAAGTACCCTCGCCCATTGTCGAACACAATTTCCATTAACTAAATATGCCGTGTGTGCTGTACCATCGTATCCATGTGGACAGATCGGATTTATAATCGGCTCACTAGACGTTAATACGAAATTAGATGACCCGGTTACTAAATTTACACCAGAAAAAATTGACAAGATGAAATTACGATATTATTCGACAGAGATTCATCGAGCCGCTTTTATTTTACCTCGATACGTTGTCAAACAGCTGGAGAGTTAATCAGAGTTACGTCCATATTATATGTATACAAAATACGAATATATTTTTTATGTTTCGTCATAAATAATTTACTAATGTTATTATTATTGTTCAAACATTCGTCAGTTAAACAAACTGAATAACCAATCAGGCCGATAGACAAATCAAATTTCTCGTCCGATTATTATGTATATTTAAATAAATGGTTATTACAACTGCAGAGCGAGAAATGATTAGAAAAATCAATAAATATTTTCATATTGTTATATAATTTTGGTGATGAATTTCATTGGGTTTGGCACGGGTGTTGGAGAAAATCGAGTAACATCGATTTAAGGGATGCACGAAGGCGGTAAGTAAATAAAGAAATTATTGTAAGAGACGAACATTTAGATTAACCTACTTTTTAGATCTAGTTTTCGTCTAGGGATTTCAGAAATTGGCGTTGTGGATGGTAGTTATGCGGTAAAAAGCAATGATAACCGTTAAAATTTAGGGAAATACTAATCACTAATGAATAGTAAGAAACTTACGTTCATTATCGCGTGTTCATTATGGATTGAATTGAGATGAAACACGAATTTGGAAACGGAGGTTCAATGCGTGATTTTAAGGATTTCGACAAATCCTTCACACGATCTTCATACATATAAATGGGGCTTCGGTTGTCTCTTTGTAAACCTATAGGTAATCCAAAGTAGCTGCGAAGCCTCTGGGGGTGGGCACTGCTTTCACAGAAGCAAAGTACTACCAGGGACCAATTGCTAGTGACATAACTTGGCAAAAACAAGCAAGAATACAAACTGTATGTAATGCTCCAGGTGGCGCTGCAGCAGGGATGCTGCCAAATATACTCTTCGGAGGCTAATCCAAATAAATCAGCGAACTAATCATTCCTAACCCATTTGGATGAAGCTCTAAATTATTAAGATCACTAATAGCTTCCAGCACTTGAAACACCGCAAACAATTTAGAGAAATAAAGCAATTACAGCACATGGGATACCACCTAAACCTGTAATCTATGATGACCAACTTCAAAAACCAACTAGCTCTTTAGCAACAACCAAATCAAAGAAGACTTCTATTAATCAATTAACATTGTTGGAATATAATTATTCTACTATACAATCGGTTATGAAATTGGTTATGGCAGCCGAGTAACTCATCTTTAAAAAATGGCATCTAGAAAATAGTGTAGTTTCTGAATTCTAAAAAGATTTGGCTACAAAATTAAAATTCGAGAGGCATGCACGGTTTGCCTATGAGGATAATAACCTTCATGTAGTCAAAGTAATGGTTAGAGGTCTTCATCCAATCTGTGAAAAAGAGGAAATTATTTAGGGTCTCAAACAAAAGGAAAATGAAATAGACAATGCTGTGAATATCATTAAGCAAACAACGAAACTGGACAAGCATTATGCTTACTTTAATGACAAAGAAAAAGTGAAAAATGCCTACAACACCAAGGTAATACTAGATAAGAGTGAAATCAAAGCCATTTGAGAGAAACTAACACCACGCGATGTCAAATACGTCAAGGTTTTAATCATACACATAAATATAATCAAAGTTGGTCTAGATGCCTTAGATATGCCGGAAAATATTTTGCTCATAAATGCCCGATTAGAGAAGGTATTGCTCCAAAATGTATAATTCAAAATATACTAGGAAGCCATCTTCCATATCAGAAGAGGCTGGCATGGAGCTATGCAATGTGCAGATAGTGATAAAAATCGGACCTATAGCCATACGTCCTCGAATTGGCAGGGAACGGCTTATAAGTATGGACGGGAAAACCAAACCGCGAAAGAGTTGGAAAAGGGGGTCTATTATGAAATTTATCCGTCTCGGATTTTTCCGTTAACGGATAAATCCGTGCTATTATGAACCTTAAAAGCAAAATCGAATCGGATTTTTCCGAGTACACTAGAAAAAATCCGCTTGCTATTTAGTTGACGTATTTTGTATTCGATTGAACTTATTTTTACGTTTTATCAAGATATAGTAAAAAGTGATTTATATTTTATTAATATTAATAAAATAAATAAATTAATAATATTTTATAGTAATTCTAAATAATTATAACTCACAAATTGAAAATGTAATATTTTATTATAATTTTTTTTTAATAAAATATAGATAAATTTTGTTTATACCAATTCGATAATACAAGTTTCATAATAGGGTAAATCCGTGTCGAATCGAATATTTCCGTTAACGGAAAAATCCGAGACGGATAAATTTAATAATAGCCCCCCAGCCTAGGCCCATAACAGATTGCAGTGATAATAAAAAATAAAAAAAGGACTCAAAACAATAATAGAAATAAGAAATCTTAATCCTCCACACTAAGAGTGTGTCTCAATTGGTTTACATATTGCATAAACTGTAAACTGAATAAAAATGTGAAACTTTTTATCTGGTTCAAGAGCTGATAAACTTTTTATATGAGAAACATTTTGCTGACACAAAATAGTTGTTTGTAAATAGAAGTTTGAATTTAATAAAAATCGTAATTTTGAGTTATAACCAACCGTATTTGAAAGCTATATTTTGGAACAGCATGAATTATTTTTTCCAATTTTTATGTTTTACACGTTCATAATTACGTTAATGCCCCTATTATGGTACTCACCTCACCTCAACTCACCGAGAAATACGTCATAATGGTGACTTGAACTCACCGTTTTGAAATATTTGATATTATACAAGTTGCGGTGAGGTGGCTCTAGTGTCAAATATACTCACCAATAATATACTGGTGAGGTCATAGTAATGTTTCAAGATGGATAGCAAAAAACGAAAACGTAAGTAATCACGATGGATAGCAAAAAACGTAAGATTTTTTTCATAATAATTTTTTTATAGGATTTCGTTTTATAAAATTATTGCATAATAAAAAAAAATTCTATGCATAAAATAAGAATTTCTAATGAAAAACACACGAAACGTCAATACTGTGAAAAATGTATACCCAAAACGCAAAAAATTACAATATTTCCAACTTAACAGCTAATGGAAATTGTCATAATAAACAAACACATCTCACCAAAATAAAAACGAGCACCATATATACTGTTTATATTGGAGGTTGAACCTAGGTCGAGTCAACTTGTAGTTATCCTCAGGTTAACCTTGAAGTTAACTTCTTGTGTTTATATTGGAGAGTTATCTTAAGGTTGAGTCGAAACCAGGTTATAGATGTCAAAATCATTCTAATTTTTTCCTTCAAAAAATTATTCTAACTTTTTCTTTCGAACTAGTTACATAGAAAATTATTTAAAAAAAAAATAAAATAAAAAACGAAAAAAACACAAAAATATGCCGCCGAATTTAACCACAGACGCGCTCGTACAAGAAAAATGAAAAATCGCCATTTTTATTTTTAAATTTATTGATTTTTTGTTGTTGTTGTTTTTCGACTCGACTCTGGGCGTTTATACTAACCAGAGTTAACTCGACCTAAGAAATTTTTTGGATTGAGTCGAGTTAACTCCAAGTTATCTTTTGGTGTTTATATTGGAGGTTGAACCGGGGTTCAACCTCCAATATAAACAGTATAATAATACAAAAATCTAACTCACACGACTTGGATGGGTGAGGTGACTCACTCGGTGAGGTGAGAACCATAATAGGGGCATAAGTATCAACCGTACAATTGTCAAAAAAATTAAACCAGTTGAAACAGATAAAAAGTAAAAAAATAAAAATTACCACGAATAAATTTTACAATATGTATACTGGTGAGTTCATTTTACAAAATTATTGAATACAAAATATTTATAGGCACAAAATAGAGTTTCTAATGAAAAAGACACGGAACGTTAATATTGTGAAAAATGTATTTCCCAAAACACTAAAATTACAATATTGCCAACTTAACTAGTTGAAATTGTCATAATAATACATACCAAAATAAAAGCGAGAACCATAATACAAAAACCTAACTCACACGACTTGGATTGGTGAGGTGAGAACCATAATAGCGGCATATGTATTTTGTTGATAGCACAAGTCTTTCAGAAAATGTGGATTAACACGTTCGCGGACGCTTTCAAAATGTGTTTAACACAAATTTGATAACTTTTGTAATTGCAATGATATTTCGTCGTGGAAAGGAATGTATTGTTGAGAATTAACAAATATGTAGTCTTATTTCTTAAAAAAGGAAAAAATTGAATGACTGTTTTTCGCGAAAGTGTTAAAAAATGAAAAAGGTGTATGAATGCTATAGCATTCACTTCCGTGAACGTGTTAAGGCCTTGAATATAAATTACAAAGAGGCATTAAATACTAAATTGCTAACTAACACTTTCGAGTTTGAAGGCGAATACTCTGAAACAAAGAAAATATCATCAGGGGCCCCATTAAGTTTTCTTAATGGGGCCCCTGATGATATTTTCTTTTTCGCACGACATCGCATTTTTGTATTTTCATACGACATCGCATTTTTGTATTAAGGTGGATTTTTGCTATATATTATATTTGAAAAATACGAATCCTCAATTCGCTATTTCCAACAAAGTAACTGACATCTGGTGAACAAAACATGAATCGCAGTTTGCTATGAAGCAAGGGGGGTCAAAACTGTCATAACAATCGATTTGACAATACTCGCCCCCCTTGTAGACGTAGAAACTAACGCTATCTACATTCGATGAAAATCGCCAATAGCAGTCGGATGTCGCATCAGTTATTATAAATATGTGATAAACTTTTTTTTATGTGTACATTATTTTTTTAATAAAGTACAACACAACCTCATTTAAAAATTTCTTAAAACGAAATATGTATTTATATTTATTTAAAGAGTAAATAAATGCATAAACACTACGAAAGATTAATTGAGGTTATAAGAACTGACAGATGTTTTAATGACGTAAAAAAAAATTCCCATTCTCTATAGGAAATGAGATATGTGATAATCGCATTTCATAATACACAAGCGGCGGATCTCTTAACGAGATGAGTGAACATTTCAATATCCAGCTGGTCTGGGTTCCGGGCCATTCTGACGTTGAGGGAAATTGCAGGGAAGATGAATCAGCAAGGTACGGGTACGACTTTTCAACTGGAACCACGAAGAGAATATTAAGGAAGACTTATGTCTAAGCTGGGGGCCTATTATGAAATATTTTCGATTTCGTAAAATTCGATCCGCCGCGAAAATTCGTATTATGAAATTTTTTTGCTTTCGTAAAATTCGAAAATCGTAAATCCGCAATATTATTATTATTATTTTTTTTTTTTTTTTATTTAATAAATTTATTTATTTATACAATATTACAACTGATTCAGAGATCATCTAGTAATTTATTTTTCTTAAATTAAGTTCTCGGGTTAAGATGAGTAACCTATTGGTTACTCATTTTATAGTACTTTCTTCTAAAACAAACTGCCCAGCTCCAGAGGTTCCTGCCTTTGGAGTCTCCTCACGCCGTTAGTGGTGTCCAACATACGACGGATATCTGCATTTTCGTGTAGAGATAAGCGCTGTACGTGTTTCCTTGCATGATTCTTTATTTCATCGGTGACGTATTCCATCTTCAAGTCTCTATGGATGTTGTCATTCCTAATGTACCATGGGGCGTTCACAATCCCTCGTAGCACTTTATTTTGGAAGCATTGTATCATTTGTACATTGGTTTTCTTGGCACAACCCCAAAGCTGGATACCATAGGTCCATACTGGTTTTAACATTTGCCTGTATAGAAGCAATTTGTTGTGTATTGAGAGCTCAGAGTTTCTACCCATGAGCCAATACATTTTTCTATATTTGATGTTTAACTCTTCTTTTTTCTTCTTGATGTGTTCTTTCCATCTTAGCTTAGCATCGAGGGTCATGCCAAGGTATTTAGCTGTATTTGCATATGGAATTTGGTTTGAGTTGAGAACCACGGGAATACAGTTTACATTTTGATTTGTAAAGTTGACGTGTACTGATTTGGCTTCATTTAATGAGATGCGCCATTTTTTAGTCCAGTTGCTCACCGTGTTAACTGCACTTTGAAGTTTGCTTGTTGCTTCCGAAATATCTTTTCCAACTGCTAGAATAGCTGTATCGTCTGCAAATGTTGCTACTGTGGTACCTTCAATATTCGGTAAGTCTCTCGTATAAAGAATAAACAGAATAGGTCCAAGTACGCTACCTTGTGGTATACCTGCTGATATTCTTTTTATTTCAGAGTACTCATTTTCAAATTTGACTCTAATGTGTCGATCAGCTATGTACGATTTAAGAATTTGATAAAATTGCTGAGGCAGGTCTCGATGCAGTTTAAATTCAAGCCCTTGGTGCCAAACTTTGTCGAAAGCTTGAGCTACATCTAAGAAAATACTGGAGCATATTTTCTTATTCTCGAGTGCATCCTCAATGACATCCGTTATTCTGTGAACTTGTTCAACTGTAGAGTGATTTTCTCTAAACCCAAATTGGTGTGGTGGAATTAGGCATCTCTCTTCTATTATAGGTTTGAGTCTTTTCAGCAACAGTTTTTCAAATATTTTTGATATGATTGGAAGTAGTGATATCGGTCTATATGATTTTTTATCGTTTCCTGGTTTGCCTGGTTTAGGAATCATTATTACTTCGGCCACCTTCCATTGTCGTGGAACATATTTCAATCTGAAAGCTGCATTAATTATTTGATTTAATTTACGCAAACCTTTCTCGGGAATGGCTTTCACAATTTGCCCAGTTATTAAATCATAACCTGGAGCTTTTCTAATACTTAAGTTACTATTGATTTCAGTTTTAAGCTCCAATAAAGTCACATGCCTTATGTCAAGATCATCTGCTTTGTTTACGACTGTTGTATTTTCATTTGCTGTTTGCCTCGGCAACGGTTGGAAAGTCTCTTCTAAATAAGCAGCAAATAGAGAGACTTTCTGTTTGTCACTTTTAGCCCATGAACCATCATCGCATTTGATAGGCGGCACATGCATTTTGGATCTTTTTAGTCCCTTCGTTGCTTTCCAAAGCGAGTAATCGTCATCCTTTAATTCAGAAAGACCTCGTAGTCGCTTAGTTATGCTTTCGTTCTTTATTTCTTTTGTTAGTTGTTTTAATTTGTTGCACAAAAAATTTAGAATAGTTTTGTGTTGCGGTGCAGGAGAGTGCTGCCAGATTTTGCGAGCTTTCCGTTTCTCCCTAAGTAGCTCTCTGACTTCAAGAGGACAGTTATGTTTCATTATAGCGTTCATTAAGCCGCTTGTTGGATGTTGTTATTAAATATTTCTAGTTCATCTTCCAACTGCACCTTCGTTCTAATTGGTTCGCCGAGATTTGTTCGATCTTCTACTAATTTCTTGAATAGATCCCAATTGGTTTTATTGCTTGTTAACTTAGGTGAATTATCTTTTTTTATTATCATTGTACTCAGTGTCATGATCACAGGTGAGTGGTCAGATGATAGTCCTTCACTATTTTCAATGCATGTGTAGTCCTCTAAAACTCCTTTTGTTACAAAGAAGTCAAGAAAATCTGGAATTTTATGTATGTCAGCAGGCCAATATGTTGGTTTATCGCCAGAGAGGAATTCACAGTTATTCTCGCGAGCTGCATTAAATAACTCTTTCCCTTTAGAGGTTGTAAGTCTAGATCCCCAATAGGTGTTCTTTGCATTAAAATCACCGCCTATGATAAAATTTGATCCTAGTGATTTAAAAAGTCGACTGTAGTCTTCTTTTTTTAATTAATGGCGTGGGGGACAGTAAATAGAGGAGATACTGAGTTCCCTATTATATATTGATTCAACTATTATGGTTTTAACCTGCATAATTTCTTCCTCAATGCCGGGCACTTCGTAATGTTTAATATTATTTTTAACAATTACGGTAGACCCGCCTCTAGCGTTTCCTCCTGGATGAATAACATGGTAGCATTGATAGTTACGTATTTTAATAAATGAAGTTTCTGTTAAATGAGTTTCCGAGACAAGACATACATCTATTTTTTCTAAGTTTAGAAAAATTTCTAGTTCTGGAACATGCTGTGGTAATCCATTCGCGTTCCAAATAACAATTCTAAATGATCTATTCATTTGATTAGTATAGCATTGATGTAAGCTCATTGGTAGCTTCTTGTCTATCTAGCCGCTTATATATAGCTTCTAGACCACGTTCTTGTTTTGCTAGGCGTGCATTTATCGTTTCTATACTTCGAAATATCCTTTCTAGTGGATTTTCTTCAATAGTATTCTGTTGCGTTATCTGAGAGTAGGATCTCCTCTCTGGCCCTATGGGCTCTGGTTGTGTCTGCACTCTAGTTGTAGTTGGAATCCTTTCTCTTCTAACATTACTGTTTTGAGTCGATTGGCGTGTTTTATTTCTTAACCTTTGCAGTTGTACCGCTACTTCGCATCCTCTATAGTTGGCTGGGTGTTGTCCTTTACAGTTTATACACCTTGCAGGTTCGGTTCGACTAAGAGAACAGTCTTTCGCGTTGTGTCTGCCGGCACATTTTACACACCTAACATCTCTCCCGCAATATCTTTGGGTGTGGTTATAAGCTTGACATTTCTTGCATTGAGGTATTAATCTCGTGTTCTTTTTCAGTGGTTCTATTTTAACCCTCATATTAAGTTTTGCTTTGATATTAAATATATTTTCAATTTTTTCGCTTTTGTTGAATGTGAGCATGAATAGCGGGAGCCCTCTTTTAACGATCTTGGTTCCTTGACTATTTTCAACTTTCTCTCGTTTAAGGATATTGACTGCGTCTTCAATTTGCAGTTCTTTCATTTTGAGATCTTCTATTATATCCTCCTTCCTGCAGGTGGGATGTAGACCTCTGGCCATAACCTTGATGTTTCGGTTATTTTTGTCTTCATATGTATACCACTCTTTACCTTCTTCAGTGAGCTTTGTGGCTAAAGCTCTGTATGCATCGGGATCTCTTGTGTTTATCTTCCAAACATTATTGTTTAGTGCAACTACTTTATAGTCGTTTGTGGACACTGATTTCATTAGAGCTTGGATATTCGCAAACTCAGTAATGCCTCTCACATTAATTGGCGGTGGTGCTTTGGTCTTCATTGCAACCTTTCGTTGTTCTTGTCGCTGGTGAAGTTGGGGTACAGGCACTGGATTGACAGTTTCATTAACTTTTGCTTGCGAGAGCTCCTCAACTTCTGGCGAGAATTCTGCTCTTCGTTTTTTCCTTGGTCTTTTCTTCTGTTTGTGTATCCAATCAGTTTCTCTTGCAAGTTCCTCCTCATCTGTGTGGAACTCAGCGTCAGTACGGGCAAGGGTACTGGTTTCGTTATAACAAGTAAGAGGAGTTTCCACAACCTCTATCAGATTGGGCTTCTTTAGCTCCTCGTTTTCTTTCTTTAACTTAGCGATTTCATTGCTAAGTTGCGATGCGACTTTTTCTATTTCACTCAGTCTTCTGCGTAGTTCAGCATTTTCGATTTCCTGCTGAGTTGCGAACTCTATTTGTCTAGGTGGTGACCTAGCTAATTTTGAACTTCGATCGAATGGGTGCAATGGTTGGCTCACCCCAGAATCCTTTGAGCCGGCCTCGTTAGAGGGTGGATTAGCCAACTGAGCAGTTGGTGTACCACCTGGAGTAAAAATTCCTTTCTGTTGAAAACTCATTGCATTATAATGAGTTTTCCGCATTATACTCATGATATAGTATATCCGCACTATTATGAGCCAAAAAAAAATCAAAATCGAATTTTACGAAAATTAAATGTCAAAATTCGACTGCTCTATAGGTGACGAATATCGTATTTACGAAAACAATAATGTTTACTTATTATTTTTTTATTAAAATAAAATACTTTAATTGTTTTTTAAAATGTAAGTTACTCAATTATTTTATAATAATTGACTAGTATAGTTTATTACAGTTAATTTGAAACTTGTATTATTTAACTAAAACCAACACAAAATAGCATAGTTCATGGTCTTAAATTTTACGACAAAAATTTCATAATAGGAATATTCGTGGCGGATCGAATTTTCGATTTCGTATTTTACGAAATCAAAAAAAAAAATCATAATGGCCCCCTGAATGCGACAAGCCGTAACAAAGCAGTTGCTTTATCAAATGCTAAATGGCTTGCTAGTTCAAATGGTAGGGTAGGTTGCGAAGCAAGTATGACCTGTGCTGAACTTGAAGCGCTCCTAAATACTAATCACACTAAGGAAGCGTGATTTAGGTAGAATCGTAAGCATACTTACCGGACACTGCCTCTTCGGAGATCATGCGAGAAGACTGGGTCTGGATGCAAATGACTTCTGCAGAAGCTGCAAGGACGAGGAGACTATTGTTCACTTCCTATGCTCATGCCCTGCGCTAGCTGGTAGACGACATGATTACTTGGGCAAATACACTATGGACGGCCTCTCTGACCTCGAAAGCTGTAATGTGCGAGATCTTTTACGCTATATTAATAGTACTAAATGGGTTTAGAGAGTTTATGATATCGGATTCTGTGATATCACAACGGGCCATAACTGACCTAAGTGTGCGATAGCAGCCACTGAAACTTAACGTAACGTGTGCGGATGATACGGTTATGTTAGCACTGGCGGACAACATAGTAGAAGCAAACTGCAAAGAGCCACTAACATTGTCAGTATTTGGACGAAGGGCGAATAGTACATTTAACAAAAAGGTCAACTGGATGCAAACTATAACGGCAAATTCTAAAACTTGTGTGGACTTATGGTATTCAGTTCTGCAGGTGTACAAGGAAAACAAGTGTCATCAGTCATTTAAATGTATGTACGCACCTTCTTCACCCAAAATCAAACATCTTTCAAAAATTCCCTAACTAGATTAAATTAAAGATTTGTTAAAAATCTTTCCAAAAAACATTATTTAGATTTTAAAATTCCTATTTCAGGGCTAAATTCGATTCAAATGGGAATAATTCTAAACTTTCAATCAACTGTAGATGAGGTTGTCTGTAGAAACAAGAACAAATCTGAAATAGTCAAAATTCGTAATCATCTTTCTAATTTATTAATCACTTCCCATAAAGAGATTTCTGATGAATGTAATAAGTTTTTAAAAGCCAATGCTACGCGAATTATAACTAACTCGGACAGTGAGGAACACACAATTTTGCCGCACAGCCGCACAATGTCTTTTGCTGCAAATGGATTTGGTTATTCTTAGCATGTGGGCGCAAGATCAGAGTTATATCTTTTGGACAAAACAACTCCTTCGCTCCGCCTCTCTCGCTCAGCAAAAAGGATTGTTGAACTAATATACAACCGTTCGAGAAATACACTTACTCTTCCATCATTTCGGGAGCTAACTTTACTTTCACTGAGCTACCTTTTCGCCTTCGTGGTGTTAAATTTTTTTATTCCAAGCAACAGCTGACAATAGTCGAATTGACTATCTCATCACAATTTCATGTGATATCCTTTTTTAGCACTTCCTGTTATGAAAGATTTGTTTCCGTAAGGGGCCCATATAATTAAATTCAATTGAGCTTGAGATGTGTGTAAAGTTACTTTATTTTCACAATATCAACCATAGTTTTTGTTTGCTGTGGATAATCATCTATTTGCAAGAGGTCAGGAATCATATCGGGGGAATGCATCATCTAATTGCAAGAGATCAGTATAGCAGACTACAAAGGAGGATACGAAACGGGTGCTTTTCATGTATACCAAATATTGTTAGAGTTCTGTCACAATGCTGTGTTGACACCGAGAGGCTACCAGCATTAGTACTTTTCTTGAAGTGAACGCACTCTGTTCACGGAAAGGAGTCTATTACTAAGTACCGGCCTTTGGCTTCAGATGGCATTAAATTGCAAGCAAGAAGTCACAATGAAATGCAACTATTTAGACTACCTTAATTAATTGGCCTTTTGACATTGGCCTATTCAGCAATTTATTAAATTTCATGCTTAATTGTCTAATTCGGAAATACATTAATTGTTGGACACTCACAGAATAATAGTTTTGTACTTTCAAAACGCACATCGAATATAATTTTTTAAATTCGAATCAATCGTTTTAGAGATATAACCGTTTATTCAACATGGAGTACTTCGGTGGAAGGATTTTTTAAGATCAAGGTGTGCAACTGTACCATTTATGTCGACCACTTGCGGGACATGCTGTAGACATCTAACGCAGACCGGCCGAATAACCACAATTTGTTTAAATCGTAAAAAGGCTTCGTTAATTATTCATCTAAATACCAAACCATAAGTTTATTTAAGTTCTAGTTCACTCAATTACTATTTAGTTGTTTGATTCTCATGCTAATTTATACACTAATTGAATAAACTGAAATTTGTTTAAAACCTCATCAACAGTTAATTGATTAAAGTTCCGCTATTCAAATGTTGCATTAAGAAAAGTAAGAAGATCCAATTAGATATTCTTCATATTTTTATGCAGATCAAAATAATTGGAAATAGGAATTGCATACTGCAGTTTCAGTTCGATTTTCAAGCAGAAGAGTAGTCAACACATTTTAAGATTAATAATGGATAAGTGGACAAACAAGGTGGCTGTGGTGACTGGTGCAAGTTCTGGTATTGGTGCATCAATTGTAAAACATTTTGTTAACTCTGGCATAATAACTATTGGATTGGCTAGACGATTGCCTCGAATGGAACAAATTAAAAGTGATCTAGGTGAAAATGGTGCAAGGTACATGCATTGCTTCGAGTGCGACGTATCGAATGAAATTAATGTTAAGAAAATATTCGCTATGATTGACGAAAAATTTGGGACGGTCAACATACTTGTGAATAATGCTGGTATTATGCGGCACGCACTGCTATTAAGCGACGACGAATCGAATATGGATGTTCAAGAAACAATCGCAACAAATTTATTAGGAGTGGCTTACTGTTCCCGTGCAGTTTACCGTCGGCTAAAGGTAACTGATGATTATGGATTTATAATTAACATCAATAGTATTTTTGGACATAGCGTGCCACTATTTCCGGGCGTACCACCACCCTACAATATATATGCAGCTACAAAACATGGTCTAACCGCAATGACCGAAGTAATGCGACAGGAATTAATTTATTTGAAATTAAATAAAATTCGCGTTACCTCGATTAGTCCGGGTTTGGTGGAAACAGAGATTATGCATAACGCGGCTCATCAGGCCAGAAGCATTGATATAATGAATATGCCACACTTGCAACCGGACGATGTATATGAGAGTGTACGATATGTGCTATCGACACCTTACAATGTCAATGTTAAGGAGATAATAATTCAACCAGTTGGAGAACAAGCTTGATGTGACCGTGAATTATTTTTCTGTTTCATTTATTTTGAATCGTCATAAAACGTAAATAAAAAAATTATTTTTTTATCAATTATCATTAGCACAGTGGGGTTACAACCTACGAAAATTTTTGTCAACAGAGATAAAATTGGCTTGTTCAAGTAAGACTTAATTTTGCTGGAAATTGCTGATGGTTTCCTCTCATACCAAAGTTTTTGGTATTAAATTGTTGGTGCTGGTTGACTATAGCCTAATTTACTATATATCCCGGACTCATCAAATATTTCGGGGACAATTTAATTTATAATCCATAAAATAAAATTTCGTGAAGTGTTTATGCTATGAAATAAATGCTTTAAATTGATAAGATAATAAAGTGATTTATTTTAAAATCTTACAGTCTACGTTAATTTAAGTGTGTTCTGGTTGGCGTTGGTTTCGTTGCATGCATTTAATATTTTAACTGTTTAATTTCACAGGGTGGCAAATCCGAGAGAAAAATGTAAGTTGTAGCCATCCCAAAATGTTGAAACTATTACATAGTTCGAAGTGGCGCGTATGATGTATAATTCAGGTCCAACACTGCGGCCGAAATTTAGCAAAGGTAAGAAAATTAAAACGGTTTATTTGTGGCACAATAGGTACAATGACGAAGACGTGAATATGAATTGCAAAGTTGGTGGTATGTCGGTCATAATTGATTCTGGTGCAAAACGAAATCTTATTGCCGAGTACCAAACCAATAAAAATACATCCAAAAGTTCTTTAAAAATCTTTCTATAACCAATTTGCTCATAATTTCTTATTCATCACGACATTCTAAGTAACGGTATATTTGGTAACGTGAGCAAATCCAATGAATTTCAGTTGAATAAATAATTTTTGTTTTTCTTTAAATTTAGCAAGGTATAAGGGGTAAGCCTTGCCAAATTTGAAGAAGTTCAACATCTTTTTATTCACCTTATAATGTCATTGGATTTGATCACCGTTGCTTAGAATGTCGTGTTGAAGAAGAAATGATGAGCAAATTGGTTATAGAAAGCGCGAATTTCAAGACCACCCGAAATTTGGAAAATCGTAGGATCGGCTGGTTGTAGTGATTTAAGATTTTTTCACAACTGAGGGCGAAAATTTTCGTCTGAAGACGGCATTGATGCGACGGCATTACTTTAGGTAATGTGAGAGCGTTAACCAATGTTTGTGATTTGGTTTGAAATCTGATCGAACTTCTCTGATTGATATTTGTCTTTTGTTTTGGTAGTCTCAAACGTTTTACACAATCCTCGGTGACAAATGATGCCTATAGCATCGGTAACATGATCCGATGCCGGTAGCATCGGTAACATGATCATAAGGTAACAATACTGTGTAATTGCAACTGTTGCTTGGTTTGTATACCCAATGTCATGGGTTTGGTTGGTAGTAATACTGTGTGTGTGTATTCCTCGGATTGATGTCTTTTGAGTTTAGGTAATTGCGAGGTTGGTTGCAAAAGTGGTGGTGACGGGTTAAGTGGGATTCCAATGTTGATTGGAGAATCAGACGTTGTTGATGTGATGCATTCGAATCATATAACAGGTTAATATGGGGTTTCTGGCATATTTGACACTATATGATTTTCATTTGCGAACTGTATAACCGAATGCGAGTGGCTTAAGCAATTGTAACACCTCGACTTCGCATTTGATTACAATTCCTCCTTTTTAGAGGTCAGAGCGGATGCACGTAAAGAAATTAGAGCAATCGTACACGGTAAAAAATGGGACGTCTTTCCAATTTTGGTAGTCAAAATGTGGTTAGTCAAATATCATTCAAAAAAAATATAGTACGTCAATTTTATTACCCGTTTAGTTTTCAAATATTTTTTTAAATTTTTTCGCAAAAATTCACATACAAATCATTATCAATCTGAAATTTTCACTTCCTTAAAATAAGGATTAGTGTAAATTAACATAAATTACTTAATTTTGTATAATAAGGAAAAACATTTTTACCTATAAATGCAATAAAATTATAACTAAAATATTGGGTTAGATTGACGACCCAATAATAATAAGGGACGTTAAATTTGACTACTTTCATTATTACTATTTATTCGTAGGTGATCACTAGACGTGAAATATAATAACTTTTTCACATTTTCTCCCAATACTCTCTTGTTTCTTGCTTAGTAAATTTGTGCACCTGCATCTCCCAACAGTGCAGTTTTGATTTATATTTTAAAGAAAAAGGGTGTATAGTGTTTGTTGTGAGATTAATGGTGGAAAAATTTTATTATTAAAAGAAAAACTATTTGGCGTCATACTTGTTGGTGATTTTTTTTGTGAATTGAATTTAATTTGTGAAAACTGTATATTGTGAGAAATCATACATATATCAAGTGAGTGCAACTGTAAGCAAGATATATAGGTAATAATAATTTTAGTTTTTCTCGTAAATTTTTAAAATGGACGATTTGTCAATTTAATTAATAAATACAACTTGCGATGATCCTCCGTTGCGTTCAACAAAATAGCAAATTGTTTCCCAACTTACGTTGACGTAATAAATTCAGGTGATTGTATTATTTTATAAATTTAGTTTCTTTTGTAATCCCGCCATTTTTACTCGCAAACACATTTGTAGAAATTTAATTTTCACTCCTATTGATTTATTGAAATTTCGGTGATGAGTAAAAATTTTCAAATATTGTTAGCGTGTATTGCGTATAGATTATTATTTATTTTCTTATTGTTTCTTCTTTGTCAATCAAAAATTGTACGTATTTTTCAGCTCGTTTAAATTTTGAAATACCAAATTTCATTTTATTGAAACTTGTGGATGCTGGTTGTATAGAAACCCCGAATCTTTGTATCAAGAATATGTTTTAGTTGAAGTCACACAAACAGAACTTACATCCATAAAGGAACCACTTTACCACACAATAACAGTTAACGAAACGAAAGGTAGTGGTAACATTAAAACGGCGGATGAGTGGAAAAATCCAGACTTTTTAGAAGTCCAAGTTAAACAGGTAAATTCGATGAAACATCGATGAAACTTTAGTAAATTTTCACTTTTTAAAAAATCTTAGCTGTTCTGGAGAATTAAGAGAAGGGCTATTTATTGTAGAAAGCGTAGCGAACAATTTGCCTGTTTTTAAGAAAAAGTAAAGTTGTTTTGTTGTAGTTCCGAATTTTTTGTATTATGTTTGAAATATGAAACAAAGTATTTTAAGGAAAACATGCAAGCATATGAGATTATTTCAAATGAAAGTGACACATATGAAACTGTTAATGTTAAATTGTTGAAATATCAGAATATTTTTAACTTAATAGAATTAATAATAAGCTGTATATTGTACCTAAAATTAGAATATACCATAAGTAATCTAATTTTAAATTTTCATTTGAAACTAAGTAAAAGATTGTTAATTTTAATAAAAAAAAACCTTATTTAGTTGTAATAAATATGTATGTAAGTAACATAAACTGAATTAAAACTAAAATATTTTTAAAAATCCAATGTTTTTTAAGTTTAACGGGAGGATGGAGAGGAGAATGGTTTAACAAAATAATATATTATTAAAGGTAGTTTTGGGTTGATAATGACGTCTCTTATAGTAAGAATAATTGACCTAAGAGAATGTTCTTATTTTCACTATCACAATGTATTGTTTTGACTCTAAATAGTTGTTTAATGTTACTTTCAGCGATAAACATAAATGACGTCTCATTTTATACATATTAAATGCTTCCAAGATTTAAATCTATTTTTCTTTGGGGGGTTAATATTATTTCTATAATTTCTTTTAATTACCAGACGTTGTGTTTTCTATTTGGTTTACCATGGGGAGTTAAATTTCATTCTCTTTACTTCTCATAGGTGACCATTTTTGGACACTACTTTTAATAAAATATGTATGTTAATTTATTTTTCACGTCTGTAAAATTGTTATAAACTACCTATCGTAAAAAGAATCCTGCGGGTAGTTGTTTTTCACGTTTCGAAGTTAAGTTCTCGCTGGTGTAAGCCAAAAGACGTCAAAAAAAACGTCTAATTTCTAACCGTGTAACCAAACTTGTAGCGTAAATCACTTCAAGTGTAAGAAGTTCGTATACGGCCTCCGCTTACAACTTAAACTACCTATTGTGTAATACCGAGCACTTGCTTTCCCAATGTCTAAGGTTTAAAAAAATTAACGTATGCTAACTTGGTTTCATTTGAGCATGAAAGACCTTGACACATGCTTCCGTTATGTGGTAAAGTGCGGTATTTAACAGTGTGCCTGCATTAAAACGTCAAATTGCATCATTTAATAGAGCGACCGTGTGTTGTGAGGTTTTATCGAATTAGTCTGAAAGTGAATTTGAATCCAGATCTATTTCAAACATTTTCTTCTGATCGTTTACGATTTACGGATTCAGCCTTTTTCTTGTTATCTTTGCATCAGCCTCGGCCCCAGACGAGGATCTCTCTACTCTTTCGAGGTTTGCTTTTCCCGTCCTTACTTTTACGCCGTTGCCAGCCAATTCAACGACAATTTTCATAGAACCATCTGCACATTGCATATAGCTTCATGCCAACCTACACTGACATGGAGGTTCAACCCCATGAGTTCTGCACTCCGACAGGGAGTCATTCTCTTTTGCCTCCTGTCAGTATTCGAACCCGGTACTTCCTGATCAAAACGACAAAGCTTTAACCACTTTGCAGTTTGGCCGATTAAGAATTAAATAGACAAGCTATTGGTTTTTTCTAATCGAGCCGGTAATACCCTCCAACCTTGTATCAGCATCAATAAACCGGAGTTTCCAGTTTATTTTTGAGCTCTTTTGTATGGAAAGAGGCATGTATTTTGTATAATTTACACGATTTAATTGGTTAGAAAGGCGGGATGATAAAATCCAGCAAAACCGAACTTCACTCAGTACATCACTCATCTCCAATATTTTTTTTTATTTATCAAAAAGAACAAATTACAGCCGAGTTTTAAGAACTCCGATACTTTCGTCACTTTTGACGAATAACAGCTTGTTATTAATATAAATGATTAGGTTAACATCTTTTCGTTAACGAAACTTTGTAGCCCGTGACTGGTTTTACAGTTACCCCATACTCAAAAAGTACATCTTCCGCTTTTACATTGGTTGTAAATCGAAAATTAAGGATCAAATGCGCAATAATGATACGCAACGAGGTTATACCATATTTATACCCTACGCAATTACGTGGTCCATAACTGAATGGAATGAAACTACAAGGATGCCGCTTGCGAATATTTTCGGCTAAAAAGTTATTCGGATTGAATTGAGTCACGTTTGGACCCCAGATACTTTTTCTTCTATGTAAATTATCAATGGGTATTATAATATCGGTGCCAGCTGGAATTATCCCATCCTCTGCAAATAAAAATAGTCGATTTAAACAAAGTCCACCAGTAAATTTTTAGAAATCAAATACCAACCAAGCTGAATATTTGCTTCAGATTTTCGCATAATTATAGGTACTAATGGGTAATATCGTAGTGCTTCTTTAACCACAAGAGTCAAATATGGTAGCTGTGCAAGTTTATTCCAATCCAGATCCTCAGACAGAAACATTATTGATTTTAGATTGGTATACAGTTCCTCCTGTACTTGTGGATGCATTGCCAAGCATAAAATTACATTACCAACAGCGGTTGTTGACGTATCTGTTGCGGCGATCAAAACTTGCCCCACATTTTCTTCCAATTGTGCTTCAGTCATTCGATTGTGAAATGCCATTCGATACAACCGTTTTAAAAATCCGTCTGGACGATTTCGCATCTCATCATCAGTTTCCAGTTTTTTTGCATCTTCTTCAATTTCCGGCAAATAATTTTGTTTTCCTGCGACAAACGCGGCATCAAGTACTTGCGCTAGACTATAAAGTATTTTTTGATCGCGGGGTACCAAACGAAATAGCTTCTCAAAAAAGATTTCAATAATAGCAAAATAAAATTTTACCAGACGTTTACCCGCCAAATTCAAACCTTCCTCGATTACCTCGAAACATTTCTTCAACGTATTATTATCGAAACTGTAATCCATTACGACTGTTAACGCAATATCCATTATACGGTATCCTACACTGTCGATTAGAGATATTTCACCACGGTCACAAAACGGAGTTAAATCTTCTACAAGCTTATGTGCGATTCTGTTCATTGTTGGGATTTGTTTAACAACATTCTGAAATGTAAACGGCGTGTTAAGAAAACGCCGATGACTTTTCCATAGTTCAGCTGCACACAAAAACCAAAATCATTACATTTTCAATAATTCTATATATTCAGAAAACTTACGATTTGCTGTAATTAAACCAGCCCCCGTACCCGCTAATGCACTATATGGTGTACCTTTTTCTAAGCATTCCATGGAGTTCAGTACAGTTTGAACATCTTGTGGTGTATTTAAGACAATCACAAGTTTTGAGAATATCCATAATTTAGCGGTCCGTTCGGTTTTTAAAGCTTCTGAGCAAAATTCCCTAATTTTTTCTGACACGTTATGTATTAAACGACATAAATACACAAATTATGCTTAAATATTTTCGATTTAAAAACACAATTTATATTACCGTGTGGTGATTTCCATAAAAAGATCCGCAAATGTCCAATAATAGGCAATTCCTGGTCACCAAGAGATACAAAATTTTCAATTAATTTAAAATATTCTCGATTCACTATCCGGTAGTAGACCCAGTATGTGAGAGCGCTTAAAATTATTAACCCGATTGTTGCAAACATTCTTTGTTAAATGACTATAAACAAGTGCGCGATGAACATAATCTTATCTGTTTGTTAATGACAAACTGATATTGTTTTTATGAAATAGTTTTGACCATACTTGCACTACAGACAATCAAACGACATTTTTCATTTGAACCAAAAAAATAAAACAAAATTTATTTTTGATAATTCCAATCACATCGCGCGCAGTATCTATAACTTTTCGTTAAACTGTATATATGTTACGGTTAAAGTCAAAAATCGGTAAACGTCCGAAATTTTAATTTTTTAAATTCGTTTACACGATTCAAAACCGATAGTTCAGAGGTCCGATGGTTATTAAGTTTTTGTTGGCCTTCAACTCTACATCTTTGTAGTTTCATTTGTTTTTCAGCAGAGGGCTAAGCGGCATGAGAGGCACAATTCCATGTATACTATTCCAAATTCCAATTTGCACTAGTACCGTAAAAATACGTGAAGGATGAACCATTTCGAGAATATAGGAATCTCATAGATTTCGAAGTAGTAAAACACTTTTCCAATTTTTTATTTGGATATTGACCGATTTCTGATTTTTACCGTACGTATATGCAAAAAACCCATAACAGAACGTTAGCTGGTCATTACCCCTCTTGGTCATAAGCACCCCCTCCCCCTTTATTACCCTCGGCCGTAACACCCCGATCATTAACTCCGCCATTACCACTCGGTAATTTTCCCTTCGTGATTTTCCCCGATTGTTACCCGCACCCAGCCATTATGAATATAGTTTCGATGAATTGTATCTTAGCACAATTCGTGCTAATTTTGCACATCCGAAGGGATATCCCGTGGAGATTTTACGATTTCTCGAAATAAAATTATATCATTATATTTTATTGACAACCTTTATTTCTGTGATTACGCGTGAGTTTTGAGGGCAAATCCCACTAGAAACATGATGATTGACATAGAAATCGAAAAAAATTTACTACCTGAACTAGCTGGTGATATTCCATTTCGTCAGGAGTAACATTTTGTTTTTTAATTTTTTATTATAACGGGTTCGAGTTCAGCTTACACAACTGAATCTAAAACCATGCAAATGACCATTTTCTAAAAATGCTCCAATTGTCATCAAAAATAATGTTTGCCTAAAGTCACGGACAACTACGCAAATCAGGGCCATCAGCTGAAGCGTTTCTACTTTTTACACTTGTTACAGGCTGGCTACTGCCAACCTGCAGATTTTCACTAAGCACCTGCAGAGGCCTCCACGGTGATTTTTGCCGGCTACGTTCTCAGCGGAGAAGTGCGAAGGTCGTGGGGTTTGAGGCATGCAGGGCTCCTGGCCTACACCGTGATGATTACAGAAAGTTTAAAATAATAAAAATAACGCAAATAATAATAAACCGAGTTCCGCCGAAATTCGTCGGTCGAAACCTGAGGAACGAACCAAATAATCAAAATAAATTAAAATAATAATAATAACGGTAGAGGTGCCTTGGTGCGCGCATCCATCCGAATTCAAACGGGATCAAGCCCTGGTTACGGAATTGGATGCGGGGACCAAGGGACCGCAAACACTAAACCGACACAGAGGGAGTCTCCGCTCCCATCATACCCAACCGAAAAAATTTAATAATTCATTTTTCTATTTAAATTTACAACCAAAAAAAATAAAATCCCACTTCCCACGAAGAAACAAAAGAAGAAAGGAGTAAAAGCGGAAGAGAGAGAAACGAGAGAGAGTGAGAAAACGAGAGAGAAAGAGAACAATATACACCGAGCGCGCGACTTACGACCGTTATCTCGGCGCTCGATTACAATCAAAAGAAAAATTTTATATATATATATATATGAAAAAGAAATATTTAAAAAAAATAAATTTAGAAAAAAAATAAAAAAAAACAACAAAAAAAATGAAAATAAAAAAAATAAAAAAATAAAATAAATGTACCTTACAAATAATAAATTTATTGTTGCGGCCTTGGTGCCGTCATGCCACAGGTGATATGCCACACCCGGACCGTTGCGGTGCCTTTCACCGTTACCAAAAACAAAACGAGGTGCCGGATGGCAACCCGTTACGTTGCGGCCGACCACCGATAACCAGAACACAAGCAACCGGTTGGCTACCCGAATGTCGCGGGGCCTCTCCCCGATACCGAAATACCAACAATAGCCGGTTGGCTACCAATAATATGGCTGGCCTCAACTGGCCACCCAAAATGCGTTGGGCGTGGTACCGCCTTCGCGCTCGAGCGCGTGCCTGGTTGGGCACAATGTTGCGGGGCCTCTCCCCGATACCAAAACAAAATTTAAGAGCCACGACTCGGAAACCCGTAAAATATATTTGCGGCGCCCGTTCCACTATAAAGCCACACGTCGATAATACGGTACCCAATGACAGTTGTTGTGGTACCGTTGGTAATTACGGCACCAATTAAACTTAAAGTTATAGCACCTCGTGTTGAAAATATGGTGCACGTAACAAATTGCGACCACCGTCGATAACAGAAAACGAACGAGCCTCCGTCGGCCGTCCGTAAATCAAAATGTTGCGCCTCCGTAAAAATTCGGCCACTCAATATTTTTAACCATAAACCGAATAATTGCGTTGGGCTGCATTTAATTTGTGCGAAATATATTCAATCGGATGTTCTCCGCCTTCTGAGTCGAGTTGAAATAGTACACTGCCTACGCCGACGGCACTGGCGTCACACTGGATGTAGAAGTGTTTGCTAAAGTCGGGGTTGGCCAAGACAGGAGCGGTGGATAGCGCTTGCTTTAGTGCGACAAACGAATTTTCCGCGACGGTAGTCCATTTGAGCTTTGACGATTTACCGGTAAGGTCAGTAAGTGGCGCGGCGAGTGATGCGAAGTTCTGTATAAAGCGACGATACCATCCGCACATCCCCAGAAAGCGTCGAACCTGTTTTGTGGTCTTTGGGACCGGAAAATCCATGACCGCTTTACACTTATCTGGGTTTGTGCGGAGGCAACCGTCACCCACTATATAACCAAGATAGTTTACCTCCCGCAACACGAACTGACTCTTACTGATATTGATGGTAAGTCCTGCTTTAGACAGAAATTTCGCGACCATTTCGAGCAACTCAAAATGTTCCTCCAGCGAGGCAGAGGTGATTAAGAGGTCGTCCAAGTAGACGAAAATTTTATCATGGAGCTGGTACGGAATAACTCGGTGCATCAGGCGACAGAGCGTTTGGGGGGCATTGCACAGCCCGAATGGCATGACCTTGAAGTGGTACAAGGGCCGCCCAGGGACCGTAAACGCTGTTTTATCTCGGGATTGTGGATCGAGCTGGATCTGCCAAAAGGCGTCTTTCAAATCAATGGCTGAAATGTAGCGTGTTTGATCCAGACGACCCAACAATCCGTTGATGAGAGGCAGCGGATACGCGTCCCGGACTGTCACCTTGTTCACTTCGCGGGCATCCAAACAGAGCCGTGCCTTGCCATTCGCCTTCTGCACCAGAGTAATTGGTGAACACCACGAGCTATTACTTTCCTCGATAACGTCTAATGCCAGCATCCTGTCCAACTCATCATACATCACCTGCTGCTTCGCTGGGGACATAGCATAAAATCGCTGTTTCACGGGTTTGGCGTCACCCACATCAATCAGGTGCGAGAGCAGCGTTGTTTTTCCAAGCCCCAACTTAGCGCTTGAGGGAAAACGTTCGATTATCTCATCCAATCTCAATTTATCGGCAGGCGAGAGCGCGTGATATTTGGAAGCGTCAGCCTGTTCGGGGAAATCGTTTACAAGACTGATAGAGGAGATCTTTGGTGTAATCCTGAACCGATTCCAGAAGTCTATCCCTAGATAAAGTTCCTGGCCCAACGTGGGTACGATGTAGAGAGGCAAGGTATGAGTTTCGTTATTGAATTTAACCAAAGCGTGTATATACCCTAATACCCGTTGAGGTTGTCCACTGGCCGTTCGAATATGGGTTGGAAAAGAGTGAAATTTAGTGGCTGGATCGGACAAAAATTTTTCGGAGCCTCGACCCATCATACTTACACTGGCCCCGCTATCCAATAGTCCTTTATATGGTATATTATTTACAGTGAGGGTGGCGTAAGGCCTTTTATCCAGCGAGTCGGCGCTTATTAAGGAGGAAACTATACTGGCCCGGAGGATTTTCCGCCTTTCCCAATACTTCCGGTATCTGATTCTCCTGGTTGTGCTCGAGCAACTTTGCGATCTGACTGTATTTTCCTGCATATGCCCCCCATCAGTGGGTTGGGAGGTCAAAGACGAAACCGTTACATAAGCCCTCGTATTTGAATCCACCGGTTTATCTCTTTGGGACAAATTTGGCGGAGTGTCCGATCCGGTTAAAATATAAGGGTTTGGAGAATCATAGATGCTGGTATGTCGATCTGGCGACATGATTCGCGGATTGACGGTTCTATTGACCGGACTTACCGCGGAATACAAATTATGGGAGGTTAAAGGTTCGACGACCCCATCCGGTCGAATCGCGGATCGGTATTGTTGCCTGTCTCTTCTCGGATTCTGGGAAGGGTTGGTCTCGGTGGTCCCTGATTCCCAGATCTCCATGAACCCCGTGATGCGTTTTCCGCTTTCCCTTTACATCGCCAACATTTCGGTGTTATGGTACCTTTTAACCCACAGCGGTAACAAAAGGGACCATTTGGTGGGATTGGACAATCCACGAAGTTGTGACCAATGTCGCAACAATTGTAGCAGATGGTATAGTTGGTATTAGCCGAGTTAGGAAGATTAGTTTTCAGGGGCTCACTTACCAATCGAGTGGGGATTTTATAGGAGTCATTAGGCGCGTGCAGTGCCGAGACATATTCGTACGGCTCGGGTTGCGGCATAAGCGATTCAGATGGACCGTTACACGGCAAGCTGGCATCGAAGGCACAATTTTGTATCTCGTTTACGACGCGGCGATTGGAGAAAGCGCCCTCACTGGAGAATCGAACGCGCTTAAAGGTATCGTCCCAGGCAGAACAAGCACGAATAAGGTCGTTAATGGTGGCAAAGCGTTGATCGGTTAACTGGAATTGCAAGGCCGGTTTCATATTAGACATGAGCAATTGGATGAACTCTTCGTCTCGATACGGAGTTCGGCACTGTAGTGTCAACGCCCAGACATGATGGTAGAAGTCGACAAAATTCTCGTTAGGCTGTTGTTTTCGAGTCTCAATAGATCTGCGGATTTCATACTCAGTCCTTCGATCCTTGAATCTCTCAATGAATTGGACCTTTAGTTCCTGCCATGATGCGCAGGGATTATGACGGCGATATGTCCAATACCATTGGAGAGCTATGTCTTTAAGCACGGTACTGATCTCGACTATGAGGTGGTCTTCGGGTATCTTCATCGAAGACGCAATGGTTTCGAGTTGGAAGAAAAACATATCGACTGTTATTCCAGATGTCGAACCACTATACGAAATACCACTCCTTGATAATTGTCCCCGACTGTAAGAGTTTGAATGGTGAAGCGAAAACTCTCGATTTTCGCCTATGGGTAGGTTTTGCCCATACTCCGGTGATTGAAAATTATTTTGAGAAGCTGTTGTCGGGTTCCATTGCGTTCTAGAAGGGGAATGACTGGGATGCTTTTGAATACCTGGTCGTTTGGTACCGGAGCTGCGCATACTGGTGGAACGAGATTATATGGATTCTCGCTAATTATGTTCGGTACTGGACGTGACACGTGAGAGGTAGAGGGATTCTGCTTTGGGGACGATGCTGCAAGCATGGACACAGCCTTTCTGTCTGAATTTTTCGCACCTTCAGCAGCGGACGTTTGAGAATTATTTCGTTCGAGACTCAAAAGCATAACTTGGTCCGATAAAAGCTTAATTTGGGCCATCATAGCAGCCAATAGAGAATGGGGTTCAGAAATATGGAGTTCCGCCATGGATTGTGTCGTCGCTCCTGATTTTTCCATCCTGGGGTTAGTTCCGACGACATTCGTTGGATTGGACTCGGCTTCTGTAGGAAAAGGTCTCAAGGTTGACTCGGTTGGATTGAAGTTCGGGCTCTCCGTCTCAATAGCAATTTTCTCTGCTGAGTCGATCGACTCATCTAACTCAGTGGAATGATTTAGGTAGCTCTCTAGGGACTCCAACAAACCTAAGCAAGATTTTAATAACCGTAGGGCCGGGTCTTGATAGGTGGGGGATTGAGAAACGCGTTCCAACCGTCCACGCACTTGTGATAGACGCGACCAAATGTGTTCTGCTCGAGCCGTTCTTTCGATTTCGGGAATCGATTTTATCGAAGGAATTTCGTCTTGTAACCGAATTAGTTTATTCCGACAGCACTCAATTTCGGCGTTTGGATTTTTGCTGGCTCGACTGTGCATTCGGTTGGGAGCGTCTTTAACACCCGACTTCTCATCTGTCAATTGCCGTTGCAGCTCAACTATGGCGTCCGCAGATCCCGTCAAAATAGCGCGCAACTCACACTCCACCTCTATCTCGTCAGACTTTAAAGCCGTGACTTTCATTTTGTGGTTTTTTTTTTTTTTTTTTTTTTTTTTTTTTTTTTTTTTTTTTGGTTTATTGTATTATTATGTATTTTAATATCATCTAGTGTGATAAACAAAAATTACCGCTACTGGAAAATTTAGTATATGACAGAATACGTCGTAGAAAAATGTTTATATTAAATTAAGTATCAAAAATTCAAGATGTATGCTATGAAATTTATTACGTAGATATATAAATATATATATACAAGTATATTTCAAATTCTGGTCAGCTGAAAATGATTAGGCGGGTTTTGATGCGAATAATTAATACCCCAAATGCCCATATAATTAGAATGAAATAGAATACCGGCAGATAATGGGGAAATGATCTGCAAACTATCTGGTCTTCTATTTCTCAATCATAAAAAATAAAAATCCCAAAATTAAGATATAAAATAAAACTAGAAGGTATAAACTTTCACGAAAAGCAGTGTTGAACAAAATTAATTTAATTTGCGACTTCATAAAAAATTAAAAAATTTGATTAATGATGATTTAATAATAATATGCAATGAATAAAGATGAATAGAGTAACAAACGTATGTGCCACTCAAACAAAATTAGTGATCTGAAATTAAATTATAGAAATGGAATCAATAATACGCAGATGAGGATGAACTAGCGCAGCATCTTTTTGTCGTAGTAGGTAATTGGCATATTAGGAAAAGGAGAGAAGGAAGTAGACGAAGAAACGTTAAGTCACAATTCAGCAAATTAATGAATCGAACAGTAAAACCGGAAACTATGAAATCTGCTAAATTGCACTTATAAGTACAGGTTCAACATCAACTGAGTCAAGCAATCAAACTTCTATGAGGAAATCAAGTCAGATGATGTAAAACACTTAGCATAGCGTAGTGATCAACTCGAATTTATAACTAAACTCTATACAAAAACGTAGCAATAGGTAGATTCAAATTGCTCAAAACTACTATATAAAATTAGTAAAAAAAATAAAAAAAATTGATGAGAAAAAAAAATGAATAAATTTTATACAAACACTATGCCCGATTTCTAATTCAACAAAAAGAAAAAAATTATAAAATTTTATCCATTTTGGATATTATGAAAAAAATAGCACGTGGAAAAAACAGGACAAAAACTAAGATGGATACCGGAAAAGGAAATGATTTTGTAAGGGAAAGCCATATGTTTGGGCGCCACTGTAAAATTTGTCTAACCTGGAGAATAAACGCGAACGAAAATCAACTGAAAAAAAATAGGCAACAACAAAAAACCCTATATTATGAACCGGAATGAAAATAGAATTTAAAAGAAATAAATTCTCCAAGTTACACGAATGTTATAGAAATTTTTTGGGGTCACTGAGGGACTCTTCCGCGGTCGTTGCCGGCTAAGCATCAGGGTTGGGTGTGGGATTTGAAGAGTATGAGTGATCCGTGTGTAACCGCTAGGAAAGGAATGATGCCAACTACCTGCCTATATCGACCGGATACTTACCCTAGCCCATCCTCATCATGCAATTCACTTAAATACACATATTTTAATTACACTTCACTCGAAAGAAATAACAAGAATGAAAAAGAAAATCATTGCACATTTTTTGTTCGAAACAAATTAAATATAACCAAAAAATTATCCGCGAAACCCAAGAGAGAAGAGAAAAAATAAGAATTCTGAATTTTAATTAAATTAGTCCACAGAATGAAATATTTATTAATCATAAAAAGAAATTTGATAAAATTTGAGAGAAATATTATAAAGACTAAATAGTGTTAGTATGATTAATAAGTATAATACTATAATTCCACACCAAATTATTTCAAACCCATCACGTAATATCCTATTAGATAATAACGGGACTAGAAAACGTAAATTCGGATTGTAAGATTTGAAATAGTTTGCTTGAAATAAAAATTTAGAAAACAAAGGACTAAATGTTAAATACTTAAGATTAAGTTACTATAAATGACTAATTCTTTATGATTATTATTATATGTATATTTAAGTTTTTTTTTATGTTAGGTTGAATTCAATGATTATAATTATCGAAATGTAAATTAATATATAAAATTGACATCACCAGTGTAGCCGCCATGATGGTAAATCCGGATTTTAAAAGTATAGTACGTACATCGATATACTAGTTTATAGTTCATATACTTGAGAACTTGTAACGGTATAAATACACGATATACCAGTGTGCACACTTTAACATTTTTTTGTAATAACAGTTTATACCACTATTTCATCGCTGCACTGTATGGAGTACCACACCATTTGTCGAAGCACTGTAATATTAATGTCTTTGAATGTATATCAGTAACACAAAACAATTTTATACTATTATGATTATCGTTACGACATGAAATAACGTAATCACTATGGTTTATAGGTTTTTCTCTGCACAGTATTTAATTATTTATATTTAGCACTTTTAGTTCATATGGCACAAAGTTTTCGTTTATATGTAAATAGTTTTAAACAAATCGTCCAACTTTACATGCACCTCATTCACAATATTTTTTTTTTGTTTTAATTTCTAGGTGGATTTACTTTTACGAACTCACACTTTTTATCAAATATTATTATTATAATACTTCAATTTTTCAATGTTATAATTTTTCAACGGTTTATTTTATTATTGTTTTCATGTATCATTTTTTTGTTGTTTCCTTTATCTTTAGATATTAAGTACAAAAACAAATTACAACTAATTGTGTGTTAATTAATATTTTTCACAATTTTTGTCAAAACCCAAAAAATTTTTATATTTTATTTTTTTAACTGACTAAATATAACAAAATTCAGAATAAGTGACAACAAAATCCACAATACGACTAACCAGCCGCGAAATTCAAAATAAGACTGCCCCGTTCCACTGCTGATCGCTTTTTTATATCTTTTTTCCTATACCCGCCAATTTACGCGGGACTTTTTGACAAGCCTCACAGGGTTTCACAGAAGTTTTGCCAATCATTTCCCACACATATCATCCAACTGGATTGACCGAGGTGACATCTATGTGCGTCGAGCCAGATATTGTCGGTAACACAGTGTACTATGTGATCGTATATCTAGCTGACATTAAGGGGTGTAATTATTCGCATACTTTAATGATTCGCACAGTATTTGGATATAGCATAGTTTCAAATATGTAGTCCACTGTAAGCACAGCAGACAAATAATGTTTTTGTCACGGGCGCGAGGCACCGTTACACTCTATTGGTCCAATTGTGAATCTATACTATTTAGAAACCCACTCAAACACAGACACAATTTCATTTAAATCGGTCCAACCGTTTAGGAGGGGTTCAATTACATATACACACGTACATAAGAATATAAAGATTGTGGGTGGTGAGGGGAGGGAGGGTGGTGAAATTTTGGGGTTATATGTTCTGATATGCAAAACATCTAAAAAAAATAAAAAAAAATTCGTCAAAAAACAAACAATAATCGCAGAATCCGATTGCAGACCCCTACCCGCCCCAATTGTGGATCTAAACCATCCAGGTACCCACTCAATTACACACAAAAAATTTCTTTAAAATCTGTAAAGCCGTTTAGGAGGAGTTCAGTCACATACACACGTACAGAAGAATGATATATATATAAAGATTGGGGGTGGTGGGGAGGTGGTGAAATTTTGGGGTTATATATTCTGATGTGCGAAAAATCTAAAACAAATAAATAGATTCGTCAAGAAACAAAAAAAAATTCCTAGAATCCGATCGCAGTGCCACCTACCGGATCCAATTGTGAATCTAAATCATCCAGAAACCCACTGAAACACACACAAAATTTCATTAAAATTGGTCCAGCCGTTGAAATCAGTAGGAGTGCAGAAAATACAACGCCGATCAATCCTAACAGCAAACGAAGAAGCTCCTGCCAACATCCAGGAGAAGCGACACGCTTTACCGTCAGAATACCTTCGAGATCCCGCAATGATTGGTTCGGTAAAAATGTTTGCTCGCAACACTAGAAGCACTCAAGCAGAATATCTACGCGCTAGGAAAGCCACGATTAAATACATTCGACAAAAGAAACAAAAGAAAGGTGACATTTTAACTTGCACTTCAACATTCAAAACATTAAAATCGGTGAAGTGAATAAAAAGTTACACAATTTTAAACATGGAGATAAATAATGAAAAAATTCGATATCTTTTGCAATTTTATTACGACAAAGGTAAAAGCGGCTCAGGCTTGCGAAAAAATTTGTGCTGTTTATGGAGAAGGTGCTTTATCAAAATCAGCAGCAAAGAAATGGTTCGTGCGGAATCATGCAGAAAATTGAAGAAGTCCGGCATATAAGCAGAGCCATGCAAATGGCAAAGGACTAAATATTGATCATAAAACAGTTCCAAACCATTTGAAAATGGCTTGGTACAAAAAAAAGCTTGACGTTTGGGTACCACATGAATTAACAGTTAAAAAATTTAATGGACCGGATTTCTATCTGCGAAACGCTGTTGAAACGGAACTAAATCGGGCCATTTTTAAAGCGGATAATTACTGGTGATGAAAAGTGGATAGGAATAGACAACGTTGTGCTCGTGGTCAAAAAGGTCATGGACGAAACGAGCTCAAAATGCTCAAAAAGCTCATGGACAAAACGAGGTGAAGCTTCCCCAACGGTATCAAAGCCAGGTTTGACGCCAAGAGAGGTTATGCTGTGTGGTTGGTGGGATTGGAGAGGAATCGTGCATTATGGGTTGCTGCCACCGGGCCAAAAAATTGATTCTGATCTTTATAGTCAGCAACTAATGCATTTAAGGCAAACGATAGGGAACACACACATCACCCAGCAGAAACTGAAAGAGCTTGGGTGGGAAGTTTTGAAGCACACAGTATATAGTCCTGACCTAACACCATCGGACTACCATTTGTTTCGGCCCATGCAGAACCTTCATCCTTCAAAAGAGGCCTGGTAAAATGAGTTGTTTCGATTTTTCTCCTCTAAACCACAGAAGTTCTACAGTGATGGGATCATGGCTCTACCAGAAAAATGGCAAAAGGTCATCGATCGAAATGGTACATATTTGGTTTAATAGGTTCATTTGTAATAAGAAAATTCTTTGTTTCAATGTCACCCAAAACAGGCCACGAACTTTTCCTGTACCTATTAAAAAATAAAAAAGTTTGAGCCGAAAAATTGATTTTCTGCGCACCAGCGTGTATTGGTTCTCTCGTATTTACTTTATTTTCTTATTTTTATTTGTATATTACGCTCACTAATTGATATCGTAGATGAGAAATGGGTGCATAGAGAGAGAGAGAGAGAGAGAGAGCACAAAACAAAATTGGCACACCAGCGAGTTTTGGTTCTCTCTTATTTACTTTATTTTTTAATTTTTTAACATCGAAGATGTTTTTGGCGTCGCATTATATAGAAAAATGCAACGAAATTTTGTCCTAAGAATATGCAACGAAATAAAAAAAATAAAGTAAATACGAGAGAACCAAACACGCTGGTGCGCCAATTATGTTTTGCATTTCTCTATCAGCCATGCTACACTATAATTTGGTTTTCTGGATTCAAACTTTTGCGCAATAGATTTTAATTTTTAATTTTAAACCCTTATTTTAAATTAAATCATTAAATTTTTTTGTCTTGTTTTATTCTGTTCTCTCGAAAATAAAATTTAAACAAAAATCTACATCTCAAAAATGTCCGTAAATTTTTTTATTTTCATTTCAAATTTTTTCATTTCGGATTCACGGTCAAAATTTTTACGTCGCAGCTGCGTAATAAAATTTTTGTCCGTGAATCCGAAAATGAAAAAATAGAAATTAAAAATTAAAATCTATTGCGCAATAGTTTGAATCCAGAAACCAAAATTGTGTGTAGCATAGCTGTATGCACCTATTTATCATCTACGATATCAATTAGTGAGCGTAATATAACGGGTGTTTTTTTAAGCCTGATAAAACTTGAAATTGTTGAAAATAAAACAAAAAATTAAATTTTTATGAAAAATATACTCTGGCAGATCTCAAAGTCAGTATACTCTGGCAAACCAGCGAGAATAAGCTAACACTTGAGTTGAACAACGCTACGAAATTATTAAAATTTACTTTGAAAATCAATCGTCGATTCTCGCAACTTATAGATGACGTCAATGGAGATCATTACCTCACCATGATCAATGATTTTTTGGTTGAAAATATGAATGACATTGACCCGGACGAGATGTGGTTTGAACAGAATAGCGCTATCATACGGCGCCCACAACCATTGACTTACTTATTAAAATCAAAATTTGGCGATAAGTTGATTTCGAGAAATGGACCTGTCCATTGGCCTCCAAGGTCGTGCGATTTGACACCTCTCGATTATTTCCTGTGGGGCTACGTGAAGTCACTGGTTTATGCTTATAAACCAGCAACAATTGACGCCTTGGAGGCCAGCATTATTCGTGTTATTCGTGACATGCGGCCAGTAGTGCTTGAAAAAGTGGCACAGAATGCGCTTCGTCAAGAACAGCCACGGTGCCCATACGCCCGAAATCATTTTCAAATATTAATGCCATGTATTCAAGACATAACCTTACTTTTAGCACACGTATAAAAATATTTTTTTTTTGTGTTTGTTTTGGTTTTTTCATTTTATGAACATGACTACCGTCTACAGTTAAAAAAAAACACTTTAGACATAAATTTAATGACATAGCAAGCAGTGTGGCCTGTAGTATTCTAGGTGCACTGCTATAATAGTCAAAGAGAAAACTGACGACATAAATTGACGTCATATAGCAAAATTTTTAAAGCAGTGTGGCTTGTAGTATTCTAGGTGCACTGATTTATAGGTAGCACTAAAATTAAAAAGATTGTTTTGATTTTTTTTTGTGTTTGCTGTCATATTGATAAGAAAAAAATTGTAAACAAACAACAAGAAAAATATTTTAATGATATATTTTAAAATTTAATAGAAAGCTACTGGTAAAAGTATTAATTCATAATATTATTATAACCTAATGCATTTTAAATTGTGTTAAATATGTAAACACGTATAAAATGTGTACACATTTCCTATAATTTACGAGAAGACATAACCTTACTTTTAGCACACGTATAAAAATATTTTGTTTTTGTGTTTGTTTTCGTTTTTTCATTTTATGAACATGACTGCCGTCTACAGTTCAAAGAAAACACTGTAGACATAAATTTAATGACATAGCAAGCAGTGTGGCCTGTAGTATTCTAGGTGTACTGCTATAATAGTCAAAGAGAAAACTGACGACATAAATTGACGTCATATAGCAAAATTTTTGAAGTAGTATTCTAGGTGCACTGTCCAAACACACCATTAATTACACACACAAAACAAACCGGACACATATTCAAATACGGGGAATCAGAAATCGTCGATCATGAAACTCATTAAACAAAGAGAGCCCTATTAGAAGCAACGCGCATAATATTAAATTCTCCTAACTCGGTAAATATGACAAGTGACGTCAGAAACATTAACGAGAAATATCTCAGTCCTCAGTAATATTTACAAACACATCTCACCATTACATAAATGAAATATATTATTACGAAATTCATAATAATTTTTAGAGCTAAATTTATTCATACAGTTGTCTAACAAAGTACGGTATACATAATTTGTTTCTGTAACCTGGACAATTTTTTTATATAGTTTGTTAAAATTTTAATGTTTAATTTTTTTAAAAATGTAATTTAGAATTGTATGTATCATTTATTTGTGTTAAAAAATTTTTTAATTATATTTTATATAAGTGTTTATATATTTTAAACATTTTATTATAGTTTTCTGAAGATGCATCAAAATGAGATGCGAAATATAAAATTGATGTATAACCATTTTGGTTATCACTAAAAAACATTTTGTTTTCATTAATTGGAACCGAGCAGAACAAATACAAACTAAATCAATTAACAATTAGTGTTTTTTTTAAAGAAATCATATCACTACTATTGGAAAACCCTTTACATTACGAGGGTGGATTGATAAGTCTTTAGAATGAGTTTACAAAAACGACTTTAATACCTCAAACAGTTTGACGTCGAAAACATCGGCGCTAAATTTAAAATGTATGCATTTCCATAAGAGCGAACAGAGCGTCGACAATCGACGTCAAAATATAAAAATTTATATTTTTTTGGACGATGAGTGACATTTAGTAATGAAAACAAACAAAACATATTTTTTAATGAAATGAATGGTGATAATACATAACTATAGTAATATTCAGATCTTAAAAAATTTTTTTTTTTAACTGTTCTGCGCAGCTTTCAGTTGTGTAGAAAATTTTTTTATAAAAATTTTGAAGGGTCGCATTTATTTTAGATAGTAAACCTAAATAAAATAATAAATAACCATGAAAAAGAATTATATTTCAGTTTTAATACACAAAACATTCAAAATTATTATGTATTTATGTTATTATAATCATATATCAAGTGAAAATTAATAGGTCTAAAAAAATATTGCACGCCTTTTGGAAACAATGACAACATTTAATTTTGGTACGAACTAGGGAAAATAAATAACCAAATGTGATTCGTATCGCACAAAACCACACAACAACAAAAAAGCAAATTCTGTTTTCAATTTAATGGAATTTAGAATTAATTCTTAACTTATCGAATTAAATATCATTAAAATTTATAAAATCTAAAGTTTGTGTTTTAATTGTATCCTAAAATTCCTATTCCATTTAAATACAAATACAACGTAAAAATGTAAACAATAAACATGAATATTATACTTAATACATCACTGTGTATCCGCCATATTACTTCTGCGCGAAAACTGTCAGAATTCCAGCGAGATTTGAATACTACTATAAATTTTGATGTAATAAAGAAGTGATTTGTGTTAAATACTCAATTTTTACAATTTTCAGGATACATTTAATGAGAAAATAATCTTTCAATAAATTACCCATTGTGAATAACATCATTGCCATTTTCATTAGCATTATCATACAATAAATATATCCATTTCTTCTATTTTGTTGATATATTTATTTATCCACAAACAAAAAGATTTAATATATTATTAGTATTTTAAATGTTTACAAATGATAGAAATGTCAAAAAATGGCGTCTATCTGTTTAACAATAAAGATTTGAACTTTGAGCGCCGAAGTTCGGCGTTGTGCGCCGCTATTCTGTTTGAGGTATAACAGTTTCTTAGGTCAATGTCATAAAAATTTAGAAAACGAAAATTTGACAATTTTCGTTTAAAAGAACATACTTCACGACAAACAAAAGAAGTTGTTACTATAGTGACGCATAGATGGCGTTATTTGAAACATTTATCAATTCACCTTCGTATTTCTACAAAGTTTTCAAAACAAATAAACACATTTTCACTCAAAAAAGAAACTTAATTTTCTAAGAATCGAAACCTATTGATAACCCTTTAGATTAGTATTGGTTTTTCTATATATTCTTGTTTTATTTTTAGTTTCTTATTCAGAGTTAGCGTAGAAACACTATGCAGTAGTCACGCGTGTAGCTTAATACATTACAATAGAGAGTAAAAATGATCATTGCGTTTCTGTCGTTATTGTTGAGTTTTGCATTGTTGTTATTTTGGATTACGTATCGCATTTTGAATCGAGACTATTTTAAATCTATACAAAATTTTGCATCTCTTGATGTGAAAGAATTTCCATTTATTGGCCATCTACATATTTTTTATTGGAAATCACCCCATGGTAATAATAATTATATTTTACGTATTATATATTCAAATAATTTATGTTCGTTATCGCTTATCTAATAGAAAAAATATGGGCACTTTGTTTAGAGGCCTTAAAGACTGAAAAAACCGCTAAAATGTGGTTCCTATCGAAACTTGTGATTATTTTAAATACACCACAAGATGTGCAAACTGTACTAAACTCGCAGGACTGTTTAGAAAAAGGTCCCCCTTATAATGTATTGGTTGGACCGGGTACTGGATTAATAACGGCAAAACGTAAGTTTAGAACAATTTTACAATAAACCAAGTGTAATATGAAGAAATTATACACTGGTTTCTTTACAGCGTCGAAATGGCGAACACATCGTCGGTTGCTGAACACACCGTTTACATTCCAAAATGTTTTGAAACAAATCCCAACAATTAACCAAATCTCTCGCAATTTATTCGAGGATTTAAATCCATTTTGTGATCATGATGAAATATCTCTAATCGATGGTATAGGACACCGTATAATGGATATTGCTTTATCCGTCCTATTCGACTATAGGTTCGATAAAAGCACTTTGATAAAAAGTTTTTGCATAATCGAAAAATGATTGAAATATATGGGGAACCGTTTAGTGAAATTTTATACCGCGATTATTGTGGTTTTCGTCGAAAAAATGTTACATATAACACCTCCTGAACGGAAATTACTTTACGGATTGGCGCAACTACTAGATGCCGCTTTCGTTGCGGGCAAACAAAATTATATGCCTGAAATTGAAGGGGATGCCCAAAAAATTCACACTGATGATGATCTGCGAAATCGTCCTGACGGATTTTTAAAACGTTTGTATCGTCTGGCTTTTCATAATCGAATGGCGGCGGCCGATATGGAAGAAAATATAGGACAATTTTTAGTTGCAGCAACGGATACCACATCGACAGCAATCGGAAATATTATTTTATGTCTGGCAACTCATCCAGAGGTACAGGAAAAATTGTATACCGAATTGAAATCTGTAATGGCCGATGATGATGAATTGGATTTGAAAAAAATTTCACAACTTGGTTATTTAGATCGCGTGATAAAAGAATCAATGCGTGTTTTGCCGTTGTTGCCGATTGTGATTCGTAAGGCTGCCGTTAATATTCAATTAGGTATCTCCTCCCATGAATATTTATAATGTGAGAACATACATAACTCAGTTTCTATTTACAGAGGATGGCATAATACCGGCCGGTACCGATATTCTAGTACCAATCTACAATTTACACAGGCGAGCTAGTATTTGGGGGCCAAATGTCAATGTATTTAATCCTGATAATTTTCTACCTGAAAATATTCGGAGTCGTCATCCGTGTAGTTTTATTCCATTCAGCTATGGACCCCGTAATTGCATTGCGTATAAATACGGGTTGACCTCGCTGCGAATCGTTATTGCCCACATGATTCTAAATTTTCAATTCCGAACCAAATTAAAATTAAACGACCTAAAGTTTGAGTATGGAATATCAGTTAAACCGGAAACAGGCTATATTGTTTCATTAAGCAAGCGAAATTAAAATTTATTATAATTTTGTTGGGATTCATAAACTTTAAAATTTAAATTTTATATTTTAAATTGTATATTACTTTCATCTACTAAGTACAACTAGACTGATTGCAACTATGTAGATGTCTAACCCTGCAAACCGTTAATGCCCTTTAAGCCCTGAAACCTAGACATCGATTAACAACAAATACGGTAGGTGCGACGATGTGATTATAAGAATGCAAATATCAACAAGACTTCAAACATTATAAAAATTAAAAAAGGTTGAGAAAGAGCAGGGAGCATAAATTAATAAGAAAACTCTATACGTCGAACGCGAATAAAATTGCAATAGTTGCCAAATTTTACAAGCAATAATAAAAAAGACGAAATAGGTTCTGAGCCGAACTCTATAACAATTTTTGTTGATATCTAATCCACCAAATCCCAAATCCCCACACCAAACCCAAGACACCTCATTCCACCTTCCCCTCCCCCCATAACCACACCACCCACACAAACCCACATCCACATGAGATATATTTTTGTTCCACAATGCATACAGGCCTGGCGACGTCCACTGTAACAGCTTGACCAGGTTCCAGAAGCTCGTAGTAAATGACTTTCTCCCAATCCCACCAGCCACACATTAACACTTTCTTGGCATGAATATTCATTCACCTTTGCAACTGATGTTGATGGCTGCCGGCTGGCCTGGATTAACCGATGTGGATCAACCCATGGTTTTCTGCGTTTAGGATTATTGTACAAAATTGATTATTGATCACCCTTAATGATTTTGTGCAAAAAATTCTTTATTTTGTACCGAGAAAGCAAATTCATGCAGATGTTAAGAGTGTGATGACGTAAATGTTGCTGCCACATTCATCTCTTAAAATTGATGCATACGGAACGACAACTTGTAAATGACTGAAACTTATGTCATAAAAACAGCAATTTTCCAAATTCAAAAGGGTGGCATCCAAAATGGCGGGCGATTTAGATGCGTTCAAGTATATTTTAATGTAACCAACTTCAGAGCCGAGTTTCTACTTGCATACCTAATATATTGTCACGAATTTGACCTGTCTAATCCGGCTCGTATCTCTGGATTGTGAATGCAGCTATAAGTTTGGCCTTTTACAACCTCAATTCATTTAATTTACGCTACGTTCTTAATATTCGCGAATATATCATAATACTCTCTGAATAATTTCCAAATATTTACTGTTCACTGTCCACTCCGGGAATATTCCCGAAGATACCAGCTATTATCCAAAAACATTAACACACAACAACAAATAATTTCCACAATTAACCGCTTATTCCATGGGAAATATCTGGTGTCAGCAAAAATAAAAGCGAGGAAAAAATAGATTTTACTGATTGGGTGCGAACCAAAAAATGTTGTCAGTAAAATTTTACTGCGAGAATAGTTGTGATGGTGTTAGTGTGCGGGTATAACGCTGCTATCAAAAATGTAAACTGCCAAAATAGCGCAAGAGGTTAAGATTCCCTTTTACATTAATCATATTAATCACATATTTATATTTATAAAGCGCTGAATATACCAGATCATCCACGAACTTTCGGTCCTGTTCCAGACTTACTGCTATAATTTCTATAAAACTACACTGTAATCAAAGTACTTCTACTGCTTAAATCTAGAGGGCACGAATTTCACAAAATGTCATTAATTTCATAACCCTAACTGACCAATTTCTGCCTTAATGTAAAGGAATTTTAATAATTTAAATTACGAAATTTTCGTTTTCTGTATATTTTGTCTCAATATATTGCAAAATATTGTTTTCAGTATTTTTAATTTTTCTCCGATTTCGGGATTTTAAGTTTCGGTTTTTCAATACAATCTCGAAAACAGTACGAATGTCAAGAGTCAATATCTGCAGCTTTTGTTTGTCCTCCAGCCAGGACTTTTTTTATTTTTTGGAGACCAAATGTTTCAATCGGTCCTGAAAAAATTGGGTAAGTATAGGATAGAAATTTGTTATCCTAAAATGATGTTCGGCAGAAGTTCTGGAATATGGACAAATGGGACAGAACTTGACCACCAAAATGAGGATTTTAAAATGATATTATAAGAAACTTTGAATTATGGCTAACTGCGGCCAAACTAGGCCACTTCTTATCCGACTTTGATAAAATTGTTTATGTAAAATGAAAATAGTATTCAAAATGATTTTTGAACAATTTTGCTAGTTGGAAAGATACTAAGTCGTTTGTTAATCAATCATGATGACATTTGACATGTAAGAATGGGATTCTAAAATGGTTTTGGAAGTATTGGAATATAAACAACTGAGGCGAAAGCAAAATTAAAAAGTACGTTTAATTTATTACTGTGCTGTCCCGATAGAAACTAAAAAATGTCCCACCAGATAAAATATTTTTCTTTGGGTTACCCTTATTCTACCTATTGTAACTTAGCCGAATTGCATCGACTTTATCTACTTAAGCGAACACCTAATTAGATTGCATTTATAAAATTTGTATTTTAAGGCATTTTAATGAAGTAGGTAGTTTCAAATTTCTCGATACATTCTCAACTTTGTTACAGATTGTTTGTGACTGGGGTTACAATTTTTGTTAAGTAACGGAATTGTAGTATATCTGTAGTCACATGGCATAACCGCTTAAGTTAATTAATGTGATTTTTGAAACGAATTTTGGAAAATGGAGAACTGCTTTTAAAAATCGGTAGAAAGGTATTTGTCCGATGCATTATTTTTGTACATTAGAAGAAAACTTGACTGTAACTGACTTAAGTGGTTACTCCATGTGACAGATTTTCTTCGTTTAAAACTTAGGTAAAGTTAAGTAGTGCCAATCATGCAACTTCTATCTTGATTTTTTAAATCAACTTAAGCTATTTATCCAAAATAGTTTTTCTTAATAAATAACTAATAAACCGAATTAAGCTTTTATTACATATTTCATTATTGTATATAGATAGACATTAAAAATACTTTCTTTCATAAATTTTATTCACCATTTTTATTTCAAATTAATTCATCAAATTACAGATTTCGATCATAAATAAAAAACATACAGGTATTTGGTTATATTTGTTAACTTTTCATTGTTGTTTAAATTAGGCCCTCAACTTTTTTTTCTAAATCTGGTTAATCATTTCAACCATTTTGCGACCGTTGTAAAAATTATGGAAGCATGGATATATAAACGGCAAGTTTGAGAATAGTTTTTAATTTCTAAATTAGCGAAAATCTATCGGCCGGATCCTTCGCCATTGTATATTTAACTTTGTAGGTTAAAATTCCAAAATTTTCTTGGATGTAAACCATTTAACATTTTTTCAGACAAATCTTTCCTCATTTTCATTAGAGTTCTGCAACATACATTTAGTTTTAACAAGCTCGGAAAAATCTTAAAAATCAGCGGATTCATTTCTAGTACTTTAAACTTCTGCTTAGTGCCAACTAACAGTATAAACTGGTACCAACCCGACGGATGGTGAATTTTTACAAAGATTTTTTCTTTTTTCGCTAGATGGCCAAAAACTTATGTTCGTAAAAATTATGTCAAAACATATCAGCAACAAATGGTAATTCCCCGGGAGTAGGGAATCATTTAATTTTGTAGCAGATATTCCCCAGACATTTCCCCAATTCCCCGTTTTCCAAAAGTTAATTCTGGCGATTGGATAATAAATTTACGGGAAAATAATTTAATTACTCGAGGTCGATACGCGACCGCAATAAAACAAGAAAACAAATGTCTAAAAATAGTTTACTACGTTTACTTGGTTTTATTAATATTTTAATCGAATTTTACTTAAAAAATAAATTTTGTTTATTAAAATAAAAACTGGATATTAATATTTCCAATTGATATTGCTAATTTTTACTATAAAATTACAGCCATAATACATAAATTACGTAAATACAATAAATTTCCGTTAAATTCTATTCCCAGTTAATTCTTTCCTAAAATAGGTATATTTAATAATAAACGTCAAAACTGCTATAATGGGGAATAATTTTTTCCCAAAAAATTTTTTCCCCAAAACCCGGAATACACTTTTGGGGAAAAAGGAATAAAACTGCTACAAAATTTAAAATTTCCATTCCCCGGAAATTACCAGAATAGGGCCACTGAACATGGATTCTGTTCGCTTTTTACAATTCAACTTCGATTTTACCGAAACGTCATAGTAGTGGTTATACGCGTTTTGCTTTGTTTTGTGTTTTTGACGTCATTTAAGAACACAAAATAATATGTTAAATACATAATTTATGAATTTATTAAATTTCACAACATTATTTATATTAATAAAGTAATCTGTTAATTCCCTATATATGTAGTTTAATCTAATTCCTAGTAAATAAATCTAAAAGTTATTTCATTATCATTCGTGTTTCTAATTTGTTAAATTTTTTCTTCTCACAATATTATTTCCATTTTTTGCGCACAAAGATATAGATCAATATATATGTTAGATGAACTTTAGAATATTAATATCTATGAAAACACATTAATACAATTTATTTTATTTAAAATTTATGTAATTATTAATAAAAAATTCATAAACAAAACTGCAATCGCAAGTACATATTTTCTTATCATCTGTCATTTTTTCCTTTGCTCGCGAGCAGAGGAAAAATGCTCATGATGTATTGTTTCACAACCGATAGTATCATTTATAAAATTAGACCAACAATTTGGCGAAATTTCATGTGGATTTGACACACACACAATGATAGAAAATGACTGCGCACAATCAGTGCACCTAGAATACTACAGGCCACACTGCTTGCTATGTCATTAAATTTATGTCTACAGTTTTTTCTTTGAACTCTAGACGGCAGTCAAGTTCATAAAATGAAAAAACCAAAACAAACAGAAAAAATAAAAATATTTTTATAAGTGTATTAAAAGTAAGGTTATGTCTTCTCGTAAGTTATATTAAATGTGTACACATTTTATACGTGTTTACATATTTAACACAATTTAAAGTGCATAATTTTATAATAATGTTATAAATTAATACTTTTACCAATAGCTTTCTGTTAAATTTCAAAATACATTATTAAAATATTTTTCTTGTTGTTTGTTTACAATTTTTTTCTTATCAATGTGACAGCAAAAACAAAAAAAAAATCAAAACAATCTTTTTAATTTTAGTGCTGCCTATAATAGCCAAAGAGAGAACTGTCGACATAAATTGACGTCATATAGCAAAATTTTTAAAGCAGTGTGGCCTGTAGTATTCTAGGTGCACTGGCACAATACTAAAAGTGTATATTATACACTCAACTTTAATTGATTGTGAAAAGCGAACAGAATCCATGTCCTGGCCAGAGAACGAATCACTGTTAACTGTTAGCGCAGCCCCAAAGCTGAATACCATACGTCCAGATAGGTTTTAAGATTTGTTTATATAACAGCAGTTTGTTATGTGCGTTATCAGTTCGGAGTTCCTTCCAAAAAGCCAGTGCATTTTTCTGAATTTTAAATTCAGTTCTTGCCTTTTCTTTTTAACATGCGCTTTCCACCTGAGTTTACAGTCTAGCGTCATGCCGAGATACTTAGCATTATCTGAATATGGAATTGGTTGTGAATTCAGACTAATCGGAATATATTCTAATTTCCTATTTGTAAAGTTGATATGTGTTGATTTCGATTCGTTAAGTGTTATCCTCCATCGTTTTGTCCAGCTATCCACTATATTAATAGCATTTTGTAGTTTCCTGGTGGACTCAACGATACTAGCATCGGTGGTCATAACAGCTGTGTCATCAGCAAACGTTCCTATTCTAGCTTCTTCTATGTCTGGTAGATCATTCGTATACAGGAGGTATAATACGGGGCCTAGAACACTGCCTTGTGGAACCCCTGCCAATATTTTCTTCAGTTTAGAGTATTCTCCATCCTGTCTCACCCGGAAGTAACGGTCGTTGATGTAAGACTTTAGCAATTCAAAATGTTGTTTTGGCAAATTTCGTTGGAGCTTAAATTCTAGACCGCGGTGCCAAACCTTATCAAATGCTTGGGCTACGTCTAAGAATATTGCTGAACATACTTCCTTTTTTTCCAGCGCCTCCTCAATTGTATCAGTAATCCTATGTACCTGTTCTATCGTTGAGTGCCTTTCTCGAAACCCAAATTGATGTTCTGGTATAAGATTTCTGCTCTCTATAATTGGCTTTAATCTCTTGAGAAACAGTCTCCCGAAAATTTTTGATGTTGTTGTTAACAAAGAAATAGGCCTATACGACGTTTTGTCGTTTAGTGATTTATTGGGCTTTGGAATCATTATGACTTCCGCTACTTTCCACTGTTTCGGAACATAACATAGTCTAAAGATAGCATTGATTATGTGCTGTAGTTTCCTTAGTGCTTTTTCTGGTAAAGCTTTGATTATTCGCCCCGTTATCAAGTCGTATCCAGAGGCTTTTTTATCTTTGATGTTTTTTACTTCTTGTTTGATTTCTTTGAGAGTAACTGGTAGCACAGATGCCTCTTCTACTTTGCTTATAGGTGTATAGGTGATATTCATTATCCGCTTGTCCAGTTGGTGGTTTGAAGGTATTTTCTAGGTGTTCGGCAAACAGATCAGCTTTTTGCTTTTCGCTGCGAGCCCAGGTTCCATCAACCATTCTAATGGGTGGCACTTGCCACCCATTAGAATGGTTGATGGAACCTTTTTAGGCCTTTTTAAACCTTTGGTGGCTTTCCACAGGGAATAGTCTGTGTCAGGTTTACCTGTCAGGTTACTTAGGAAGCTTGCAAGTGACTCATTCTTAATCTCCTTTATAAGTAGTTTAAGTTTGTTGCACAAGTTGCTTAGGATTGTTTTGTCTTCAGGGGCTCTGGTTCTCTGCCAAGTTTTACGAGCTCTTCTTTTTTCGTTAACCAACTCTCTCACTTCAACTGGATAGGTTATACTTTTTTGTAATATTTCTTGCTGGTCAGGAGTACTTTCCCAGGCCGCTTTTTGCACACTTTCAATTAGGTTTTCTAGTTCTTCTTCTATCGTGTAAGCGTTCGATATCTGCACGTGAAGGTTGATGCTTTCTTCGACTAGCTGTCGAAAGTATTCGCAGTTGGTTTTGTTATTTGTTAATCGTTTAGGGCTTGCTTTCCTTATTACCGTGTCACTTATTGTCATTAGAACTGGTGAATGGTAAGACGATAGCTCTTCTTCATTTTCAACTGCTAAGTAGTTGTCGGAGATACCTTTTGTTATATAGAAATCCAGAAGATTAGGAATTTTATTTGGGTCCGTATGCCAGTAGGTTGGCTTTTTACTGGAGTGGAACTCACATTTTAATATCCTGCCTGCTTCAAATAGCTCCCTTCCTTTAGGACTAGTTCTATTTGATCCCCAGAACATGTGTTTCGCGTTAAAGTCGCCTCCAATAATAAAATTACTACCAAGCGATTTAAGAAGTTTGATGTAGTATTCTTTTTTTATATTATATCTGGGTGGACAGTAGATTGCTGATATACTATAGCTCTTGTTATTTTTGGTTTCAATGGATACAGTAGCTACTTGCATAGCTTCCTCCTCTATTTTTAATTTTTCGTGGTGTTTTATATTGTCCTTAACGAAGATTGCTGTCCCGCCTCTAGCTCGTTCTGCTGGGTGTAGAGCTTGATAGCACTGATATCCACGTATTTTGACATACGACGTTCTGGTAAAATGACTTTCTGAAATTAGGCATAAATCAATTTTTTTTGTGTTTAAAAATACTTCTAATTCTGAAATGCGTTGCGCTAGGCCATTTGCATTCCAGGTAGCAATTCTTAAATATTGTGTCATTATTTTTTCTTGTTAAGTTTGTATGGACTAGAATGAAGGTACTCAATAACTTCTCTAGTTTTACTTGACGCATCCGTTATTCTTTTATCTTTGCTCATCGATGTATTTTCTAGTGTTACTAGTCTCTGTTCTTGTTTTTTCAGTAGCTCGCCCATAGATTCGAGTTTTTGGTCCTGGCCAGCCAGATGTGAATTGATAGCGCTTAGCTTCTGAAGTATTTCTTGCAGGACATGGTTTTCCTGACTCGGAGCGTTCCTGATATTTTCATTCTGCTTAGCCATTTGTGCATATGTTATGCCTTCTTTAACTTTGCCGCTATTTAGGGGGATTCGTTTTGAGTAGGATTGCATCCTAGGTTGAGAACTCTGACTTGTTTGATTTCTCTTGTTGTCTCTCATTCTTTGCAGCTCTTTCGCTACCTCGCAGCCTCTGTAATTTGCTGGGTGATGATTACCACAGTGTATGCATTTTACTGGTTCGTTCTTACTTTTGTTGCATTCTTTTGTTATATGTTTCCCAGCGCACTTTACGCATCTTGGTTCCCTATTGCAGTATTTGCGTGTGTGGTTATATGCCTGGCAGTTGTAGCACTGTGGTATTCTACTAGGGTTCTTTTTTAATGACTCAATCTTAACTTTCATATTAAGGATTGCTTTGATTCCATATACTCTATCAATGCTCTCAGCGTTGTCAAATGTTAGCATGAAAAGGAGGAGGCCAACTTTGGTTGTTTCTCGTTCACCGTTTGCATTTATAGTGACCTTTCTCTTTAATATGTTCACAGCGTTTAGAATTTTGAATCCTTTCTGGCTAAGTTCCTCAATTATTTCTTCGTTTGGGCATGTATGATGTAGCCCTCTGGCCATGACTTTAATTGGTTGCTCAGCCTTGTTTTCATAGGTGAACCATTCGATGTTTTGAGCGGTGATTGCATTTGATAACATTCTGTAGGTTTCTGGGTCAAGTGCATTCACTTTCCAAACGTTATTATTCAGTGCAGTCAGTGTCTTTATATTTATCGTTTGGAACTAACCTCACTATTTTTTTAATTGTTTCGTATTCACTAACATTAAGTATGTTAATGGGTGGAGGTGGTGTCTCTTTATGTGTTGGTTGGTTTTCCTGCATTTCCCCTTGGATGATTACGTTTGATGTTTTAATTGGTTGCAGTGGTCTCTCTTTCGGTATCAGTGATACGTTCTTATGCACCTTCACTAGGTCTGTAGTTGACTGTTCAGGTCGTTAGGGTTGTGGTTTTCTAACACTCTGTATTGATCGTTCCACTTCAGGCGAAGATTCTGCTTTTCTTTTTTTGTTTTGACGTTTAGTTTTAATTTGCTTTCGTATAAAGCTCGTTTCATACGCCAATTCGTCTTCATCTGTTTCATAGATAGCTATAGTATTTTCTTTGGCTTGATTATCATTTTTGATTACAGCAATTTCTTCTTTAAGCTGTTGGACTTCTTTGAATAGCTGTTCATTGATTTTCATTAAATTTTCTAACGATTTTTTTAACTCATCGTTTTCTCTAGTGACATCGTGGTTTCCGTTCTGACTGTATTAAGCATTATCGTTCTCCTGCTGAATAGCGGGATGCATTTGTATAGTTGGTGATATAAACGGGTTTAGCAATGGTTGGCTCACCCCAGAATCCGTTGAGCCTGCCTCGTGTGAGGGTGGATTGTCCAACTGTAAAGTTGGCGTACCACCTGGGGTATACATTCCGTTTGGTTGTAAACTCATTGTTTTAATGGTTGGTTTATTGTTCGGGGTTCCTTCCCCTATCCAGATTTGGTCCGCGGATGGTATTTTATTTCCCACCTACCCTCCGGCAAGCCGGTTAAAGAGCATTCCCCTATCCGCCACCTGGCGACGCGCCACGATGGGAGTTCGGCATCTCCACACGGGACGTACAAAATTGCATTTTTCAAAACTGCATATTTCAAAACGGCATAAGGTACGAAACGGCATAAGGTACAAAACAGCATTTTTCAAAACTGCATAAGGTACGAAACGGCATAAGATATAAAATTGCATAAACGGCATAGGTACAAAACGGCATTTTTCAAAACGGCATTTTCCAAAATAGAATTTTTTAAATCTGCATATTTCAAAACGACATTTTTAAAACTGCACAAGACAGAATGAAGTATTTTAATCGATTATGAATCTAGAATTATCTTTTCATTAATTTCTGGAATGTGCCCAACAGGTACGGTTATTTATTACACGATGAAATTTGAGATGAATGAAATTTTCGAACATTTGTGAACGATTCTTTGATTAAATTCTAGGATAAAGTCAAATGAAAAGGAACTTAACTATTTCTTAGTCGATTAAGATTAAATTTCACATGTTTAGGTTTAGTATAGGTATGTTATAAGAAAGGTATTTACCTTCATGGAAATTAGAAATTATTTGAAGATTTGGTATGCATATAATATTCTCCATCACCTAAATTTTTCTACCTATGTCGTTTTGAAAAATGTCTTTTTAAAAAATGTCGTTTTAAGAAATGCCGTTTTGAAAAATGCCTTTTTAAAAAATGCCGTTTAGAAAAATGCCGTTTTGTACTATGTCCTTGCGTACCTTATGCCATTTTGAAATATGCAGTTTTGAGAAATGTCGTTTTTAAAAATGTCATTTTAAAATATGCAATTTCGACCGAGACCTGTTATAAATATACCTTGATGGAGTAAGGAAGAAAAATTTTATTTTCTACTTTTCAAAGCCTTTTATTATCTACTTTTTAGAGCCTTTAAATATAAGCGTGGTTTTTTAAAAAGTTTTTTTACACATATTTTCTTTTCTACTTTTCAGTCATCAAAATTTTTTAATGTCCAAAAATGTTAGAATCTTGTATTGTGATCGGAGTTAAGCCTATTCACCTGTAAATACCACTTTACTTATTAATAACTAGCTGACCCGGCGAACTTCGTACCGCCTCAAAATCAATAAATGTTTTTTAAAGTTATTAGCTTAATAAAATTGAGTTTTTTATTAAGATTAAATAAATTAAATGAATACTCCAAATTAATTAAATTCAATGAAATTACAAAAATCAAAATTTTTTTTTTTTTTTTTTTTTTTTTTTTTTTTTTTTATTTAATAAATTTATTTATTTATTTATACAATATTACAACTGATTCAGAGATCATCTAGTAATTTATCTTTCTTAAATTAAGTTCTCGGGTTAAGATGAGTAACCTATTGGTTACTCATTTTATAATACTTTCTTCTAAACCAAACTGCCCAGCTCCAGAGGTTTCTGCCTTTGGAGTCTCCTCACGCCGTTAGTGGTGTCCAACATACGACGGATATCTGCATTTTCGTGTAGAGATAAGCGCTGTACGTGTTTCCTTGCATGATTCTTTATTTCATCGGTGACGTATTCCATCTTCAGGTCTCTATGGATGTTGTCATTCCTAATGTACCATGGGGCGTTCACAATCCCTCGTAGCACTTTATTTTGGAAGCATTGTATCATTTGTACATTGGTTTTCTTGGCACAACCCCAAAGCTGGATACCATAGGTCCATACTGGTTTTAGCATTTGCCTGTATAGAAGCAATTTGTTGTGTATTGAGAGCTCAGAGTTTCTACCCATGAGCCAGTACATTTTTCTATATTTGATGTTTAACTCTTCTTTTTTCTTCTTGATGTGTTCTTTCCATCTTAGCTTAGCATCGAGGGTCATGCCAAGGTATTTAGCTGTATTTGCATATGGAATTTGGTTTGAGTTGAGAACCACGGGAATACAGTTTACATTTTGATTTGTAAAGTTGACGTGTACTGATTTGGCTTCATTTAATGAGATGCGCCATTTTTTAGTCCAGTTGCTCACCGTGTTAACTGCACTTTGAAGTTTGCTTGTTGCTTCCGAAATATCTTTTCCAACTGCTAGAATAGCTGTATCGTCTGCAAATGTTGCTACTGTGGTACCTTCAATATTCGGTAAGTCTCTCGTGTAAAGAATAAACAGAATAGGTCCAAGTACGCTACCTTGTGGTATACCTGCTGATATTCTTTTTATTTCAGAGTACTCATTTTCAAATTTGACTCTAAAGTGTCGATCAGCTATGTACGATTTAAGAATTTGATAAAATTGCTTAGGCAGGTCTCGATGCAGTTTAAATTCAAGCCCTTGGTGCCAAACTTTGTCGAAAGCTTGAGCTACATCTAAGAAAATACTGGAGCATATTTTCTTATTCTCGAGTGCATCCTCAATGACATCCGTTATTCTGTGAACTTGTTCAACTGTAGAGTGGTTTTCTCTAAACCCAAATTGGTGTGGTGGAATTAGGCATCTCTCTTCTATTATAGGTTTGAGTCTTTTCAGCAACAGTTTTTCAAATATTTTTGATATGATTGGAAGTAGTGATATCGGTCTATATGATTTTTTATCGTTTCCTGGTTTGCCTGGTTTAGGAATCATTATTACTTCGGCCACCTTCCATTGTCGTGGAACATATTTCAATCTGAAAGCTGCATTAATTATTTGATTTAATTTACGCAAACCTTTCTCGGGAATGGCTTTCACAATTTGCCCAGTTATTAAATCATAACCTGGAGCTTTTCTGATACTTAAGTTACTATTGATTTCAGTTTTAAGCTCCAATAAAGTCACAAGCCTTATGTCAAGATCATCTGCTTTGTTTACGACTGTTGTTTTTTCATTTGCTGTTTGCCTCGGCAACGGTTGAAAAGTCTCTTCTAAATAAGCAGCAAATAGAGAGACTTTCTGTTTGTCACTTTTAGCCCATGAACCGTCATCGCATTTGATAGGCGGCACATGCATTTTGGATCTTTTTAGTCCCTTCGTTGCTTTCCAAAGCGAGTAATCGTCATCCTTTAATTCAGAAAGACCTCGTAGTCGCTTAGTTATGCTTTCGTTCTTTATTTCTTTTATTAGTTGTTTTAATTTGTTGCACAAAAAATTTAGAATAGTTTTGTGTTGCGGTGCACGAGAGTGCTGCCAGATTTTGCGAGCTTTCCGTTTCTCCCTAAGTAGCTCTCTGACTTCAAGAGGATAGTTATGTTTCATTATAGCGTTGGTATGAGAAATCGGTGAACTTTCCCAAGCCGCTTGTTGGATGATGTTATTAAATATTTCTAGTTGATCTTCCAACTGCACCTTCGTTCTAATTGGTTCGCCGAGATTTGTTCGATCTTCTACTAATTTCTTAAATAGATCCCAATTGGTTTTATTGTTTGTTAACTTAGGTGAATTATCTTTTTTTATTATCATTGTACTCAGTGTCATGATCACAGGTGAGTGGTCAGATGATAGTCCTTCACTATTTTCAATGCATGTGTAGTCCTCTAAAACTCCTTTTGTTACAAAGAAGTCAAGAAGATCTGGAATTTTATGTATGTCAGCAGGCCAATATGTTGGTTTATCGCCAGAGAGGAATTCACAGTTGTTCTCGCGAGCTGCATTAAATAACTCTTTCCCTTTAGAGGTTGTAAGTCTATATCCCCAATAGGTGTTCTTTGCATTAAAATCACCGCCTATGATAAAATTTGATCCTAGTGATTTAAAAAGTCGACTGTAGTCTTCTTTTTTTAATTGATGGCGTGGGGGACAGTAAATAGAGGAGATACTGAGTTCCCTATTATATATTGATGCAACTATTATGGTTTTAACCTGCATAATTTCTTCCTCAATGCCGGGCAGTTCGTAATGTTTAATATTATTTTTAACAATTACGGTAGACCCGCCTCTAGCGTTTCCTCCTGGATGAATAGCATGGTAGCATTGATAGTTACGTATTTTAATAAATGAAGTTTCTGTTAAATGAGTTTCCGAGACAAGACATATATCTATTTTTTCTAAGTTTAGAAAAATTTCTAGTTCTGGAACATGCTGTGGTAATCCATTCGCGTTCCAAATAACAATTCTAAATGATCTATTCATTTGATTAGTATAGCATTGATGTAAGCTCATTGGTAGCTTCTTGTCTATCCAGCCGCTTATATATAGCTTCTAGACCACGTTCTTGTTTTGCTAGGCGTGCATTTATCGTTTCTATACTTCGAAATATCCTTTCTAGTGGATTTTCTTCAATAGTATTTTGTTGCGTTATCTGAGAGTAGGATCTCCTCTCTGGCCCTATGGGCTCTGGTTGAGTCGGCGCTCTAGTTGTAGTTGGAATCCTTTCTCTTCTAACATTACTGTTTTGAGTCGATTGGCGTGTTTTATTTCTTAACCTTTGCAGTTGTACCGCTACTTCGCATCCTCTATAGTTGGCTGGGTGTTGTCCTTTACAGTTTATACACCTTGGAAGGTTCGGTTCGACTAAGAGAACAGTCTTTCGCGTTGTGTCTGCCGGCACATTTTACACACCTAACATCTCTCCCGCAATATCTTTGGGTGTGGTTATAAGCTTGACATTTCTTGCATTGAGGTATTAATCTCGTGTTCTTTTTCAGTGGTTCTATTTTAACCCTCATATTAAGTATTGCTTTGATATTAAATATATTTTCAATTTTTTCGCTTTTGTTGAATGTGAGCATGAATAGCGGGAGCCCTCTTTTAACGATCTTGGTTCCTTGACTATTTTCAACTTTCTCTCGTTTAAGGATATTGACTGCGTCTTCAATTTGCAGTTCTTTCATTTTGAGATCTTCTATTATATCCTCCTTCCTGCAGGTGGGATGTAGACCTCTGGCCATAACCTTGATGTTTCGGTTATTTTTGTCTTCATATGTATACCACTCTTTACCTTCTTCAGTGAGCTTTGTGGCTAAAGCTCTGTATGCATCGGGATCTCTTGTGTTTATCTTCCAAACATTATTGTTTAGTGCAACTACTCTATAGTCGTTTGTGGACACTGATTTCATTAGAGCTTGGATATTCGCAAACTCAGTAATGCCTACCACATTAATTGGCGGTGGTGCTTTGGTCTTCATTGCAACCTTTCGTTGTTCTTGTCGCTGGTGATGTTGGGGTACAGGCACTGGATTGACAGTTTCATTAACTTTTGCTTGCGAGAGCTCCTCAACTTCTGGCGAGAATTCTGCTCTTCGTTTTTTCCTTGGTCTTTTCTTCTGTTTGTGTATCCAATCAGTTTCTCTTGCAAGTTCCTCCTCATCTGTGTGGAACTCAGCGTCAGTACGGGCAAGGGTACTGGTTTCGTTATAACAAGTAAGAGGAGTTTCCACAACCTCTATCAGATTGGGCTTCTTTAGCTCCTCGTTTTCTTTCTTTAACTTAGCGATTTCATTGCTAAGTTGCGATGCGACTTTTTCTATTTCACTCAGTCTTCTGCGTAGTTCAGCATTTTCGATTTCCTGCTGAGTTGCGAACTCTATTTGTCTAGGTGGTGACCTAGCTAATTTTGAACTTCGATCGAATGGGAATAGCAATGGTTGGCTCACCCCAGAATCCTTTGAGCCGGCCTCGTTAGAGGGTGGATTAGCCAACTGAGCAGTTGGTGTACCACCTGGGGTAAAAATTCCTTTTTGTTGAAAACTCATTGCATTATAATGACTGGTTATTGAAGCAGCTACCAATCTAACCAGTGAAATTGGCAGTGGGTCAGTGGAGAGAACATCATTTACTAGGTTCTCGGTATTCGGTTATCCCGCCGTTACTCGGTCGCCAGAGCCTCGTTGGTTAATTAGCAGGGAGCACCACGTGCAGGTGAGGTTGACATTTGGGCTGGTGTATTGACCTTCTAGACCGATGCCCCTTACCCCCCAAAAAAGACTTGTGTGTGTTCACTTCACAAGAAAGATTAAACATATTTGAAAAAATCAAAATGAAATATATTTTAATTAATGTTTTAATAGTTATTATGCTATTCGAAACGGAGTCAAATCCAACAAAACAAAGATCATAAAAATCGGTCCAGCCGTTCTTCAGTTATAAATGGTGTAACTAACCCGACTTTGTTTTATATATATAGATAAATTAAAACAGGTTCACAACAATCGAATTAAAGCTATTCCAAAACTAAATTCGTAATAGATGAATATTAAATGTTGAGAGTAATGAAATGCTTTGAATGTTAATCTATATTCTAATTATTATATTTTATTATTATTTTTATATAGCCTATAATTTATTATATATGTATTCTTAATAAAATGAAATAAAAATTTTTTAAACTTATTATATAAAAATAAAAAAAAAATCAAAAAAAAAAATCAAAATAAAATTATGTACCTATAGCTAATTAGTTAAATTTTATGAGTTAATTTATATAAGTTGTTAAATAATTAATAGAATTATTTAAATCTTAGGGGAAAGGTGTTATGTATTACCAGTATAGCACTGTATAATTGTACATAAACAAATATAATTATTAATATTTATTACTTATTCCTTATTGCTTGTATAATATTTTTATATAATGTACATAAGTACTTCCTGCTTCTTATTTTTGTATTAGTAAATCTATTATATACTTCAAAGGCTATATAAGGGTTTGAAATTTGAAAATAGAGGAAGTATTTTTTTGAAATTTAAAAGTAATTACATCGGACAATAGTAATGTCCAATAATTGGAAATTGTGAATTTGTGATAATAATAAATAAAATGTTTAAAACTTAATAAATTAAAAAGGACTTTAAATAAAAATATATATTAAATTTACAAGGTGTACAACACATTTACATTTAAAACGTTTGTTAGAAGTTATATCGGATTATAAGGTTTACCAGAAATTTGTCAGAAACTTCATGCTCATAACGACTAACATTCAGTTTGTAATCAAATAAATCAAATACAATTTGGCTTGTTCAAATATGAATGAAACCGGCAATGACTTGAGTTGATTCAGAATGATTTTTAATAACATTTTTATATTTTAAACGTTTAATAGATTTTCCACCTGTACTTGTGTGATTCTCTCACTAAGACTGTTCTCTTCGTATTACCTACTTTACTCCGCTAGTTCAGTTTCGATATTTGTTCATAAATAAATGATAACAAAATAACTGTGGATCATCTCAGATGTTATAACATACATGCGCATCGTTATCGTACTGAAATCCCTTGAACTAAGCAAACCGGCCGTTTCTTGAACCGCCTCTCCTTCTAGTTGTGTACATTTATTGGCCACAACCAATATCGCTCTCACCATTTCTTTATCTTAAATTGAACTTATTTTTATTTTCATAAATTAATTTTTTCTCGGCTGGCGCGCCGAAACAAAATTCACGAGGGATCATATGAGAAAACATGGATATTTAAATTAAAACAGAAATTATACGATTATTTATTTTAAGAAAGAAACACAGAAATATAAACACAACAAATAATAAATTACTTTCACGGTCACATCAAGCTTGCTCTCCAACTGGTTTAATAATAATCTCCTTAACATTAACATGATACGGTGTCGAAAGCACATATCGTACACTCTCATAAACGTCATCGGGTTGCAAGTGTGGCAAATCCATTACTCCAAAACTTAACTCATTTGCCGCTTTATGCATGATCTCGGTGTTCACTAAACCTGGACTAATCGAGGTCACCCGAATTTTATTTAATTTCAAATAAATTAATTCCTGTCGCAAAACTTCGGTTGTTGCAGTTACACCGTGTTTTGAAGCTGGATATATGTTGTACGGTGGTGGAACACCCGGAAATACTGGTACACCATGTCCAAGGGCACTATTTATATTAATTATATATCCATAATCGTCACTTTTTTTGAGTTGACGATAAACAGCTCGCGTGCAATAAACCAATCCTAGTAAATTTGTTGCGATCGTGTCTTGAATATCTGCATTCGATTCATCATCGTTCAGTAACATTTTGTGCTCAATAATACCAGCATTATTCACAAGTATATTGACCGCACCAAATTTCTCACCAATCATTGTGAACGTCTTCTTAACATTGACCTCATCTGATATATCACACTCAAAACAATGCATAAGTTTTGCGCCACTTTCACCCAAATCAGTTTTTATTTGTTCCATGCGGGCCAATCGCCTGCCCAAACCAATGGTTATGATTCCAGTGTTAACAAAATTTTTTACAATCGATGCACCAATACCAGAACTTGCACCTGTTACCACCGCTATCTTATTTTGCCACTTATTCATTATTTTTTTAATGTATTTTACTGTCACTTTCTGAAGTATTTAGTTTATTGTGTTATCTGTTTGAAAAATGAAAAGAAACTGCAGCATCAAAGACTTGTTTGCAAGTCTGTTTTAATTTAAGTCCATAAATGTGTACTTTCACTTAAAATAAATTGAAAAATGTGTAATCGCATATTCTTGTATTGTAAATATTTGAGTTACGGAAATTTCAGTAAGCGATTGGAACACAATTTATTTTATGTGCAGTAATCTAGTGAAATTGTGTGTTAGTGAAACAGTCATGGCTTGATGCTCATTCACTTCCTCAACTTTCCCCTCTACGAAATCCTGCGGTTGTTCGTTAATGTTGATCTCACGCTGTTGTTCTAAGCTTCACGAGCAAGGAACGATAATTTTCAGGTCTATCCCATATGGTTGGTACTGAAGAAAGTAAAAATTTTCCGGATCTTTTTGCCTATGTAGTGAAATAAATATTTCTCTCTGACTAATGCCGGCACATTGCGGACCAACATCTAAAGTCTAGGAAACGATGCGAGTTTTTTTTTTGTAGAGAGATTGCATGTATCGATGCATTTGGTTTCTCTTCACCAATGCGTATCCTATACCGAATCATCGTGTTGTTCGAGAAAATGGCATGAGTTGTTCGAGAAAATGACACCGTCAAAAAATTAATTACTTTCTCTATATCGAACGATAGAACATTCTCAAGCCAAACCACCGTGTGGATATGAGGGTTGCTTCTGTTCTACAACTCAAGAAATTCTTTATTCTTTTTCAGTAATTTAATTAGAACACTAAATCTGGGCATACATACTATAGGACAGAGCTCAATGACACATCGCGCTCGTCGGTGCTGACTCTGCTGGGATTCTTTTCAGGTCGGCGATCGGTAATGAGCAGCATGCCATGCTAGTTGATATCGTTGCAGCTAAACGTAATACACCACGCCGGTGGTCAAAGGCAGCGAATTTGAGCAAATTGATCATTTAGAGAGGTTCTCCATTATAATGCTGATCCACGTAAATTCCTCAAGTAGAGGTTAAGGCCCTCGGCCACTTCATTTTGACCTCTTACTTTCTTGCGCACACTTTTGATATAGTTGATTTTGAACATCGAGATTGTCTAAACGAGTATTCTAAACGTCTAAACGAGGATCGATTGGAGATAGTCCAAAGAGGGGATGGTGCGACTAAATGCTTCTCATGTATACCGCCCTTTCTATTGAGCAGCAGATGCCACCAAGCAACTTCCTTGGTCTTGCGCATAATCAAGCTGCTCACGGTTGATGGGAGCCATGATCGATTGGAATGGAGCGCAAGGCGGTATGAGGAACTGTGAAGAACTGGCTCTGGTTCCCCATTTAAAAACATAAATTGCTGACGCTACAGCTTCTTTGGGATGAAACTGTCTTTAATGGTCGTCCATTGGCACAACTTTTTCTTTTATAAGTACATCGAAGTAATAAATCACGAATTGAGTATTTCGTGAATGTACAATGAGCCAGGCTCTGCGAATCAGCTTCTCAATGGTGCCACACTAAATTTCTTGCCACTGTCGTTATTTTAAGTGATGCGCTTCGATCCACAGAATGAACCAGTCTAATAATATTTCCCATGGTAATGCATGAGACTCAATGTCTTTGATGAACAGATAAAAATTCTTCCATAGAGCTCCTCAAAGAGATATTTAATTGCTTTTGTTTATGTAATCCCTTCTAAGCTACTATAGAAGGCACTGTTTTATACAATGCATCTAAAGTACCAGGCAGTACTGCTTGATACGCCATCAAATTTATGTCTACAGTTTCTTTTCTGAACTGTGATGACAGTAATGTTCGTTAGAAGAACATGGGTTTGGGTGGATGTTGCTGGTACGTGCGAATGTTTGCAGTTGTATTTGCGTATGGTTGTGGGTCTTGATGGGAATTTGATAGCGAGTTACGTATCTGTCAACATACACATTCATGTTTTTTGTCAGCATGGATGTGAGCTTGCCTGTATGTTGGTTCAATTTTAGATGTGTCTGTTTTTTGTTTAGATACGAGTTTAGGCGGGAGTGCGTGTGTTGTGGATCGCGTTTTTGGTTTGTGTGTGGGTATGTATAGATGGGGGTGTAACTGTATGGGTATTCATGTTTTTGTATTTGTGATTTTATATGCGTATACATTGTGTTAACAGTGCAGTTGTAGAAAATATCGTTGATTATATCCTCCTTTGATTGTCTGTTGTGCATCTCAAACGGATAACTCGTTTAACTTTATTCAAATAGAAAATTTTCATAAACCACATCGGAATCTTTTCCAGGAATTCCATTTTCATAAAGCAAACTCCCTTTTATCCCATTTTTCAGAATCTCATTCGGAATTCATATTAGAATTTAATTTTATTTATAGCAAACCCAGTTCCATTTAAGTTCCATTCTATTTGGTCAATTTCTAGAATCAGGACGGAAATCCATAATAGAATCTGTCGTTATTCAGACCGAGTCCATTCTAATCGGTTAAGAATAGGCATAATTCTATTCATTTTTGAGAACTATACTTCTGAATATTGAAATTTGATTTTCATAATGCAGAGTTTTAACAATATAGCAGTTTAACACCGTTTGAAAAACTGGTTGGTCTAATTTAAATTAAAAATTTTTCAAAAATCGCGGCTTGTCCCATTTATATTGGCTATTTTAATAAAACGAGTTGTGTTTAACGTAACTTTATTGAGAAATGATTTTGTTACTCAAGGTGGCTATTTTCCAAATTCGCATTCGAAACTCACAATGGAATCTCATTTTCATTACACAAACTGAGTTTTGTCTTAAAGGGCTGACAAACAGCTTAATTCCATCCAAATTAAACATTTTCTAGAACCACACCCGTAACTAACATTAGAATCCTGTTAAATATTAGATATTAGATTTAAAACCTTTTATTTGCAGTCCAGGATTTTGTTAGTACCCGGGATTTTGTTTTTCAGGATTTTGAAATATTTCAAGCGTTTACCTATTTTGTTGTCTTTTTAAATCTATATCTTGACTACGGGATTTCGTTTTCTAGGATTTTAGGTTCCGGGATTTGAAAAACGGGGTCAACGCTGTTACCCTACAGCAAGGGAAAAAAGCATCTTTGCATCAGACTGATGTCAATGTAGAAATATCAAGGCATCTGGTGAGGATATGACATTTTCAACAACATTCTGAAGAACAGCGGTGATTACCTTCCTCTCGTGCTAGTTTAACAATTTGGTTTACTGAGAAAAAAAAAATTAAAAATATTTCTATATAATCTGTCTGTAAACCGAGGGAGATCGGCTACATAAACAAAGGTTGAATTATAAAAGCCATCGCACACTAGCTTTGCCACAACATTGGTCAAAAGGTTTTGACAAATATAATCGCCAACAAGTTATTTTTCATCAAAGACAATGTGGATGATTGTACTGACTTTGGGTCCAACTGCCTATTGCTGTTACTGTAGCGGCTCCGCTGATTTTATTATTACGATTCACAACCAAGACATTCTATTTTTTGAGCGGCCTTCAGACTTACAACACTTAAAAATCTAGTTTTGGCAGGAGATCATAATTTGTTGTCTGGTCTTTATGTCTCCGGCTTTCTGTGTATTGGTTCTGAATGTCCAGTCATTCAAAATGTATTGTGCTCATTGTGGAAATTCCTATGATGGCACCAGTTTCGACCGATTAATATTTGTTTCGGACTGTTTTTAACACCGAAGATGTTTTTGGGGTGGCATTATATAGAAAATGCAACGAAACTTTGTCCCAAGAATTTGCAACGAAATAAAAAAAAAAACAAAAATATAAAGAAAATACGCGAGAACCGAAATACGCTGCTGTGCCAATTTTGTTTTGTGCTCTCTCTATGCACCTTTTTCTCCTCTACGATATTAATTAGTGAGTATAATATTTAAAAAAATTTATTGAAGCATTAACAAAATTTCTTAGCCGAAAATCAATTTTTGCCTCAAAGTTTTTTATTTTTCATTTTTAGGTCTATATAAATAGAAGTACTCTTGTCCAAAACAAATCAGTATGCTTAAACTTTTTTATTTAGGCATTAAGCAAAATTTCAAGCCCCATCTTCACTGCTGCGACTTATATTTTAAGATAGATGCTGCTGCGACTTCATAACTCTCTAACTCGCTTTTACTTGTTCAAACCGCCATTGTAGTGTCTTTACCTGGGATTTTTATGGTACTGGCCGAACGAGTATTTGGTACACAAACATCTAAAAGGTATTGTGCTATGGTATGTACGTATTATGGTGACAGGAGGATGGATTAATATTAATATTTTGTAATAACTATAACTTTATTTTTGCAACACTTATACCAACAATTTAAATCCTCATGGAAATTCATGGTGTTTGCAAATTAGACTTTGTTGAAATGAGAGAGTGAACAAACTTAAATCTGTATAAAATATAAAATGTCTAATATTTTCTGTTCAGTGTTAAGCGTCTAGAAAGTACAACGTCTTTAATTTTATCGTAAAATTAAATTTTTACCCGACAAGTGGTGCAGTGGTTAAAGCATCGGAACCTAAACCGGGAGGTACTGAATGATGAATCGAATTATCGCGATCGATTACGTTGAGTGATGTTAATAAACACGAGTAAGACCCTCTGTTGAAGTGCAAAATCCAGCTTATTTTTGGATTTTCCAGCCATTTTCCAATGGTTTACAACTGTTTTGTGATCAATATTTAGTTCTTTACCAATTGCATGGCTGCTTATATGCCGGTCTTTTTCATTTTTCTGCATGATTTCATCGACTTAAACAACTCAAATCTTTTGGCAAGCCTGAGCGGCGTTTTTACCTTTTTAGTAATAACTTTGCAAAAGATATGGAATTTTTTCATTATTTATCTCCATGTTTAAAATGTTGTAACTTTTTATTCATTTCACCGATTTTAATGTTTTGAATGTCGAAATGCAAGTTAAATTTCCACCTTTCAAACACACTTAATAATCCGAGATTTCCCGGTACGATCAATGGTTACTGAGATATGTAAATGTAAAGCCATCTACCGGTAAAAAGGCCATGTATTATCCCTATACCTATTTTTTTTTTGTTTTTATCCATACCATCTGTTTTGGGGCCGAAGCACTCCCTGCGCTTTCGCGGTTTATTTTTCCGTCTTACTTTACGCAACACCTGCCAAATCGAAGACGTACGGCTATAGGGCCGATTTAAAACCATCTGCACATTGCAAGCTCCATGCCAGCCTATACTGACATGGAAGATGGGTCGGCCCATGAGTTTTGCACTCCGACAGGGGGTCATAGATGTGTTACATTTCATCCCCGATCGTAATCGGTTATAAAATTTCACTTTTGCATCCTGCCCCTATCGGGATTCGAACCCGGTACCTCCCGATCCAAATGCCAAAGCTTTAACCACTGTGCCATTTGGTCGGTATCCCTACCTATTATTTGGGGTGAAGGGAATCACTTATGGTTTTTTAATTATTTTTTTATCACCCGGTATTTCTGATTACAATGCAATAAACTTGTTTTGATTGCTGTCAGATTCAATCATAAGTATGATTGCGCAATCTTCACGAGAACGATAATAATTTGCTAGTCACTTTATTGACTTAAGTTTTGTGTAATTGTAAGCATTCAAAATTATCATTATTTGATAGATTAGTAATCAATTCACACTGAATTTTTACTAGCACCATTGTATAAACCTGATTAGAACGAATACTTGTTTGTACACTGCGGTTCACTTGATTAGACACACTTGCAATTTGTAAATTTTTCTGTAATTTCAGTAAATCAAGAGAGAGAGAGAAATTAGTACTCAGTAAGACAGTAATAAATAAAAATATAATCATAGCAATCTAACTGCACTTTTCTTTGTTTTTTAAAATGCAATTTATATTAAACGCCTAACCTTTAAAATGGTTCACTTGTCATAGACGCATTGCAATATCATTTGTGTGTAAATTTTGGTGCTAGTTGTTAAAATTTTTTTCAATATTTTCAAAGCAAGTATTCGGCAGCTGAACTAGAATTAAAATATGTAGAAAAATGTGTTAAATAAGACAGAAAGGACGAAAATCGATGCCTACCACTTGGGCGAATTTTCCATGCTGTGCGAAATTATTTAAAAGACAGTGGAGTCATATAGAAGCGTCTATTAAGAAAAGTTGGAGACAGTTCTAGCGCCGCAAGATACAAGAAGAATTCATAAGCAAGCATCCAGTTCAGACCTTTTCACCAACAATATTAATGCCAGCAAATCAACAGTTCGTATAGAGCAATTTTAACTGCCTCATTTTAAAAATTAAAAAAAAAAACACTACTAAACTATGTACACAAGCAACAAAGATGGGAACTCGCCAAACAGCACATAACTTGGGTTAGGAATGCGCAAACAATGAATAATAATTGGAAATTAGATGTTTTTCGGATGAAAAAAAAATAACTTAGATGAATCAGATGGTTATAGTTATTATTTTCTTGGCATTCGGAAAGAAGAGTCATTTTTGATTCATCATCATTCCAGAAAAGCAAGAGTAATTGTGTGGGTTGCAATTTCATATTGGGGCGCTATCATATTTGTGCGTTTTCAGTAGATTTTGCAACCGAATAACGCGCCCAACATAATGCCCGTGCTGTAAAGTCATGGATTGCGGGTCAAAACGTTTCGTTATTATACCATGGCCACCTTATTCCCTTGATTTAAATATCATAGAAAACGTTTGGGGCTGGGTCATTTTCAAAGTTTATGAAGGGGGCAAACAATACGAATCCAGCAAACAGCTGATGCAAGATTAGAAGCTGCCTGGGCAGCGATTTCTTTGGACTACTAAAAATCCTTATATGATTATCTCAAGGACAGGATATTTCACGTAATTTTAAAGAAAGGGAGTAGTACACTTTACTAAAAGTAGCTCGAAACATTAAAAAATCAAAACATTTCTTAATAAAAAAAAATATTAAAATAAAAATATAAATGATTCATTATATTGACTCATTATGTTTCGAAGTTGCAAAAAATTACGAATTTGAACTTACCTTAAAAAAACTTGCAATGCAAGTTAATTTACTTTCTCAGAATAATTATCGATTATGGATTAATTGAGTAGGGCGCGTTAACACTCTTCGGAATAAAAATATTTTCTTGGTCCCGCGAGAAATTACAGTACAATTTACATTAAAAGGTAAAATTACAAATGCGTTTAAGCAAGTGAACCGCAGTGTATATTGAACAAAATAAACAAAATTCTATTGTAACGAATTTATTTTTAATAGAAATACACTCAATTAAAATGGTTCTCCAACGGGTTTTATAATCATATCATGGACCTGCACATGTGGGGGTGTACCAAGCACATATAAGCATGCAGCCGATATATCTTCCGGATTTAAAGATCTTTCATCGTAAGACTCTTTTGCACCTGGTATTCCAGCTGCCTCACGCAAATCGGTTCGCACTACACCAGGACATATCATCGATACCTTAATATTCTTATGGTTTGGGATCAATTCTTGTCGTAGTACTTCGTTTATTGCGCGCAATGCATGCTTGGTTGCTGGATAGACACTGGTTTTAATTGGAGGTGGAAAGAATGGAACTGAATGACTGGTAATACTCCCAATATTCACAATATGTCCATCTTGTTTGGTTTTATCCAAAATATCGAATGCAGCTCGAGTACAATACAAAACGCCATTAATGTTTATTTTGATGATATTCGATAGTTTTTCCATGCTGCTAGTTTCACCTAAAAGTGTAGTATTTTGTTGTATTCCTGCATTATTTATCAAAATGTTAACGCCACCGAATTTTTTCTCAACATCAGCAAACACTTCGTTAACCGCCTGCTCTGATGAAACATCACAGGTGTACGTGTGCAGTTGACCTTTCTCGCCGGCAACAATTTGTTGAATTTCCTGTAGACGTAAGAGTTATTTACTGAATTTGGAATTGGGTGTAATATATCGAAAATAAACTTACATCAACTAATGCTTTACGTCTAGCTAGACCAACTACTATTAATCCCGCTTTTACCAGATCAATAACAATTGCACGGCCAATGCCAGCACTCGCTCCCGTGACCACCGCTACTTTTCCAACCCAACGATCCATTTTATTATGCGACTTTTATAAATTTTCAATAACTTTAACCAAGTGGCGTCTTGCTACTAAACAGAATTCAAGTACAAAAGCTATTTATAAATTTATCGCGCTTGACATAAGTATTGTTTACCATATGATTATCTTTACCGCTCATACTATGGTGTTATAGATAAAGGGGAAGGAAACGAAGTTTGATACCCGTATCAAGATACCCCGTCTGGGCGCATAGATACATACTTAAATTTTACAGGTGAGAATCATGTCAAATTTGATTTTTAAAACATATAGTTTTGTGCTTTAATTTTTTATATCGGGTTGATTGAAAGCTCTTACTAATCGGAATATAAATATTTACATCTATTATGTATGTACAGAAAATATTTTAACCCTTTATTGTACAGTAAATCATATATGATACGTTAATTTCAATTAATTATTATTCGTAAACAATCTTCTTTTTCATCACTACTCTGCTACAAATCTATTTGTCAACTGTATTACTTTATTAAAACTCTGTTTTTAGGGAAAAGCTGGAACTGAGAGTGAATTAAAATTAAGCTTTGCGCATTAACGAAATAATTTTTAGGAAATATTTTATTTCATTTTTATAGAAATACTAGCTGAATTACCTGGCGTTGCTCGGACAACATATTGATTTGGTTAAATACATTTTTCAATAATTTGTACTATCCAAATTTGGTAAAACAAAATAAACATTGAGATGCATCCACCATTTACAATCGACCATCCAATATGCACCATCCACCGTCCACCATCCATCATCATCATCATCATCATCATCATCATCACCATCATCAATACCTTCAAACTATGACCATTTTCAGACATCATTCCGTGAATTTTTAGACATTTCTCCATAGAAACTTTGGAACCCGTTATCATGCACTGAGTTCATGCATATGATAAGTCATATAAATCAAAGCTTTTTGTTTTGGCCGCATCGCAATATACTACCATATTTCACAACAATATTTTGATGCATGAATATTTAGGAGTGTTTGTTTTGGTAAGTATATATCTTAATACTTATTTTAATGATAATTATAATTTATAATTTTAGCTCCTGACATCAGTCCTCCTATTACTGATGTTACATCGACAGCAAGATGTATTTGTTAATTAGACTTAAATTGCACTTATATTTACAACACAATTAATAAAAACATTTATAATTTATTTACATATCTTTTGCACTCAACAACTTTTAATATTTTTAAATATAAATTGTATCTTAGCTGTACAAGTGTACACAAACGACAGTTTGTGTTCCAGCTTTTTAATATAAACTATAGACTCTAGATTGTAGAGTGGCGAGAAAAAATTAAAACAAAAAATTTATATACTTTTTTTCTGGTGTACAACCTGGCTAAGGACTCTATCATTCGTCCGTTCAACTAAGCCCAGATTGTATACCAGTTATAACGTTTCGGTACGTTTTATGCGAAAAATATAGTTAGGTACATAACTATATTTCTCGCATAAAACGTACCCATTATTTATACCTTTACGAAATGTCATTATTGGACATTTCTCTACCGACAAGATGGCACAACAAAATGTAACAACAAACATACAACAAAGTAAAATATTTAATTAGAAAAAAACAAAACTTATAAAAATAATAACAAAATTTAATAAATTTATTTTTATAATAATACTAGCGGCCCGGTATAAAATATATAGCCTATGTCACTCACTGAAAAAATGATTAAAATCGATCCAGTAGTTTAGTTTGATTCATTACTACCCGTGGACCGCACTCGTTAAATTTGGAGTAAAACAATTCCCCTTTCCCTATACCATGAAGATTTCCTTTTATCTTTGGAATATCTAAATTCATACACTACATTTTTACTTATTTACTTTTTTCATTTTTACCTATTTATTTTATTTTTTCAACCATTAATATATCCCTTTTTCAACCAAAAAAACAAAAAAAAATGACTTAATTAAAATCCAAACCACACAAATGTGTGAGTAAAAAATCATAGTATGTAATGGCGTTTTTGATAAAAAATTTCGCTTGATTTGAAATACAACCAACACAATTGTATGTATGTATAGTTATAGTGTTTTTTTCGGACGAAATAAGTTTGAAAGGAATGCGCAAATGTGTAAGTTGGATCAAAACACACACAAAAATAAATTTTTGACATGGTACTTTTGCCGTACTCGCATATATGTGTTAGTAAATCACAAAAGGGATATTACAGAATGTCTTTATATACAACGTTCACTGCTTTCTTGTCATTAGACAATACAAACATGTTTTCTCTAGAGGTTACTCTTGAAAGAGCGACATACAGTTGGCCATGTGAAAAACAGTCAACGCTCAAATCTAAGCCTGCAACGTTGAAGGTTTGACCCTGCGATTTCTTAATGGTCATTGCAAAAGATGTCTTTACCGGAAACTTTAAACGTTTAAATTGGAAGGGTAAATCCGATGCTATCAGAGGGATTCGGGCAATCAATGGTACCACATCCTGTGAGTATTGTGCACTCTATTATGAAAGTTTTCAGTGATTTTACCAGCCATTGCAAAGTTTAGGTGGATTCAGGTTTCTTAATAAAATAACAGGACAACCTACTTTCAACACCATTTTGTGAGGAGCGAGTCCAGACGGGTTCAAAGAGTTTAGAAATTCTGTAGGAAAATGAACAGCTTCTTCCAAATCGAGAACAGTATCGACCGAGTAGTATATTTTCGTCGGCGCGTCAATCTTTGAAAGAATCAAGTTATTTACCTTCTCTACTTGTTCGTTAGTTGGTGACAGAATCGCTCTTTCTTTAAACCAAGATATTGTCTTATAACTTATGTTATCAATGTCAGGATAGACATTGTTGACTAACTCTTGGATGTTGTCTATCAAAACACAAAAGTTTTCTAGGTTAATCCTTCCCTCACTTTGTGTTAGCTCTCCATTGCCAACTTTTAGCAGCATCTCTGGAAATAGGCTGTTCTCACGTGAAGATGACGAAACCCTCATATTAGTTTTAAGCTCTAATTTATTGACATGTGGCCAAAGGTTGGATCTTTTTAGGGAAGCATTTATTTCGTCAGCACGTGTTTCTCGAGTCACAACTGGTAGGATTTGATGGAAATCTCCTGAGAACAGAATTGTACATCCACCCATAGGTGAATTTTTGTTGCGCAAATCGTGCATTGTCCTATCCAGTGCTTCCACAGACGTCTTGTTTGACATGGTAGCTTCGTCCGAGACTATTAATGAGCAGTCACGCATCAATTTTCCTGTATTGCTCTGTTTGGAAACACTACAGACGCTGTTATTATCATATGTGGCGATTTTCAGCGGGAGCTTGAATGTAGAGTGTGCGGTTCGGCCTCCTTCCAAAAGCGTAGTGGCAATGCCGGATGATGCAACAGCTAACGCAATTTTCCGGTAGATCTCACTTTTTTTAGAAGCAGATTGATTAAAAATGTTTTTCCTGTACCTCCTGGGGCATCAAGGAAAAACAATTTCCCTTCATTGTTATCAATTGTTGATAGTAATGCAGTGAATACTTTTTTCTGATCGATGTTTAATCGTGGCTCATCTTGAGCTATATTTTGTAAAAGTCTCGTTTGATCGTATGATGTTTCTCTTGTGTATTCGGCACTGTTAGTTAAATCTGAGTTAGTAGTATTAGCTGGCATCGGCAGCCCAAAATCCTTGATCAATTTACCCGAAATTAATTGCACTACTTTGTTCAATTCAAATAATGCTTCGTCAAATATGTTTTGATCATATTGTACTTCATCTGAGTTTAACTCTCGCCGTCGCTGAATCAGAATATCACTGGCCACATTTTCTTGAAATTTATTCCATAGATTAACAGAATCAGTTACTTGACAAAACGCTACTATGACGGAAAATAAATATCTTAATGATGTAGCTGAACTACAAACAGCTGCTTCTGATAATGTGTTTTCCCAGTGACTCTACGTTGGTGTGGGCATCAAAAATTTTCAAAAGGAGCGGATTATAGGGAACGATCCATCGGTTATCAATATCATGGTTTCGGACGGTAGCATTTTGCCCACCTTGTTCTGGCGATCGTCAACGATATTTGGGATATCCGTCATCGCTAGTACTTGTTTGAGTTTGGAACGACTTCGGAAATTTTTTGCTGCATTTAGAATCTCGCATACATGGAGAATTACGGTTTAAAGTCCCGCAAGGGCCGTGCACCATATGTTTCTTTACGATTTCATACAGGATAGGATCTTCATCTTTATCCGGTAATTCAGCTGAAATAACCCTGTCAATTTGGTTTGGTCTAATTTTGTTCACTAACCACACCAGCAGGTGTACATGTGGCAACCCACGTTTCTGCCATTCTATTGTATACATATCACAGCGCGGCGGACCGAATATATGAGACTTGTTAATGAGGTGCAGGAGTTTCTGTACTTTTAAATGGAAGACTCTGTTAACTATATCGTATCTGTCTTGTGGAGTTAAATTGGTGTTAATATTTTCTTTGATTTCCGGCCAATTTGGGTTACATGTTGCAGTTATAAATAAATCAGGTTTGCCGTAATTTCTGACGTAAGTCATGTCGTCTTGCGATTTTTCGTGTAAATATTGAGGTTTACCTGTGAATGATGAAGGTAGTATAACCAACTGCCCAATGCCGTGGCGGTGTTTATTGGCCTGTAAAGCATCCTGAAGATGAACGTAATTTTCGGCTCTCAATTTAGTTTGATTATTACGGATGTAGGCCAATCTCTCAGATTCAATTTTCGCATATTGATCTACCAAGTATTGGTTTATTAACATTCCATATCTAAGCAAAGTGTTGAAATTGTTCATTTTTTTCATTATACGGTAGCAATAGTAGTTAATACATGACACTGTTTTACTCAGAAGTGTACCACCGATTTGGTCAACTTGAGAAATATTAATGGCATAACCATTTTCTCCACGACATAGCATCAACGGATATTGTAAGCTGTCATAAGATCTGTGTAACCTTGAAATTTTTTGCAAATTATCATCACGATTATGCAATACAATATCTCTTTTGTCAAATTGCTGTCCAGCTATCACCACTGCTACTTCACTAGTGGAAGGCGCATTGTATCGTCTTCTGTGTTCTCCAACAGGAACTTTATTTGCATGGATTACGACATTAAAGTCAGGAGTATCTGCTGGAACACTCTCAATCGTAGTTTTGAAAGACTGTATGTAGCAATTATGAGAATGTAACATATCTTGGAGAGATCTAATCAAATCTCTATCAATTGGCTGTGCAACACTTGAACACCGCGTAGATGCTTGTGTCTGAATCTGCAATAAAATGTATTTGCAGAAATTTGTGATCATCACCCGTAAGAAGAGAGTGAAGTGGTTCAGGTGGAGGGAGAATTAATTCTAATTTGACTTTTCCTTGTAAGCAACACATGCTTTTCGATTCGTCCTTGAATTTCAATGTCAAGCGATGTTCACACACTACTGACATAGTACCTATTGATACTAAACGATCGTCCTTGTAAGAAATCGAAGGATCGTAATTCATAGCAGAATTTTCTTTATTTACCCATGAATTAGTAACTCGTGCTGATGATTCTCTGGCTCTCTGTATTCGATGTCTATCCCTATCTCGGCTGCGGCGAACCTCACGCTCTACTGAAGATTCTCTCTCTCTCTCAGCCCTATATCTATACCGAAGCTGACTGAGTCGAGCCTCACGTTCCGCTGACGATTCTTCATCTCTTCCAGACATGACTTTATAATTTCTTTACAAAATTTACTCAGTTCTATATGTATGATTACCTATGCACAAATTGACATATTATGTGCCGCAGTAAAAAATATCTAAATACTTACCATTTAGAAACAAATTATTTAGAAACAAATGATAATCAATAATCAGAAAAACAAAAGCTACCTATTCTATCCAGTTCTTTTTTTTAACTGAAATATCTCAACTTAAACTACGATTTTAATTAAATTCGTGCGACTAAAAACAAAAGATAATCAACAATCATCAACAACAAAAGAGAAACGCTATGTCCCGCAACTTTTAAATCATCACTACATAGTATAAAAAAAAGTCGCGTTCTCTGTCCCTATATCTCTATGTATGCTTAGATCTTTAAAACTACGCAACGGATTTTGATGCGTAAAAAGTAAATGACAAAAAAATGTTATTGTGGGATATCCATAAGAGATAGACATATACCATCGCGGTGTTTTCTGTAGACCTTTTCAATGTGTACAATATTTAGTACATTATTTTGATAAATCTCGTAGGGTTCAGCCTGCATTTGCAATGTAAGCGGAAAAAATGTAATTATTTACGACATCACATTAGAAACCTCAAAAATAACAGTATTTCTCCACTATTTAATGGATGTTATTATACATATAACCTCTTTAATCACTCTATCTATTAAAAAAACCGCATCAAAATCCGTTGCGTAGTTTTAAAGAATTAAGCATACATAGGGATATAGGGACAGAGAAAACGACTTTGTTTTATACTATGTAGTGATAATTGTCAACTTGACCAACTTGAACCAAAAGTTTTTTTGTTTTGTTTTAATACTAATTGATTGGCAGACGTGTTAAAATGGAGACATGGGGCGGTATGTTGTACCGTCACTTCGAATCGAAATTCGAAAAAAGTCGAATGGCGGTATGTTGTATCATTTTCGAAAAGCACAAATGATACAACAACTTTCACTTTCTCGATTCGACTTTTTTCGAATTTCGACTTTTTTCGTTCGAAGTGATGGTACAACATACCGCCCCGGGCGGTATGACTATCACTTCGAATCGAAATTCGAAAAAAGTCGAAAGGCGGTATGTTGTATCATTTTCGAAAAGCAAAAATGATACAACTTTCACTTTTTCGATTCGACTTTTTTCGAATTCGACTTTTTTCGATTCAAAGTGATGGTATAACATACCGCCCCTGGGGCGGTATGTTGTACCATCATTTCGAATCGAAATTCGAAAAAAGTCGAATGGCGGTATGTTGTATCATTTTCGAAAAGCACAAATGATACAACAACTTTCACTTTCTCGATTCGACTTTTTTCGATTTCGATTCGAAGTGATGGTACAACATACCGCCCATGATTGAATTTTGTTATTGTAGGTGAGAAGGAAAATTATTTTGTTGTTTGTTAGGTGTGTGTAAGGGGGAATTGAGGGAGATCCCTCAGTCGAAGCGTCGATACAGGGAGAGACGGTCGGCGTATAGGATTTTAGAAAAACTGGCTGCGACCCTTGAGGGGCAGCTTACAGTAGAACAACGAGGGTCTGTGGCATGGGCTAAAAAAACTGTCGGCCGTGACAGCTCGGAAAGGGCCCTTGTGTCTAAAAGACAGAGGTCCCAGGAAGAGCTGGAAACGGGCGAGAGTAAGCGAGCCAAGGTTCAGGTAGATAAGACGTCGGGTGCTTCTAGGGATCAAAAACTGAAGCTATTCAGTGAGATCCTAAAGGAGCACGTGCTGGTGCTAGCCATCATTGACAGAAGTCAGGAAGATGGGAGCATCACGTCAGAGAAATGGAGAGTAGTGTTTAATGCACTAAACTCCATTTTTCGGCGGATCCTGAGAGAAAATCCGGGATCTCCCCCGTCCTGCAGAGATGCGGGATGGTACCAGGGGCGCGTGAAGTTGACTGCGTGCTCGGATCAGAGATCGGTCGACCTTTACAAAAAGGCAATTGCCGAAGTAGGCGAGGTGTGGCTGGGCGCGAGGCTTGAGGCAGTCTGCAGGGAGAAAATCCCGAGCAGGTCGAGGGCACGTGTTTGGCTACCAACCAAGCCGGATAAAATAGACGAGATCCTCGAGATCATTCAGGCTAGTAATCCCGATCTTCCAACGGAAGACTGGAGGATTATTAAGCGAGAGGAAGCTAAGGGAGGCTTTAGATTGGCAATCATGCTGATCAATAAAGAATCCCTGGCTTCCCTTGAAAAATTAAAGGGAGTGAGGGTTCGGGTCGATCACTCTCAAAGTATATATAAAGGACGAGACCGACGCAACTGCGAAAGACCAGCCTGGGGGTGACGGCGAACGGACCCAACAGGAGACGGTCAAGCAGGCTGAGGACGGCCAGGAAAGTAATGCTTCGGCTCTGGGGGGCATAGTTAGGGGAGGTAGCCTCCTCTTACTGAAACCTGATGGGGACATCCTGTCAGGCTCTCGACGAGAGGAAGACAGCTTCCGGAACAAGGAGATATATGGCACTATCCTGATGCAGGGAGTGCAGGAAGAGGTGAGTAAGGTCGACTACAATGGTTAGCATTGTACAAATAAACCTACATCACACGAAGGCTGCCTCGGCAGCTCTCGTGCTCAGACTGACTAAGTCAGATGAGGATTTAGTGTTAATCCAAGAACCTTGGATTAACAATAACAGGATCTGTGGCCTCAGAATGAAAGGGTATAAATTACTATACTCAAGCAACTCTGAGAAGATCAGATCGTGTATTTTAGCGAAAAATAATTTGAATATTTTTCTTCTTCCACAATTTAGTAGCGGAGACGTTACAGCGGTGAGCGCTGAGGTTGGCTGTGGAAAGCTATGGCTAGCCTCAGCCTATATAAATCGCGAGAAGGAGATTCCACCGGACAACCTGGGGGAACTGATCCGGGAAGCAGATCAAAGAAGGGTAGGTGTTGTACTCGGATGTGATGTAAATGCGCATCACACAATCTGGGGAAGCACAGACATCAACGAGAGGGGTGAGTTATTTTTTGATTATTTATTAAATACCAACCTTTTAGTTTGCAATATTGGACGAGAACCGACATTTATTGTTAAAAATCGACAGGAGGTTTTAGATGTCACCTTTGTGTCAGAAACGATCTTTCATATGATCAGAGGGTGGAGAGTGGCGAAAGAGCACTCATTCTCTGATCATCGATATGTAATTTATAACCTCGACATTAAACCTGTTACCCGGAAATCCTTCAGGAATCCCAGAAAGACAAACTGGAACAAATATGGAGAGGTGTTGAAGGAACTACTGCCGCTGGAGGTTCCTGGACTTCCGGCGACAGTAGAGGAATTAGATGGCATGGTTGATATTGTCACAAAGGCATGCAATCTTTCATTTAATGCTGCGTGCCCCCTAATAAAGCCTAGGGGTAGGCAGAAACCGATATGGTGGACCAAGGAGTTGGGAACATATCGGAGTGTGTGTAGGAGAGCTTTTAATAAAGCTAAGAACACAAGGGAGGTTCGGGATTGGGACTCCTATAAGGAGGACCTCAGAAAGTACAAAAAAGAGTTGAGGAAGGCACAAAGGGGGTCTTGGAGACTCTTCTGTTGTAGAATGGAAGAGGTCTCTGAGACTTCTTGCCTTAGGAAAATTCTAGCTACTAACCCAACCAGTCCTAGTTATTTAATTAGACCAGACGGGTCATGGACAACTTCAAGTGCGGAATCTTTGGAGCTCCTCATCGAGACCCATTTTCCGGGAAGCTTTGAAGACTCGACAGAGCCTGGAGCTAATCGAGTAACACCTTCAATAGAGATGGAGAGCATCGCGGATAAGGAGCGAATCCGTTGGGCGCTGAACGGGTTTAGACCTTATAAGTCGGCGGGCCCGGATCGGATTATACCAGTTCTGTATGGTAGCATTTCTCGACATTGAGGGTGCCTTTAATAATGTTAAAACAGAGGCGATCATGGAAGGATTGCTATTTTTGAACGTGTATGTAGGTTGATAAATCAGATGCTGGTAAGCAGGATTATTACATCGAAACTGGGGGAGGCCACCATTAGAATGCGGGTGGTTAGAGGAACTCCGCAAGGAGGTGTAATGTCCCCCTTTCTTTGGAGTGTTGTGATGAATGGATTGCTCTTAGAACTGGAGGGAGAGGGGATAGGGGTTGTAGCGTATGCGGATGATGTAGCGATAGCTGTCTCAGGCAAATATCTGGATACGATTAGGGATGTTATGCACAATGCACTCCTGATCGTTACGAAATGGGCCAGCAAATGTGGATTAGGGATTAACCCCTCCAAGACAGAGCTGGTACTATTTACTAAGAAATATAAAATTCCGGTAGTCAGTCCTCCTACCGTGAACGGCACTAGACTGGCTTTTGCTGACAGAGCGAGATTTCTGGGCATAATCTTGGACAGTAAGCTAAGCTGGAAGCCTAACATTGTAGAAAGGATGAATAAGGCTAATGTAGCCATTTACTCGTGTAAGAACGCCATAGGGAAGAGATGGGGTCTAAAACCAGAGCTGGTACACTGGCTCTATACCGCTGTGGTAAGACCTGTGCTGATGTACGGGGTGGGTGTGTGGTGGTCAGCTCTGGAGAAGGTAACTTATAGGAAGATGTTGGAGAAGGTGCAAAGAACGGCCTGTATGCTTATAAGCGGTACGCTTAGGTCCACACCTACACGCGCTTTAGAGGTTATGTTCCACCTTATTCCAATCGAATCTTTTGGTAAGCAGATGGCAGCCAATGTGGCTACAAGGCTCTCGGCTGTCTCTCAGTGGAAGTGTCTTCAGGCGGGACACTCAACGATAGTTAGATCGCTTAGGGAAGAACTGGCGAATCTAGATTATATTAAATCAACGTTGTGCTTCGATAAAGTTTTCCGGACCATCTGTCCTTCGAGAGAATCCTGGAGGAACGGATCAATACTGGAAAACGAGGCACTGCAATTTTTCACGGACGGTTCTAAGCTAGACGGCAAAGTAGGAGCCGGAGTCTTCTGTGAGAAGCTTAATGTTAATATTTCCGTTCGTGTCCCTGACTACTGCAGCGTGTACCAGGCTGAAGTGGTGGCGATAGGCGAAGTCGGGACATGGTTGAAGCATAACGTGGTATCCGTTAGGGATATCGCGATTTATGTGGACAGTCAGGCGGCGGTCAGATCGCTAGAGGCGGTTTGTCTGAAGTCACGGGTGGCGCTGGATTGCCGATCATCTCTTAAAGAGATGAGCGAGTATTTCAGTATCCAGATAATCTGGGTCCCTGGTCACTCGGACATCACGGGAAACTGCAGGGCGGACGAACTAGCTAGGTACGGTACGACTCTCCAGATGCAACCGGAAAGGGCAGGTCTGGGGAGGCCTATAGCAGCGCTTAGATCGGCGCTCAGCAAAAAGGCAATCGCCTTGACAAATGAGAGGTGGACCAACACCCTCACGTGCAGGGTAGCAAAACAGGTTTGGCCAAAACTGGACTTGCGGCGCTCCAAAGCACTAGTATCCCTGGGAAAACGAGAGTTAGGATTGGTCGTAGGGATACTGACAGGACACTGCCTTTTTGGGGAACATGCAAGAAGGCTGGGTCTACAGACGAATGACTTTTGTAGAAGTTGTTTAGACGAAGAGGAGGAAGAGACGCTAGTTCACTTCCTATGCTCGTGTCCAGCACTATCATACAAAAGACATAAGTACTTGGGTGTGTACAACATGAACAGCCTTTCTGAACTCGCGGACTTTGGGGTGCGAGATATTTTACGCTACATCAGTAGCTCTGGTTGGTTTCAGCGGGAGTAAGGGGAGATTGGATCCTGTGGTATCACAATGGGCCATTATTGGCCTAAGTGTGCGATAGCAGCCACTCTCCACTCAGATCACTTCCTATGCTCGTGTCCGGCACTATCATACGGCATAAGTATTTAGGTGTGTACGGTATGGACAGCCTTTCGGAACTCGCGGGCTGCGACCTTGACTCTAACCTAACCTAACCTAACCTAGGTGTGTGTAGGTTATAATTTAGGGTTTAATTGATTATTATTGTTGTGGCGCTGTTGATTTTTACCATCTATATATTTCAGTTTTACAATAACTTCTTTGTGTTTTATGTTTATAAATTGTGTGTTAACTTTGAAATTCAAAGTGTTATGTTTATTGAAAATGATGTGTGATGATTCTACGAATTCGCGTTTCTTGTATGTTTCCCGATCTAAAATAGTTGGTTTATCAAAATTGAAATTGTGTCCCTCATCAATGTGGTGATATGCTAAAGCTGTTGTTTTGTTTTTGTTTTTGCAGTCACTTTTATGTCGTTTTATTCTAGTTGTTAAATTTTGACTATGTCCAATGTATGATTTGTTACACATATTACAATCAATCTTATAAACTACATTGTGGTTATTGTTAGGAGTATGATCTTTAAATTTTGCTATACAAAATTTAAAGATCATACTCCTAACAATGTGTGTTCTAATTGTATGTATGGGTTTACAGCCAATTATGGATTTGTTATTGTTGTTCGATAATGTCCTTTTATTGTTTTTTTATTGAGATCTACAAACCAGTTATTGTGTTGTTTTCTACAGTCTCGTGACGTTATTATGGATTTTATATTGAGATATCTTGTTTAGATTTTTGTGGATCAATTTCTTTATAAGTTTGGTAGGATAATTATTCATTTGAATTTTTTGATATATTTTTCGGATATTTTCATTATTTGGAATCGCTTATATATAATACTTTATAAATAAATTGATTAGTTATGTTCTTTTTGGTTTCATAGGGATGGTTGGAAAGAAAGTTTAATAAACGTCCGGAAGATGTCGTTTTTTTGGTACCATTTTTTTTATTTTTCTAGTTCTTTTTTCGCGTATTAGTTCAGCATCTAAGAAATTAACTCGGTTGTTTTGTTCTCTTTCTATTGTAAATTTTATATTGTCATGGTAACTTTCAAAAACTGATTTAAGGTGCTCAATTTGTTTATCTGGTATAGCAATAAGGATGTCGTCAACATATTTGAATATTAAAGTTGGTTTTGGTAGAATTGAATCTAAACTAGTGTCGAATAAGTCTTCCATAACTATATCAGCTAGGATTGGTGACAAGGGATTTCCCATAGCCAAACCTGTTTTTTGTTGGTATATTGTGCCTCTAAATGTAAAATAGTTATTGTCTATAACGCAGAATTTTAAAAGTGAGATAAGTTCGTGTTTCTTCAATGTATGTGCATATAGTTCATTCCAGCGGATTTGGATTTGATGGATAGCTAAGTTTACTGGGATGTTGGTAAAGAGAGAGCAAACATCTAAAGAGCACAGTACATCATCATTTTTTAGAGTCACGTTATTCCATCAATAAATTAGTTGTAATGAGTTTTTTTATATTGTAAGAGCTATTTTTTGTGAGATTTTTTAAAATTGAATTCAGATTTTTGAAACGTAATATGCTGGGGAGTTTATGGTACTAACGATCGGTCTTAAAGGGATATTTGTTTTGTGTAATTTAGGTTGACCATATATTTTTGGAGCTGTTGGATGTTTAACTATCAATTTTGCACTCTCAGTTTTTGTTATGATATTATGCCTTATTAGGAAATCTATATGTTATTTGCATTGTTCTTGGAGTATTTGTGTTGAGAGGAGTGTTAAGGAGTGAAATCATTTTTTGGTCGTATTCTGATTTTAGCATGATTACTGTTTTATTTGATTTGTCACTGTTGGTTATAATAATATCTCTGTTTGATTTTATAAATTTTTGTGATATGTCATTGTTCAACTCATGGTTAAACAGTATAAAGTTATTTCCGGTATTTTCTTACATCGCGCTAAAAACTAAATTTATAACTCAAAACTAATCGACACTAATTTTGCTAACAACGCATTTGTGCATTTTAGATGAATATATATAATTTTATTTTATCTACATATGTCGCGCTATAATGTAATAAGACACATATTTTTCCTATCGTTGTACTTTATTTGGATATAATTAAGTAAATTTTTGTTATTAGTGTAATCAATGTAAATTGTTGTTAGTATAATCTACGACAAAAATTTGTAAAAAATCAGGAAATTTTTCTAAATAAATTCATTCTGTTCAGTTCACTTAAACAGTTCAGTTTCATTCTTAGAATATTTGAGGCCTCACCAGTGGTAACCTCAAATACTCTGCAATAATTAAATCCAAATAATAACTGGATTAAACAGCTCCTCAAAGAGATATTTAATTGCTTTTGTTTATGTAATCCCTTCTAAGCTACTATAGAAGGCACTGGTTTATACAATGCATCTAAAGTACCAGGCAGTACTGCTTGATACTTCATCAAATTTATGTCTACAGTTTCTTTTCTGAACTGTGATGACAGTAATGTTCGTTAGAAGAACGTGGGTTTGGGTGGATGTTGCTGGTACGTGCGAATGTTTGCAGTTGTATTTGCGTATGGTTGTGGGTCTTGATGGGAATTTGATAGTGAGTTACGTATCTGTCAACACACACATTCGTGTTTTTTGTCAGCATAGATGTGAGCTTGCCTGTGTGTAAGTTGGTTCAATTTTAGATGTGTCTGTTTTTTGTTTAGATACGAGTTTAGGTGCGAGTGCGTGTGTTGTGGATCGCGTTTTTGGTTTGTGTGTGGGGGTGTAACTGTATGGGTATTCATGTTTTGGTATTTGTGATTTTATATGCGTATACATTGTGTTAACAGTGCAGTTGTAGAAAATATCGTTGAATATATCCTCCTTTGATTGTCTGTGGTTATACCACAAGTGGAACAATATCACGAGGCAACTAAGAATACTACGGCTGTAGACTTCAAAATAACTTGCAGTCCCCAATTGGTAGTTTCTCTTCTCAGTATACAATTTGTAGCGTTTAACCCTCCAATACCTCGGCGAATATAAGCCCCTTTCGAAAATGCTCCTGCGGGAACACCTGTTTCAGCACTTACCGTCATATGAGCATAATTCCTTAATGTAAATCTGATAAGCTCTTGGTAGGTTCCTCCAATGGAATGAATGGTCGATTTAAATAGGGCAATGTTCGTTCCGAATCACACCCAAATTTCGCATTGGAATCCCAATATTATCGTACAAAGATGCATCTCAAACGGATAACTCGTTTAACTTTATTCATATAGAAAATTTTCATAAACCACATTGGAATCTTTTCTAGGAATTCCATTTTCATAAAGCAAACTTCCTTTTATCCCATTTTTCAGAATCTCATTCGGAATTCATATTAGAATTTAATTTTATTTATAGCAAACCCAGTTCCATTTAAGTTCCATTCTATTTGGTCAATTTCTAGAATCAGGACGGAAATCCATGTTAGAATCTGTCGTCATTCAGGCCGAGTCCATTCTAATCGGTTAAGAATAGGCATAATTCTATTCATTTTTGAGAACTATACTTCTGAATATTGAAATTTGATTTTCATAATGCAGAGTTTTAACAATATAGCAGTTTAACACCGTTTGAAAAACTGGTTGGTCTAATTTAAATTAAAAATTTTTCAAAAATCGCGGCTTGTCCCATTTATATTGGCTATTTTAATAAAACGAGTTGTGTTTACCGTAACTTTATTGAGAAATGATTTAGTTACTCAAGGTGGCTATTTTCCAAATTCGCATTCGAAACTCACAATGGAATCTCATTTTCATTACACAAACTGAGTTTTATCTTAAAGGGCTGAGAAACAGCTTAATTCCATCAAAATTAAACATTTTCTAGAACCACACCCGTAACTAATATTAGAATCCTGTTAGATATTAGAAATTAGATTTAAAACCTTTTATTTGCAGTCCAGGATTTTGTTGGTACCCGGGATTTTGTTTTCCAGGATTTTGAAAACTTTCAAGCGTTTACCTATTTTGTTGTCTTTTTAAATCTATATCTTGAACTACGGGATTTCGTTTTCTAGGATTTTAGGTTCCGGGATTTGAAAAACGGGGTCAACGCTGTTACCCTACAGCAAGGGAAAAAAGCATCTTTGCATCAGACTGATGTCAATGTAGAAATATCACCACAAGGCATCTGCTGAGGATATGACATTTTCAACAACATTCTGAAGAACAGCGGTGATTACCTTCCTCTCGTGCTAGTTTAACAATTTGGTTTACTGAGAAAAAAAAAATTAAAAATATTTCTATATAATCTGTCTGTAAACCGAGGAGATCGGCTACATAAACAAAGGTTGAATTATAAAAGCCATCGCACACTAGCTTTGCCACAACATTGGTCAAAAGGTTTTGACAAATATAATCGCCAACAAGTTATTTTTCATCAAAGACAATGTGGATGATTGTACTGTTGGGTCCGACTGCCTATTGCTGTTACTGTAGTGGCTCCGCTGATTTTATTATTACGGTTCACAACCAAGACATTCTATTTTTTAAGCGACCTTCAGACTTACCACACTTAAAAATCTAGTTTTGGCAGGAGATCATAATTAGTTGTCTGGTCTTTATATCTCCGGCTTTCTGTGTATTGGTTCTGAATATCCAGTCATTCAAAATGTATTGTGCTCACTGTGGAAGTTCCTATGATGGTACCAGTTTCGACCGATTAATATTTGTTTCGGACTGTTTTTAACACCGAAGATGTTTTTGGGGTGGCATTATATAGAAAATGAAACGAAACTTTGTCTCAAGAATTTGCAACGAAATAAAACAAAAAACAAAAATATAAAGAAAATACGTGAGAACCAAAACACGCTGCCGCACCAATATTGTTTTGTGCTCTCTCTATGCACCTATTTCTCTCTAATTTTTGCCTCAAAGTTTTTTATTTTTTATTTTTAGGTTTATATAAATAGAAGTACTCTAGCCCAAAACAAATCAGTATGCTTAAGCTTTTTTGTTTAGGCATTAAGCAAAATTTCAAGCCCCATCTTCACTGCTGCGACATATATTTTAAGATAGATGCTGCTGCGACTTCATAACTCTCTAACTTGCTTTTACTGGTTCAAACCGCCATTGTAGTGTCTTTATCTGGGATTTTTATGGTACTGACCGAACGAGTATTTGGTACACAAACATCTAAAATGTATTGTGCTATGGTATGTACGACTTATGGTGACAGGAGGATGGATTAATATTAATATTTTGTAATAACTATAATTTTATTATTTCCACACTTATACCAACAATTTAAATCCTCATGGAAATTCGTGTTTGCAAATTACACTTTGTTGAAATGAGAGAGAGAACAAACTTAAATCTGTATAAAATATAAAATGTCTAATATTTTCTGTTCAGTGTTAAGCGTCTAGAAAGTACAACGTCTTTAATTTTATCGTAAAATTAAATTTTTATCCGACAAGTGGTGCAGTGGTTAAAGCATCGGAACCTAAACCGGAGGTACTGGGTTAGAATCACATCAGAAGCTTGATGCAGAATGATGAACCGAATTTTCGTGATCGATTACGTTGAATGATGTTAATAAACACGAGTAAGACCCTCTGTTGAAGTGCAGAATCCAGCTTATTTTTGGATCCAGCCATTTTCCAAAGGTTTACAAATGTTTTATGATCAATATTTAGTTCTTTACCAATTGCATGGGTGCTTATATGCAGAACAGAAATAAATAAAAATATAATCATAACAATCTAACTGCACTTTTCTTTGTTTTTTAAAATGCAATTTATATTAAACGCCTAACCTTTAAAATGGTTCACTTGTCATAGACGCATTGCAATATCATTTGTGTGTAAATTTTGGTGCTAGTTGTTAATATTTTTTTCAAAATTTTCAAAGCAAGTATTCGACAGCTGAACTAGAATTAAAATATGTAGAAAAATGTGTTAAATAAGACAGAAAGGACAAAAATCGATGCCTACCACTTGGGCGAATTTTCCATGCTGTGCGAAATTATTTAAAAGACAGTGGAGTGATATGGAAGCAAGCGTCTATCAAGAAAAGTCGGAGAGATAGTTCAGACCTTTTCACCAACAATATCAGAACGGAAGCTGAGCTTAATGCCAGCAAATCAACAGTTCGTATAGAGCAATTTTAACTGCCTCATTTTAAAAATTAAAAAAAAACACCACTAAACTTTGTACACAAGCAACAAAGATGGGAACTCGCAAAACAGCACATAACTTGGGTTAGGAATGCGCAAACAATGAATAATAATTGGAAATTAGAGGTTTTTCGGATGAAAAAAAATAACTTAGATGAATCAGATGGTTATAATTATTATTTTCTTGGCATTCGGAAAGAAGAATCATTTTTGATTCATCATCATTCCAGAAAAGCAAGAGTAATTGTGTGGGTTGCAATTTCATATTGGGGCGCTATCATATTTGTGCGTTTTCAGTAGATTTTGCAACCGAATAACGCGCCCAACATAATGCCCGTGCTGTAAAGTCATGGATTGCGGGTCAAAACGTTTAGTTATTATACTATGGCCACCTTATTCCCTTGATTTAAATATCATGGAAAACGTTTGGGGCTGGGTCATTTTCAAAGTTTATGAAGGGGGCAAACAATACGAATCCAGCAAACAGCTGATGCAAGATTAGAAGCTGCCTGGGCAGCGATTTCGTTGGACTACTAAAAATCCTATATGATTATCTCAAGGACATGATATTTCAAGTAATTTTAAAGAAAGGGAGTAGTACACTTTACTAAAAGTAGCTCGAAACATTAAAAAATCAAAACATTTCTTAATAAAAAAATATTAAAATAAAAATATAAATGACTCATTATATTGACTCATTATATTTCGAAGTTGCGAAAAAATTACATTAAATTTGAACTTACCTTAAAAAAAATTGCAATGCAAGTTAATTTACTTTCTCAGAATAATTATCGATTATGGATTAATTGAGTAGGGCGCGTTAACACTTGTAACGATGGCCGCATTCGCAAGCATCGTTCCCAGGCCTGACTTTAATCAAATTTCCCATTATTTTAATTTTTGGGAAATTTTGAGGATCGAAGTCAAATTGTTCGTATACCCTGTCCATTGATTGCCCCTCCACTTTTAGAATTTTGATGAAGAACGGCTCGCTTATCTTTTACCTAACGTATTGTAAGGCAGTTGGTATTTATAAATCGTGTTGTGTGCAAGCTCAAAACAAAAAAATCCCTGTAACAAAAGAATATCGCGTGGGGATTGCGTTCTAGACTTGTAAATTAACTAAGTTAGATAAATATAATTAAATAAATTTTTTTTTTTGTGCAAATGGTAATGGTGGTGAATTGCCATTTTGTAAAGTGTTTCTTAGTTAGAATAAAAATTTAACAATAGAAAATAAAAACTCACAAAAACGATTACACCAAAAAGTAAATCCAGTGTTACGCAAAGTAAAATAATTTTTTTTGGAAATCTTATAAAATTATTGAGGGATTCCGTTTAAAAGAATCAGTAGATTAGAATAAATCAGTGGAAACCAAAAATTTAAGGTTCGCCTCTAAAAATAAGTTTTCCGTAGATAAATTTAATAAATTATATTAATTAAGTGATGTTGTCCATTTTAATTCCAAAAACAGTATTTTTGTTTCGTTTGTGATCGGCGGATTGAATTGAACGTTATATTTCAATTTTTTTTTCAATGTAAATTGAAATAATATATTTGTCCTTAAAATTTAAACGGGAAATGCAGAAACTAAAACTATATAGAAAATAAAGAAAAAAATAATAACTAACTCTGAAAATTTAAAAAAAGTAAAAAAATAGTTAAATATTAAGCTAGTATAAAAATAAAAACCTGTGTTAATCTAGCTATATTAGTGTATGTAAGTGCTTGTAAAGCCTAATTACATGTACTTGAAAACAATAAATTAGTGTTACGTAATTTTGTATATACCGTAGTACCAAATCCATCGGTGCTTATACATAAATTGGTGCAATTGGTATGTACGAATAAAGAACGATGATGATACAAAACCAGATGATTTGGAGAACATGGCAATGCAGGACTACGCAACACATATTTTGGTATTTAATTTTTTATTTTTAATTATATTTAAGGTTTCTTTAGAATATATATTTTTTTTGTTATCCTTAATAAAATTGTTTAAATTTAAGTCAATTATGGAACTAGTATATATATATATTTTGCTGTAGTTAAAACTTAGATAATTGGTTTGCGTCCGGACTTAGTTAACAGTTTATACTTTTCGTAGTTTTTAAGATTAATTAAGTTCTTTTAAAATTTTCAATTTAATATTTTTCTTTATTAATACTTTAGTTGTAGTTTTTTTGTTTTTGTTCATGATCAGTTCAAGTTCTATTTCATTTAATTGATAGTTTTGGTGAATTGTAATTTCAATTTTATTTTATTATTATTAATCATGAAATATAAAACTTCATTATATTTGATTATATTGGGAAAGCAAAAATTATGTTGGTATTTAAATATTTCTTTGGCTTAATTTTTTTTTATTATTATTATTTCTTTTAAAATGATTTAATTTATTTCAATAAGATTGTGAGACCGAAACAGACTGTGTAGTGATGATTCGATGGTTGTTCAATTTTCTTTTGGACAGTATAGTGATATTGTGATGATCTTTCCTTTTAATATTTCTGCTCCATTTCTTAAGTGTTCTTGGTCCAAAATTATAATGCTCAATAATAAGAAAAAGGTTATTTTAATTTAAATTCTGGAATTTCCTTCTTCAATTTGTTTTTTTTTTGTTTCCTTACAATTTCATTTCGATTTATTATCTGCGGTCTAGCCAGGCTGAACAATCCCTTAAAATCCCCACCCCATTACTCCTGAGCACTAGCCGCGCAAAAGGTGACCGCTTAAGGGCTCTAGTTCAGCACTATTTATTATTATTTTTCTCGTAACAATATGGTTCCCAAGACCAAAATTGTTACACACTCTTCGGAATAAAAATATTTTCTTGGTTCTGCGAGAAATTACAGTACAATTTACATTAAAAGGTAAAATTACAAATGCGTTTAATCAAGTGACCGCAGTGTATATTGAACAAAATAAACAAAATTCTATTGTAACATGAATTTATTTTTAATAGAAATACACTCAATTAAAATGGTTCTCCAACTGGTTTTATAATCATATCATGGACCTGCACATGTGGGGGTGTACCAAGCACATATAAGCATGCAGCCGATATATCTTCCGGATTTAAAGACCTTTCATCGTAAGACTCTTTTGCACCTGGTATTCCAGCTGCCTCACGCAAATCGGTTCGCACTACACCAGGACATATCATCGACACCTTAATATTCTTATGGTTTGGGATCAATTCTTGTCGTAGTACTTCGTTTATTGCGCGCAATGCATGCTTGGTTGCTGGATAGACACTGGTTTTAATTGAAGGTGGAAAGAATGGAACTGAATGACTGCTAATACTCCCAATATTCACAATATGTCCATCTTGTTTGGTTTTATCCAAAATATCGAATGCAGCTCGAGTACAATACAAAACTCCATTAATATTTATTTTGATGATATTCGATAGTTTTTCCATGCTGCTGGTTTTACCTAAAATAGTAGTATTTTGTTGTATTCCCGCATTATTTATCAAAATGTTAACGCCACCGAATTTTTTCTCAACATCAGCAAACACTTCGTTAACCGCCTGCTCTGATGAAACATCACAGGTGTACGTATGTAGTTGACCTTTCTCGCCGGCAACAATTTGTTGAATTTCCTGTGTACGTAAAAGTTATTTACTGGAATTGGAATTGGTTGTAAATATATCGAAAACAAACTTACATCAACTAATGCTTTACGTCTAGCTAGACCAATTACTATTAATCCCGCTTTTACCAGATCAATAACAATTGCACGGCCAATGCCAGCACTCGCTCCCGTGACCACCGCTACTTTTCCAACCCAACGATCCATTTTATTGTGCGAGTTTTATAAATTTTCAATAACTTCAACCAAGTGCGTCTTGCTACTAAACAGAATTCAAGTACAAAAGCTATTTATACATTTATCGCGCTTGACATAAGTATTGTTTACTATATGATTATCTTTACCGCTAATACTATGGTTTTATAGATAAAGGGGAAAGAAATGAAGTTTGATACCCGTATCAGGATACCCTGTCTGGGCGCATAGATACACACTTAAATTTTAGAGGTGAGAACCATGTCAAATTTGATTTTTAAAACATATAGTTTTGTGCTTTAATTTTTTATATCGGGTTGATTGAAAGCTCTTACTAATCGGAAAACAAATATTTACATCTACTCTGCCACAAATCTATTTATCAATTGTATTACTTTATGAAAACTCTGTTTTTAGGGAAAAGCAGTTGTCAAAAAAATTGGCGAGAGCGTTTAATTCTACTAATGTAGTGATGTAGTGAAAAGTTGCTCCACATTTACTTCGATTTATTTAAGAATTAGCCAAAAACTGTACGTCGTAAATTAAACATTACATAATAACATTACAACGTAGAAAATTCGGGCACTATTTGTGGAAAGTTTCGAAAGTTCCGTTAGGCCTGTTTTCTATATAAAGATTCATTCCTTGCAACGTTTTTAAGTATTTAGTATTGTACGTTTTTAGTATTGAAGTGTGTTTTGTGGAACACAGAGTGAATTAAAATTAAGCTTTGCACATTAACGAAATAATTTTTAGGAAATATTTTATTTCATTTTTATAGAAATACTATAGCTGAATTACCCGGCGTTGCTCGGAAAAAGTAGTGATTTGGTTAAATAGATTTTTCAATAATTTGCACTATCCAAGTTTGGTAAAAAAAATAAACATTGAGGTTCATCCACCATCCACAATCGACCATCCAATTATCATCATCATCATCATTATCACCATCACCGTACCATCGTACCTTGAAACTATGACCATGATATATTTTTCAGACATCATTCCTTGAAGTTTTAGACAGCTATCCATACTAACTTTGGAACCCGTTATCATGCACTTACCCCGCCCCCCCCCCCTGTACATACAGTGATTATTCATAAGTATTTAACAATGTTTGTGTAAAGTTTGATTCAAATCGACCAAGGCGTGTAACTTTATATAAAAAATATACATAAACAAATATTGACTTATAGATTGTAACCGATGGCTTGAGGTCCTCCAACACCACATGGCACACTTATCTTTGCGGGTAGCAATCAGTGGTTGGGCGGGTATTGTAAGCATATGATGTCGGGAGCCATTTACAATTTTTTTTCCATTTTCAAATAACTTAAGTGTGCATATAGTTTGACCTAGTTAAGTTTTCGTCATCCCATTAACTTATTACCCCCTAGCACATTCTAGCCATTTAGACTAGCATGCAAAAGAAATAAGCTTCGCAAAGTTTATAATCGTTATCTCGTTGATCGACCAATACGCTATAAATCAATCAATGCACACACCGTGTAAAATGCAGAAACCCAGAACACAATAAAATAATAAATCCATTCACAAGTTAAATAATATGGAAAGCTAAATTAGCACAAATACTAATAAACAAATTAGATGTTTTGATTTACATTTATACATTTGGTAGTTAAAAAATTTTTAAATAGCAAAATGGAGAAGAAAGAAATTTAATGAAAATATAATTATGTATAATATAAAAGAAAATCAATATGTTTGTACGTCATCAAAAGTAAGATGAATGATGTGATGGTGTCCTTGATTCCGCTCGGTTCTTCTTTCAGCATGCAGGTGTATTGATGATGCCGCTGTACCGTTGTATTTGCAATAATATTGTTGATGTAAATTCGTTGTTACATTGATTACTTCGATTGCGTATATAAATATTTGTTGTTCGATTATGGGAATCCCCATATAATTTTGTTATAAATTTCGATAATTTGGGGGAAATCAAACTTTTAGTTTTGCAGTAATGAGCAGCACTTAACTAATATGTATATATAGTTAGTTTTTAAATGCAGATCAATCGATTTCCTTATCATCTCGTAATTAACTCAGGAGAGATGATTTTGTTTTCAATTTGTTTTTTTTTTGTATTAAAGTTACCAAATAAATAACGTTTATCTTTAAACAAGCACTTTACGGTTTATCGTTTCATCGACCAAGGTAAAATTGACAACCAGAGTTTTTGCACACACATACACACTAATTTACCACACAGCATCGATGGACCAGTTCTCATGCGAAACAAATAAATAAAAACTACGAGCATGAAGTTTCTGGCATCTTTCTGGCAAACCTTATAAATCCTATTAAACTTCTAACAAACGTTATAAATGTAAATAAATCCTGACAAATGCAAATTGACTCATGATGCAATCTAATATTTAAATTTAATTTACAGATGTTTTGTAGATCACAATCTGAGTTGGATTTCAAAAACAAATAATCTAATTACTCGAGACTACCAAAAACTAATTTACTTATCAATATCGAGTAAAAAATTAATTAACGTTAAGGTAAAATTAAGATGATTAATAATATCATTAAACAACGAATTATTAATGCCATTTAGGAAAGTTTACACAAACAGCCACCATAAACAAATTAACCATAAAGGTCTAGGCAAACAAAAACACATTTTAGGTTTTGGAAATACAGAGAAGGGGATCGGCCACGTGGCTTCAAATAAGACAGATATTGCTTCAAATGACGTCACTAACAGCTTGTTAATACCATTTACCATTTACTAAAGTTTACACGAACAGACACCATATACAAATTAACCATAAAGGTCTAGGCAAACAAAAACACACTTTAGGTTTTGGAAATACAGAGAAGGGGAGCGGCCACGTGGCGTCAAATAAGACAGATATTGCTTCAAATGACGTCACTAACAGCTTGTTAATTACCAATTACTAAAGTTTACACGAACTGCCACCATATACAAATTAACCATAAAGGTCTAGGCAAACAAAAACACACTTTAGGTTTTGGAAATACAGAGAAGGGGATCGGCCACGTGGCTTCAAATAAGACAGATATTGCTTCAAATGACGTCACTAACAGCTTGTTAATTACCATTTACTAAAGTTTACACGAACAGACACCATATACAAATTAACCATAAAGGTCTAGGCAAACAAAAACACACTTTAGGTTTTGGAAATACAGAGAAGGGGATCGGCCACGTGGCTTCAAATAAGACAGATATTGCTTCAAATGACGTCACAAACAGCTTGTTAATTACCATTTACTAAAGTTTACACAAACAGCCACCATAAACAAATTAACCATAAATGTCTAGGCAAACAAAAACACACTTTAGGTTTTGGAAATACAGAGAAGGGGAGCGGCCACGTGGCTTCAAATAAGACAGATACTGCTTCAAATGGCGTCATTGGCAGCTTGTTAATTACCATTTACTAAAGTTTACACGAACAGCCACCTAAAGTGTGTTTTACCTAAAGTAAGTAAAGTAACCTAAAGTTTGTTTTTGTTTGCCTAGACCTTTGTGGTTAATTTGTATATGGTGTCTGTTCGTATAAGCTTTATTAAATGGTAATTAACAAGCTGTCAATGACGTCATTTGAAGCAATATCTGTCTTATTTGAAGCCACGTGGCCGATCGCCTTCTCTGTATTTCCAAAACCTAAAGTGTGTTTTTGTTTGCCTAGACCTTTATGGTTAATTTGTATATGGTGGCAGTTCGTGTAAACTTTAGTAATTGGTAATTAACAAGCTGTTAGTGACGTTATTTGAAGCAATATCTGTCTTATTTGAAGCCACGTGGCCGTTCCCCTTCAATGTATTTAGAAAACCTAAAGTGTGTTTTTGTTTGCCTAGACCTTTATGGTTAATTTGTATATGGTGGCTGTTCGTGTAAACTTTAGTAAATGGTAAATGGTATTAACAAGCTGTTAGTGACGTCATTTGAAGCAATATCTGTCTTATTTGAAGCCACGTGGCCGATCCCCTTCTCTGTATTTTCAAAACCTAAAGTGTGTTTTTGTTTGCCTAGACCTTTATGGTTAATTTGTTTATGGTGGCTGTTTGTGTAAACTTTCCTAAATGGCATTAATAATTCGTTGTTTAATGATATTATTAATCATCTTAATTTTACCTTAACGTTAATTAATTTTTTACTCGATATTGATAAGTAAATTAGTTTTTGGTAGTCTCGAGTAATTAGATTATTTGTTTTTGAAATTCAACTCAGATTGTGGTCTACAAAACATCTGTAAATTAAATTTAAATATTATATTGCATCATGAGTCAATTTGCATTTGTCAGGATTTATTTACATTTATAACGTTTGTTAGAAGTTTAATAGGATTTATAAGGTTTGCCAGAAAGTTGCCAGAAACTTCATGCTCGTATAAAAACTTTATCTTTTTATGATGTTCGCATGCAAAAATTGAACACATGTAATTTTTCTATTTTTTTTATTTTGTTCAGTTGTAAATTTATTTAACGTTACAAATTACTTGAAATTCAATTACAGATCAATTTTTTTTATTAACTTTTATAGCTTTTATTAATCAATTTACATATAATTTAACATTATTTATTATCACACAAGGCATAATTGGTATTTTAAAATGTTCAGAAATGGTTACTTATTTTCTAGTCACAATAATTATTACATTTTTGTACTTTATAGATAACTAATTTATTTGTTCTCGGTTTTTATTTATGTTCACTTTTTTTTATATTTTAATGCGATTATCTTGCGACTTTGATACTGACTAACTTTATCTTTTTCCTTTGCCTATTTTTCGCATTTACAACGACCCGGTTTATCTAGCTGTCCCCTATTCCCCACTACTTGTTTATTTTTTTTCTAGCAACTAGAAATTTGAGCGCGCGAATTATGGTTAAATCATTTCGGGGTTTAACAACCTATATTTTAACATCGTTACAAGATCCAAGGGTCCGATCCTTATAAACATTTATTTAAACACATTCCCATGAAGAAATAAAAAATAAAATTCGGAATTTAAAAAAAAAAATTACATGGCGACCCCTTCGAAAATATTACGAAAACCTGGCTTTTTTGGTAACTTTGTCGAGTCCATTATTCACATATGTGTGGGTCGATTATATACTAATTTCGACCATATAAAATATAATGGTATAATATTATATTATCTATAAAAAGTGGACCCCGATATTTAGTTTTATCATTCTTGACCGAAATTCCAAAAAGAAAAGTTGAAGGGAATAGTGATCCCCCTAAACAAATAGTTAACGTATAGTGTGGATTGCACTCAAAGTGTAAAAGTCAAGTGGTATTCGAAAAGATCCAAAAAGATGTGGAAGAACTATCGAATTTAATGGTTGCATCATCACGATACATCCATTTTTTGTTCGTGAAAAACTGGGCCAATGAAGACTTTGGAAAAGTGGATTTTCTTGATTATTTTTATCACGTACTTGATGGAGTCGAGATAAATATGAATTTGATCAATAATATCGAGGTATTAGATGTAAAAATGGATTAAAATTATATGATAAGTCATATAAATCAAACCGTTTTGTTTCGGCCGCATCGCAATATACTACCATATTTCACAACAATATTTGGCTGATGTTATATCGACAGCAAGATGTATTTGTTAATTTGACTTAAATTGCACTTATATTTACAACACAATTAATAAAAACATTTATAATTTATTTACATATGTATCTTTTGCACTCAACATTTTTTAATATTTTTAATATAAATTGTGTCTTAATTAGTGTACACTAACTACAATTTGTGTTCCAGCTTTTTAATATAAACTATAGACTCTATAGATTGTAGTGTGGCGAGAAAAAATTAAAACAAAAAACTTATATACATTTTTTTCTAGTATACAACCTGGCTAAGGACTCTATGATTCGTCCGTTCAACTAAGGCCAGGTTGTATACCAGTTATAACAAACTGTACCTAACTATATTTCTCGCATAAAACGTACCCATTATTTATACCTTTACGAAATGTCATTATTGGACATTTCTCTACCGACAAGATGGCACAACAAAATGTAACAACAAACATACAACAAGGTAAAATATTTAATTAGAAAAAAATAAAACTTATCAAAATAATAACAAAATAAATTTATAAATTTAATAAATTTATTTTTATAATAATATTTACAGAAAATACAACAATACCCATGATAAGGAAACGGTACACCACGTACACTCCCCTTTCAGTGGAATTTAAGAAAATTGGTAAGTATTAAATTACACGATACGAAGTCCGGTGTTTCAATTCTGAAATCGTACTGGTAGTTTTATCACAAGACCATGTCTTGATAACACCTCTTTTGGCTCATTACTAACTTGCACATGCTGATCGAAAACTACTTTCTTCTTAGATCTTGGAGTTTCTGAAATCACCTCATCAGCTTCCTCATGACACGTTAGTCGCTAATGGCTGATTGTTGAACAACTTATCTTTACTTTCGGAATAACATGGTAAACAAGTTAACATTTCAATAGATAGACTATCTATTGAAATGTTAACTTTTTTACCTTTAATTTCTGGCTCAAAAAATTACAGGGATACATATTTAAAATTTTAAAAGGACCGGTATACGGAGGTTGAAGTGCCCTTTTGACTGCATCGGTACGTATAAACACATGAGAGCAATCCTCCAATTTCCTGTTAATGAAAAATCTCTCTTTTGAATGTCTAGATTTTAATTCTTCCGGTTTCAACTCTATAGGGGTAGTTTTTAACTCCTCATTAAAAGAGGTACGTAAACCTAACAATACGAGTGGTAAAATTTCCGTCCAATCCATTCTATTTTGACACAACCGTTCATAAACGTTCAAACATACCGTTAGATTTAGGAGTATACGATGTAGTACGGTTTCTTTCGAAACATATTAATTTTAATAATTCTGCAAAAAGATTCGATTCGAATTGTGAACCTTGATCTGTTACTATGAAATTAGGAATACCAAAACGAGCTATCCAATTTGAATAAAAAGCACTTGTACGGTGGAATTGCTATCTGTACGCCTATTTTGATCCAAAAATAATAACAGGAGAGAAGAATTACCGGAACGCAATAGTGTACAATATATGTGTTTTTGTAACTATTAGTAACAAACAAATTTGTTCGGACGTAACGCCACACCATTCGCAATGATTTTATTTTAGGTTAATAATTTTATATTTTGTAAATTAACAAATTTTATATCCCTTTTGTATTTTACTAACACAATTGTGTAGGTACCATGTCATAAATTTATTTTTGGTTGTGTTTTGAACCAACTTACATATTTTTGTATTCCTTTCAAACTTTTTTGTTGAACTTTTTTGTTCGAAAAATAACACTAACTATACACACAATTGTATTGGTTGTACTTCAAATCAAGTGCAATTTTTTATCAAAGACGTTATTGCATACTATGGTTTTATACTCACACATTTGTGTGGTTTGGACTTTAATAGAGTCATTTTTTGGTTGAAAAGGGATATTTTATAAAAAAAACAATTGTAAAACATTTCGTGTTCAATAAAACGGCACGTAAAAAATAAATTCACTTTCCTCAAAATTTAGCATAATTTTGCTTTTGTCAAATTATGCTAAATTTTGAGGAAAGTGAATTTATTTTTTACGTGTCTTTTTATTGAACACGAAATGTTTTACAATTAATTTTTTTTATAAAATATAAAATTTGTTAATTTACAAAATATAAAATTATTAACATAAAATAAAAACATTGCGAATGGTGTGGCGTTACGTCCGAACAAATTTGTTCCCCATCTAGATACCATGGGAAAATGTCACAAAACAGGAGTGGAAGCACCAAAAATTTGAACCGATCCCACCCGGTTCGATAAATTTTGGTGCCTATGGTCACAAAAACAACACACATACATGCGTAACAAATGACAGCACAATTTGTGGTTTCGTCTCCCAATTCTGGATCAAAATAGGCGTTCTGGTATCGGGATTGCCTCCGCCCAGCGAGTATATCTATCAATCATGGTTAGACAAAATTTTTGATTATTGGATAAGGGTAATGGTCCAACTAAGTCAATATGAACCTCTGTAAATCTTTACTTAGTAACTTCAAAATTATACCAATTGGTGCTTGCGTGTGTCTTGCTAACATGTTTGCGCCAATTCCTTAATATCCTTTTTAATTGAAGGCCACACTACATGCTTTGACAGAAGACAATTTCACTTTGACAATTTGACAGAAGTTTTTATTCCCGAATGCGACAGATTGTGTAGCGACTCAAATACCTTCCTCCTCCATTCTCTTGGGATGAAAAATCTTGCTTGTCCCGTCGATATGTCACAGTAAATGAAATGTTGTGTATTGAAAGCTAACGGCCGTCGTACTAAATTTAGTCCAGAGTTCTCGTCCTGTATTGTAGTATGTCATTCAGTTCCGAGTGCTGCAACTGATCTGTAGGCAGTTTGTTATAGTCAATAGTTTCGTGAATGTCAATAGGTTCTACTCTAGATAACGCATCAGCTACTACCCATTACATGTCGCAAGTCCGTTGTAAACTGTCCAATAAAGTCTAGCTGGCGTCTTTGTCTTGGTGAAGCTTTGTCCAAATTTTGTTTAAAGGCGTAAATGAGAGGTTTGTAGTCCGTAATGAAATTTCGTCTCTCGAGATATAATCGGAAGCACTTCATACCTAAATAAGCCGCTAACAACTCCCGATCACAAATACTGTATTAATTTTGCGTCTCAGTTAACCTAACGGAATAAAAATCCAGTGGTTGCTAAACTTCGTTTATTAACTGCTGCATAACCGCCCCCATACTGCTGCGTCTAAAGCATCTACCATTATCGATAGCATTGCCGACATATTTGGATGTGCTAGAAGGGTGGCATCGCTTAATTTATTTTTGCACTTTTTGAACGCTAATACCGACTCTTCTGTCCAAACGATTGGTACCTTACTATTTTTGTATCCTTTTAAAAATCGTTTAAAATGGCCTGGTCATGCGCCGCGGATGGCATGAATCGTCTAAAATCATTCCTAAAAAACATTATAACTGCTGTACGTTAACAGGCTGCAAAAAATCACGAATTATTTCTACTCTCACTGGAGACGGCAAAATTCCCTTCATATTTACGAAATGCCCCAAAAAAGAGATTTCTTGTTGTGCAAATACACACTTATCCAACTTAATTACTACCCCGTTTTCGGCTAAGCATTCAAAAACCTGTTCAACGTGTGATAAATGTTTATCCAATGAAGTAGATGCAATAAGAATATCGTCTAGATAAACAAAACAAAACGACAATCCTCTTAGTACTGAATGCATTAGTCGCTGGAACGACTGTGCTGCATCTCGAAGGCCGAATGTCATTCTATTAAATTCGAATAGTTCGAATGGTGTTGCTATGGCTGTTTTGGGTACATCTCGTGTTTCTATTGGAATTTGGTGGTAAGCTCGTACCAAGTCTATTGTCGAAAATATTGTGCAACCAGTGAGTTGAAATGAAAACTCTTGTAGATGTGGTACAGGATAGTTATCTGGGTGGTCACATAATTCAACGCCCATTAAACTCCACAGGGTCTCCACTCACCGTTTTTCTTTGGTACCAAATGCAGAGGACTGGCCTACTTACTTTTGCTAGGTTGACAGATAACTTGCGCCAGCATATTCTCGAAATGATCCTTAGCTATTTTTAATTTTTCGGGAGCCAAGCGCCTCGTTTTACACATAACCGGTTGCCCTCGTGTTTCTAAACAGTGCGTAACGTTATGTTTGGGAGTATTCATATTAACTGCTTCCCGACTAAATATTTCGAATTTTATTAATAATTTGCTGATATCCGGATTAGTTTTGTTTTTCTCCAACAATGCTAACGAAAGGGTTGAATTTTGTGTAATAGATCCTATTGTATACAAATTTGTTATTGGATCTAATTATCTGCCTTTTCGAATATCAACAACTAGTCCGGCTGATTTTAAAAAATCTGCACCGATTATTGGCATTGATACGTCAGCAAGTATAAAAAACTATTTAAACACTCTACGTAAACCAATATTTAACGGAATTGTCTGCGTTCCGTATAGGCTTTAACTTTGGTGCTGTTTGCTGCGTGTAAATGAAATTCCTTTTCGATAACTTTTTTATTACTGAAATTTCCGGGTAACACATCTGCACCTGTGTCTACCAGAATTTTACTTTTAGAATTTTGGTCAAAAATAAGCAGACAATTTGAACAAATTTCATCAACACACGTCTCAAAATGCTGACCAGAATTTAATTTTTAATTTTTTTTTTTTGAATTTTGTGATTTACTTACTATAATTTTGTTATGATGTCGACAACCAGAAGTGCACTTCGTAGCTTTGTCCTTAAATCTCTTAACAACATCTCTCGAAACTCATTTATAGACACAATTGAAGATTCCTTTTGTTTGCGATTTATCACTGATTTCCAGTATTTGCTATTGCGACATAAATCATCCACTCGTTCTGCTAACTTTCCCAATGTAACGTCGTTTTCGGATGGAACTAACACCAACTACACTTGTTGCAATAACCTTTGCAACCATAAACGTCTAACGTTGCTTTCTTCAAAATGCTCTCCTGCATTCATATGCATTTGATCCAGCAACTGCGACAGTTTTTGATCTTCTAGCCGTAGCCCGTGTAACACGTTATTTAATTTTTAAGCACTTACTGCTTAAAAAAGTATAAGGTTGTTTGCCTTTGTTCTTCATAATTAGATTGGCAAACCTGTTGGGTAGCATAGCATCCAATGCACGAACCTAGTATGAATACCGTGTGGTCTCCGTAACAATATTTGCTACCTGAAACTGCTGTTCCAAAATAGCAAACCAGACCTCGGGATTCTCAGTGTATAAAGGTTGGGGTGGTTTAAACGCTACGTGTGCTACCTTTTGAGTCATAAATTGTATAGGTTTACCTTCGCTATCTACTTCGTTGCAAGATTTTCCGCTAGTAAACCCTCTTTTAAAAATAGTATGTGAGGTGGAATACCAGGTGGCTCCAAAGAATTAAAAAACTCTATTGGATAATTGACGGATTGATCCACATCAGTAACCGTGTCGATAGATTTGTATTTCAATAGTGGCCCGGGTAGTTGCGATTGAATTTCATTATTTAATTTATTAACGCCGTCATTTTTGGGAGCTAGGAGTGCACGTTCGCACAGCCAATCATGACTTTTGAAGTTATTTGGCAGATTTGAGAATACTTTCATTACCACGTCCTTTATTGATGGCAACATTTGACAAAAATTAGGCGGGAACGATATCTCACATGTTACAGGGTCATTTGGCAATTTCGCGTTACCCACGTCCAAAAGCTGCCTAGCAAATGTTTTAGCTATACCATCGTGATGTAAATTCACACGCATGTTTGTAGATAGTGTGATTTTCGTAACGTGTTTCCAAAGATGAGACGCCTTCAGGCAGGCATTAAGTTCATCAGCGTGTGTTGATCGTGGAATGACTGGCAAAGTTTGACGAAAATCACCTACTAGTAGTGTTAGAGCTCCTCCCATTGGTCTGTTATTTTGTCGCAAATCGCGCAAAGTACAATCAACCGCTTCAAATGTTTTTTTGTCTGCCATGGTACATTCATCCCAAATAATGATTTTACATGTTTTTAATAACGTAGCAATTCCCGAATTTCGTGTTATATTGCAAGAAAAATTATCCGCTTGATTCAAATTCAATGGTAGTTTAAACGTTGAATGTGCTGTGCGTCCTCCATCGAGTATGTGGATGCAACTCCAGATGATGCAACAGCGAGGCCGATTGTATTCTGTTGTCTTACTTCAGCAAGTATCAAATTAAGAAGAAATGTTTTTCTACTGCCTCCGGGTGCATCAAGAAAAATAATTCCTCCGTTACCGTTAGCTATGTATTGCATCACTTTAGTGTATGGCTGCGTCTTTGATCATCCACTAAGAGACTTTTTTGAGGCTCAGCGAAAACTCGTAACTGACCAACATCGTAATTTTGTTCTCGTAATAGATCTCTATCACGAACAATGTTTCCATGGCGTGTCGGTGCTGGCAACCCAAGTTGGGAAATGACTTTGTTATTAATGTATAAGCATGCATCCTCGAGTAATTTAAGTGCTTCATTAAATATGTCTGCTGAAAACTGTATTTCCATATCGGGAATTGTTCTACGTGCTTGCCAAAGTATATCTTCACTAAGGCTTTCTTTGTGCTTTTCCCAAATACCTTTAGGATCGGAAGGTGTGCATGTTGTTAATATGATTGCAAAGAGCTTGCGTATTTGTGCTGGACGACACATAAGACATGCTTCGGTCAGTGTTCTATCCCAGTGTTCATCATTTTCAAGTAAGCCCAGTTTAAGACATGCCTCTGTAAGTTTGACATACTTCGCCATTTACAGTTCTCAGTGCTTGGAAAGAAGTTGGTCCACTTACTTCATGAAGCAGCATTCTCAGAAAATAACACTCCGTATTGTTAATCGTATTGTAAAGTAATCTCGTTGTCCATTTTCTAAGTGTACACTGAGATGTAGAACTGTTGGATAACGCTCGTGAATATTAAAACTCAGAATTTGCCAGACAGCTTCATTACTGCTGATGTAACGTCCTATTTGAAATTGCGTGACTACATCGAATTGTGAATTTGTATTCGAAAGTCCAAAAATTGCCATATCACTTGCCTTTGTTGACGTATTTACATATATATTTAATTGACTTAACCGAGTTGCAGTACTCAACGTTAATATAGGCTTTAAATATTTTCGGCAGTAACGGAGTGTAAGGAACAATCCAGCTATTATCTACCTCATGATGCACATTATTTACTTTGATAGTGGCTGTGTGTCCTCCGTCATTGGGTTTTCGTCTGCGGTATTGTGGATATCCGTCGTCACCAGTTTGTGTTTCCTGGTACATCTTTCGGGGATATTTTGAATCCTGAGCGTATTCGTGCATGTGCCTTGGACTTCCCGTATACGCAGCTGGTAATATGACAAATTTCCCAATGTCAGCAACGTTTCCATCATTTGCAATTGCATCGCGCAAGTGAATATGTTCCTCGGAACGAAGTTTTTTCTGATTTAAGCGAATGAAAAGAAGTCGTTCACTTTCGATTTTAGCATACATATCAACAATGAATTGGTGAAAAAGTTGACGGCACTTCAGGATGTGGTTTGATTGTTATGCTCTAATCATAATACGATACGCATAAAAATCCATGTAGGAAACCCTTTTCGTCATCGCAGCACTTGTTGTTGGGTTAGTTTGCAACACGTTGAAATGATACCCATCTTCTCCTTGCCAAAACAGTATTGGATACTGAAGAGAATCATACGATCTGTGTGTTTCAGTAACACGCTGTAGGCTTTCATTTTGTCTATGGATAATAATATCACGTCGGTTGAAATCCATTCCGACCACAACAATAGCAACTAACTTCGTTGATTGTTGGAGCATTGAATCGTTTTTCATGGTGACCAGACGGTGTTTTGTCTGCTCGAATAACCATACTCTGTGGTCATCTGATGGCATTTGCTCCAATGCAGTTTTGAATAAATTTACCAGATGATTGCGTTCATGGAATAAAATCTGTAAACTTGATATTATTTCACGTTTTGTTCCGGGACTAATAGCATAACGTTGATCAGTCTTCGCCTCCTCGTTGCCCATGAAGTAAATTTGTAAAAACTTGGAGTCGATGTTAGAGAGACGAAGAAGTGATCCAATTTTATGATAAATTTGTCCTTATACTTTAAACGTGGGCATAAAACCTCCATCCTCAACAATTTGGGTTGCTCCAAAAGATGTCATTTGAAAGCAAGAGTTGTATTTTCGAATATTTTGTAGAAAATGTCTGGATAACTCAGTAATTCCGGAGACGTAAGCTAGAACAGGTTCCGGTGGATCATCCAGAGGAGGCAAGTTCACTTTTCCATTTGAACAACACATTCCAGGTGATTCATTGTGAAACTTTAAAGCATGACAATACAAACAAATGTTTTCCATTTGCCCAATTGAAACATTGTAATCATAGTCTTTCTCGTAATTGAATGCTGCTAACTTTAAATCAACTCTAAAAGTTTCTATTAATCGTCCATATCGTAACCGATCGACTTCCAGCCGGGCCTCACGATGTTCAATGGTTTCAGTAGCTCTAGAAGAAGACATCCTGCTTCGAACATTTTCAAGTCGTGTTTCACGCTGTTCAGTAGTTTCATCAGCTCTTGAAGAAGACATCCTGCTTCGAACGTTTGCAAGTCGTGTTTCGCGCTGTTCAGTTGTTTCATCAGCTCTTGAAGAAGACATCCTGCTTCGAACGTTTGCTAGTCGTGTTTCGCGCTGTTCAGTTGTTTCATCAGCTCTTGAAGAAGACATCCTGCTTCGAACGTTTGCAAGTCGTGTATCGCGCTGTTCAGTTGTTTCATCAGCTCTTGAAAGACATCCTGCTTCGAACGTTTGCAAGTCGTGTTTTGTTCTAATCTTTGTTCTAATCTTCTTTGCAGTTACCTGCTCAATTGATCTTATTTTCACCAGGAACTGCGTTTGAAAATGTCTTTACGGATTTTTTTTAAGCAAAATCAAATGTTATCTACAATCAAAAGGTAATCATAAATTAACACGTTTATAAACTGAAAACTTAAATCTAATAAGAATGGTATATTCACTTGAAATAATATTTAATACGTGGAAAATAATCACCAACAATTATTTTATTGCAATATAGCTAACTAATCGAGAACAACGGCATCCGAAACACAAATTAATATTAATTTATTCAAAACGATTAAAACTACGTCCACTTCGATACGTTTTACCGCGAACTGTGGTTGAATATGACATTTCGAAAGAAGTTTTTTCAAACTAAGACAATTTTGCACGAACAATAATGTGAATCCAAGGATGTTTCTTGTAGAAGATGCTATTTTCAAATATAAAACTCTAGTACTTTTCAAAGTAAATCAGTTTATACGTACAATATTTTTTAGTACCTTTCTTAGAATTGATTTTATGAAAAAATCATTGATTATAATCAATAAATAATTATTTAAGTATAATAAACTAAATAAAGTAATGAACTATTGGCGTTTAGTATGAAACTACTATTTTCATTAAAAGCCGCCAGTTGCAATAGTGGATTAAAATAGAATGTTAATTATTTCTGAAGTTATGTGGAAATTAGAACTCACTGACTATGGTACATTTCAAAACAAGATATGATAAATAGGATATTACTAAACAGTATACTGTTTAGTGATATCCTATCATGTATACATGTCAAACCAGTAAAAATGGATTATTAGTATAGATAATATAAGTGTTCAGAGATTTGTCTTCAGTTAAAGTGATGAAAGATTGTCTTAAATTTAAATTAATAAAATTAATTTGAATAATTAAATCAATTATAGTAGACGTATGATTTTTGTATAACAATCGCACGCTAGATATACTTTTTGGTGTCTAAATTTGCGGCTAAGGCGCTATTTCGGAACATTTAAATAATTGTATCTATACATGTAAAAAATGAATTCTTGATCCAGGGCAGACTTCCGGATTGGAGCATGTCACTAATTTCATATAACCCCTTTCCTAAAGTCATTCCCGTCAAAAAATCTTAAAAAAATTGAAATTTGATAAAAAAATTGTACCACAGCCCCTAGACCCCGGGGTCCAGCCCCTTTAAAAGTATCGTCGTGAGCTTGGTCCTGAACATGCAACATATGCATGGTTATAATTTCATGGCGATCGGTAAAGCGGCTAAGGCGTTATTTCAGAACAATCAAATAATTGTATCTTTACATGTAAAAATGAATTTTTGATCCAGGGGCGGACCCCCCGAATTCGAACGTGTCTTTTATTTCATATAACCTCTTTCCAAAACTCATTCTCGTAAAAAAATTTAAATTTTTGAAAAAATTTCTACCACAGCCCCTAGACCCCGGGGCCCACCCCTTTCACGATATCGTAAGATTGATCCTCACCATGCAATATTGGCATGATAAACATTTCATGGCGATCGGTTGAGCGACTGAGAAGTCATTTTGGAATAATCCAATATTTGTATCTATATACATGTAAAAATTAATTTTTGATCCAGGGCTGGGCCCCTCGGATTCGAACATGTCAGTAATTTCATATAACCAGCTCCATAAACTCATTTTCGTGGAAAAATTTAAAGAAAGTTAAAATTTTCGAAAAAAATTGTACCGCAGCTCCTAGACCCCGGGGTCCAGCCCCTTCCAAAATATCATAAGGTTGGTTCTGGTTATGCAACTTGTACATGGTAAAAATATCATGGCGATCGGTTGAGCGGCTGAGACGCCCATTCGGAACAAACAAACAAACAGGAATTCATTTTTATATAGAAGAAGAAGAAGTTCAAGAACGACGTACTGTAGAAGAGACCGCCGAAATAATTTTTAATAGCTGGTCAGATTCGGAAGATGGATTTGATGAAGATGGTGAAGAAGAAGACGATATACGAAGAAGTGGTGGTGGAAACAATCACAATCGCAGAAGACTTATTTGACGATATGTAACTGTAAGTTGAACATGAAATTGTGTCTAATGATGTAAATGAGGCTTTTGATATTGCAAATATGGAAATCGTTTTTGCCGAAAGTCTGCCTGAATTTAGCAATACAGTGACTGCTTTGAATGAACTAAATGAATTAGAAGACAAATGTTCACGATTGTGTGAAAAAAGGACTTTGAAATATCTTTAGCGCAACATAAATTTTTAGGGGCCGTTGCTCTTACAATAATGCCAAATCATTAACCACCAAAGGTGTGAAGAATTTTATCCGGATATGCCTGTTAACATCGATTGCACAAATCAACAACATTCAAAGATATTGGCATCCGAAATTGGGTAATGATTCAAGTAACGAGGTCATTAAGCAAATTTGAGGCAATTAGACAAACTATTCAATTTAATAATAATGAGAGAATGCTTCCTAGCACTCACCTACACCACGACTGATTGTACAAAATAAGGCCACTGCGCTCGCTCAACAAGTTAATCCACAATTTTCAAAAAGTGCCTTTGGAAGAATGTTTATCGGTAGATGAACAAATGTATTCAACAAAAACTCGATCATTGTTGAATGCCTGCTAAACCTCATAAATGAGGATTTAAAATTTTCGTTTTATATGGAATTTCCGGAATCGTCCCACCCCAAATTAATTCGTTCCGAGCAAATACTTTTGTTCTTCACGAAAATTGATTCTGATGAGAGAAAAAATCAAACAACTCAACTCAATTCTGAATAGACGATGGAGTACAGTAGACATTCCATTCACTTTTTCGTCAAATTCAACACGCGAATGAAATGTCGATTCAATCTATCAAAAATTGAGTTGTTTTTTGGATTTTTTGCCTCAGTGTGGAAATGATTTGGAGTCAGTTAAAATTCAAAAGAATTTAATGTAGAATGTCTTCTTTGAAAATTTAAACTTAACTTAATGTATTTTATCCGAGTGGAATTAAATTGAATACAGACGCAACTCAATACAATTCATACAACCCGTAAATTTTTTTTTGGATTGGAGAGGGGACCAAAAATTGACCATTCGTCCATAAGAGATGCAATAAATCAATTGTTGGTCAATTGACATTCCTTGCCAGAAAAGGGACGAATATTTTGAGACATTTCTGCCGCAGCTGATTTGACCGACATTTCACAAAAGCAATTGACTAACAAATTACCGACAAATAAGCTTGGTAAAATCAGACCGGCTTTTATAAGTCAAAATTGACAGCCAAAATGCATTTAAACGGGTAGGTCTTCGGACAGGTAATTCTTATGACAATAGGGGCATTTTGGGGCACATTCGTAAGCTAGATTTTTAATGTTTTTCGGGTTATAATTTAATAAAATAAATCATTACACAAAAAATTCAAATCATCAATTATTATCATTTTATTTATTCTGAATCATATTAATACTCGTACGAGCACATTTTTCCTAATTATACGTTTTTAAATTAAACAAAAATAATAATCGAAAACAAATATTAATCGTTTAAGTTTTGTGCTCTAACCATGTCAACCTTTGTGCCAACAAAACACAATTTGCGGGAAGCGCTGCATCTTTATTTTAATTTGAAATCACAGCTGTCATTTTCAAGGAAAACAAGGAAATTGGGTTCCGTATGAATTCAGTACAAGAGACGCTGAACACCGTTTTTTCACGTCAACAACTGATCCAAGGACAAAATCAGAAGGTTTTTTTGCACGGAATCGTGATGGGGGCCGAAAGGTGGATCCACTATGACAATCAAAAGCGCAGAAACGCGTGGAGTTATCCCGGTCATGCTTCATCTTCAACCGTCAAACAGAATATTCATGGCAGGAAGCTGTGCATCTGGTGGGACCAGTTCAAACTGATCTACTATGACCTACTCCAGCCTTTATTAGGCGTCATCACTGGAGAATATTATCAACAACGATTGATGCAATTAAACCAAGCGTTGAAGCTCAAATGCCTACATTATGCCAAAAGGCATGACAAAATGATCTTTCAGAACGACAGTGATCGGCCACATGTTGCAAGAGTCGTCGAGGAAACTTTGGAGGAGCTTCAATGGGATGTTCTATCCCACTCACCGTATTCACCAGTCATAGCTCCTTCCGACTACCACTTATTCCAGTCGATGACTCATGGCGCGACGGAGCAGCACCTGACTGCTTACGAAGAAGCCATAAATTGGATCTATTCTTTGATCACCTCAAACACGAGGAATTTTTTTCGATGTGGAATCCATATGCCGCCTGAAAGATGAGAAAAAGTTGTAGCTAACGATGGACAATACTCTGAATAAAATACACTGTACTGTTATGGATTATTAATGCTACATTGTAGCCTAATTTGAATTTCTTGTTTAACGCATATTATGTATTATTATGTACTTCAAAAATAACATTAAGAACAACTAAATTGTTATGTAATAAATATACCTTTTCTATGTATAATATTAAAACCATAACACAAATTATATATTTAAATGTATTGATGACAATTATCTATATAAACTGATGATCAGTTAATAATTCGGCAGTTATTCTTTAGAGCCAGATGTAAATTATTGTAATATTTACTTAAAAGATAATTTGAATAAAATAAATTAAATAAAACATACATTAAAATTAAATAATAAAACATTTTATTTATTATGTGAGTTTAAATTAATTAGAGGTGCTCCATGAATTTCCACATCTATTCAACAATTTTGGTGGCAGCGGAGGGATTTGCTATGCAGCAAATCCTATGGTGTGGAAATTCCGTTCAATAAAAAAAGTTTTTTAAAATCCTAGCGATTTGTTTTATAACGTGAACAATAAAGTCTAGTGATATTTTTTAAAAAAAGGCACATGTGGTCTTTGGACATTGAAATTTTTTCGTTTAAAAGCAACTAAAATTTTATTCTATAAAATACATAATATATACATAAATGTTTGTGTCATAAAAATTAAATTAAAAAAAAATTATAATACGAAAATGAAAAATAAAGTGGTTCGATAATTCAAATAACCGTGCAAATCTAACGTTGATTAATGACGTATGGTACGTCATGGTGTTTAAATACAGTAATGTACCACCAATCAAACGTCTATAAAAACTATATCATCGAACGTCATTATAAGTGTTATAGCACGAAACCGTTATAAAAGCCAAAACCAAAAGTATATCACGCGACATACATATGTGTGCTAGTTACTCGAATTGTCTAGTTAATTTACTACAAGTTTCATAAAAGTGCATTAATCATCAGAACAACTTGAAATAAATTCAAATGAGTCTTCTAGAATATAATTGAAGGCAATTTGCACCTAAATAAAATAAAAATTCAACAAAGCAGATTGCAGTATATCCATTCTAACGGGGATTACCCAACAATTATAGTCATCATTCATCATAAACCAGAACACGGACTAGTGGTTATATAGCAAACGAAGGTCATCAAACATCTCTAAAATGAAATTATCTCAAGATAATTTTTAAGGTTAGTTCAAGTTTTTTTTGTATCTCAACTTAAATTGTTATCAATATTTTGGTTCATTCTTGAATAATAATTTACGAGAATATTTTTTAAATGTTGTGAGCGGTTTTAAGTTTCTTATCGAATTATTTTTGATAATTTGTTTTTATTTTCATTCAATAATTAGCTATTGCTATCCTATTGTTCTTGCAAATGTTTGTATTTTCTTCTTCTTTTCCTATTTCTGGTATTCATGTCACTCGAAAAACTGATCGATCAAGCGGACTCTTTATTTCTACGAACTAGAACTGTAAAGAAAAACAAAAGGCGGTTGCAGTTAAATGCACAGCTAAATCTGACGACATAAAATCTGTTAATTTATCCAAAGTAGACCAATATTTAAAAGATACCTCGAGTACTACCATGTCTCTTTTAAATATGGATGTTGCTCTAAAAATCATACCAGATTTCGACGAACCAGATGACGAATTAATACATACAGAATATGAGAAATTCCTTAAATTAGTTAAAACCAAATTATCAAATAAAGCTTACGATATCGTAAAATACACCGAATATAACTCGTGGAAAGATTTGAAAGGGGAACTCAAAAATAAATTTCAATATTAAAGGCTTTCGATTGACCTGAATTAACAGAATTGCAATTGAGTTACTATTCCGATAGTTGAGTTACTATTCACTTAATTGAGCTACTGAAGTGAATTGGGTGTTCGAATCGCACCTCTTCATTTTTGATGAATGTCAAAAATCATTTTAAATTTAAAAAAACACTAACACACTTTTAAAACAAAACGCAGAATGAACGCAAAACCAATAAATGTCAAAAATACAACAAAAACAACCTATCTGATTTAACTACACGAGCAAAATATCTCTTCAGTTAATTTAGTTAATTCAGTAGCCCAATTTTTTAACTGAAGGGAAGAGGTGCGAATCGAACGCCCAATTCATTTCAGTTGATTCAGTTAATTCCGATAATTTTGTTAATTCAGGTCAATCGAAAGTCCCTATTCTAAGTCTATAGAACAACTTCAAATCGAATTGATTAACGTAAGACAATTAAGAAATGAGGGTATATCATCGTACGCTAGTAGAGTTGAGAAATTACTTTCAGAATTAAATGAAGTTTGTATAGAAAGTGAAGGAACGAATGCGGCAAAAACCATTATACATTTAAATTCGAAAACCGCTTTGAAAGCTTTTCAAGAGGGTCTCATTGATTCTATCAAACTCATAATAAAAGCTTCTCGGTTTTCAACACTTCAAGATGCCATAAACAAAGCTTGCGAGGTGGAACTAATCGTAAACACACAACAGTCATTAACAATTGATTCCAGCACTAAACTAAAATGTCAAATTTGTAAACGAATTGGACATTCCGCAGAGATATGTTATAGCCGACATCCAAGACAATCAAATTCAAATAGAATAACACCAAATCAGCTTGCATCCAATACATTTAGTGACACAAGACGTCCGGTTTCTGAAATCAAAGCAACCCAGAAAACAACAGTGTGTGCTTATTGTAAACTACATGGCCATCATATTAGTGTCTGCAGAAAGCGTCAACATGCAAATTTTTACAAAAATACGCGAGTCATGGAGGTTGTCGATGGCGGTCAGCCTTCTACTTCGGGAAATGGCTTGGGGTCCGTTCCAGAACATCCAACAAACACTCCAGTTCGGATCCAAGAAATAAAGGAGAGTGTTCATCAGAAAAATATATAAACTTTGACCATCATGTAAATAAAAAAATGAATTCCTGTTTCACAATTGATTCCAATTTGGATCGTTTTCTTAATTCCTATTCAAAATCTTTAAATCATCATTCTTCTTCAGAATCAATTCACAATTCTTATAATTCAAATTTTAATCATTACTCAATTTGTCTTTCAAGCCACAACCATAATAGAAAATATATTCAATTACAACTAGATATTCTAAAACCTAAATCGATTTTCTTTTTGGTCGATACCGGAGCCGACATAAGCATAGTCAAGCGAAATTTCCTAAATAACGATACTCTGTGTTATCCTGAACGTAAATGTATAGTAAAAGGTATAACTAACGAATTAATTGAAACAGTCGCAAGTTGTGAAGCTAACATTATATTACCGAATTCATTGTCACTACAACATTCGTTTCAAGTAGTTCCCGCTTCGTTCCCTATCTCATGCGCAGGTATTATAGGTAAAGATTTCTTATCTAAATATAGGTGTAAAATTGATTTCTCCAAATATAATTTCGAAATTTTAGTAAACAATAAACCAACTCAACTTAAACTAACTTCCAACTCGTATGTTACAATTCCACCACGTTCAGAAAAAGCTTTTACCATTTATTTAGTATATACCGCAAGTTCGATTATAAAGTCACAAAATAATTTGGTAACCTTAAGTCTGGTAAATACTAATGATTTCGAAGTCGAAATTGAAAATTTAGAATTGCCCTTGAATAAATTGGACGAATATGAAGTATTTCATCTCAGTTCTTGGTCGAATAACATAGAAAAGCGTTTAGAAACTATCAAATCCTCATTGCAAATTGATCATCTTAATCAGGAAGAGAGAAGTTCTATCTCTAACCTTTGTAGGAAATACAATGAAATTTTCTATCTTCCTGGTGATCGACTTACCGCAACGAATCTTACGTTTCATAAAATCAGAACCGATCGTGACATAGAACCAATATACATTAAACAATATAGATTACCTGAATCGACGAAAACCGAAATTGATAAACAAATATCTCAGATGTTAGATAATGATATAATAGAACCAAACAAGAGTCCCTGGAACTTTCCATTAATAGTAGTCCCTAAAAAGTCAAATAATGAACAAAAAAAGTGGAGAATTGTGGTCGATTTCCGCAAATTGTATGATGTTACTATCAATGATGTGTTTCCACTTCCAAATATTTCAGATATTCTAGACCATCTTGGCAAATCTAAATACTATACCACAATTGATCTTGCTAATGGGTGTCATCAAATACTTTTAGATCCCAAAGATAAAGAAAAGACAGCATTCAACACGCATTTAGGACATTTCCATTTTAAACGAATGCCTTTTGGATTAAAAACCGCACCGGCGACTTTCCAAAGGCTAATGAACAATGTCCTTAGCGGTTTAAATGGAACCAAATGCCTGGTCTATCTTGACGATGTGATAGTCACGGGTTCCAACCTTAAAGATCATGAAAATAAATTAGAGTTAGTTTTCAATTGTTTTAAGAACAATAACCTTAAAGTTAATTTGGAAAAGTGCCACTTCTTATCAAAAGAGATTGTATATTTGGGACATACGGTAACAAACGAAGGTATTAAGCCTGATTCGAATAAAATCGCAGCAGTTAGAGATTACACTCAACCAACCAACCAAAAGGAGATGAAATCATTTTTAGGATTAGCAGGATACTATCGTCGCTTCATAAATAGATTTTCCGAAATCTCAAAACCTCTGACAGTTTTATTAAAAAAGGGAGAACCGTTTATTTGGAATGCCTTCTGCGACGGATCATTCAGAAAATTAAAAAATAGTTTAATAAATCCTCCAATTTTGCAGCACCCTGATTTTTCTTTACCATTTGCAATAACAACCGATGCGAGTGATTTAGCAATAGGTGCCGTCCTCTCCCAAAATAAAACTGAGTTTGACTTACCAATAGCGTATGCCAGTCGAGTCCAAAATAAGGCAGAATTAAATTATCCAACTATCGAAAAGGAGTTGTTGGCGATGGTACGGGCATGTGAACATTTTCGCCCATATGTATACGGTCGTCATTTCAAAATAATTACGGATCACAAGCCATTAATATGGCTTAGTAATTTGAAAAACCCCTCTTCCTCAGGTTCTCCACAAGCCTGGAATTCTTAACCAAAACGCCGATGCTTTGAGCAGGACACCGATCAAATCAAGTCAATCTCCACAAATTGTATCAGAACCATCAGATAACATTCCAGATATAAATGTGATAACTAGATCACAGAGTAAACAAAACCCTGAAATTAATATTCCAGAACCTGAAACAATTCCCAATTCCTCGAAATCTAAAGTTGTTCAACTCACAGATGATTCCGAAATAGATAAAGCAATAGAAGGATTTCACTCAAAACCTTTAGGCGGTCATCAAGGAGTTTTTCGGACAGCTCAACGTATGAAAAATTATTATTTTTTCAAAAATTTTTATTCACGTATCAGAAAAGTCATTACGTCATGTGCGCTATGTCAAAAAAATAAATGCAGTAAACTCAATAAAAAGCCGATCCAAATTACTTCTACTTCTGCCCAAGGATTCGAAAAGCTTTTCTTAGATATAGTTGGTCCTCTACCAGTGTCCTATCGTGAAAACAAATACATTCTTACGATCCAAGATGATCTGACTAAATTTTCTCTGGCATTCCCATTGGAAAATCAAGAAGCAGGAACAATAGCTAGATTATTCGTAGAACGAGTAATTTGTGTGTTCGGAATTCCTCAACAAATACTTTCCGATCAAGGTGCCAATTTTATGAGCGAGCTATTTACGAACATATGCAAAATTTTGAAGATTAAAAAGTTACACACTACCGCATATCATCCACAAACTAATGGAGCTTTGGAGCGGTCGCACAGAACATGGACCGAATACTTAAGAAATTATACACAATCCGATGAACTCAATTGGGATACTTGGCTGCCTTTTGCAATATTTACGTTCAATTCTACTCCGCATAGCGCAACAAAATTCATGCCATTCGAATTATTATTTGGATATAAACCCTTGATACCCAGTTTATTACAGCGCGAACCAGAAGTGGTTTATAATTATGATGATTATATGCTGGAATTGAAGAGTAGAATGCAAACATCTTTTGAAATAGCGAAAAAAAATCTTATTAACAAAAAACTTAAGTCCAAGCAATACTATGATAGCAATACACGAAGTGCAAACTTCCAAATTGGTGACCGTGTTCTGTTAAAAAATGAAACTCGGAATACTAAGTTTTCACCACTTTGGGTTGGACCATTCGAAATTAAAGAAATTAAATCGCCTACAAACACAACATTGCTGATTAAAAATAAATTAAAAACCGTGCACAACAATCGATTAAAATTATTTCAGAGTTAAATATAAAGTTACAGTTGAGATTAAAAAAAAAAAAATTGAACTACTCAATAGAAATTATCAAAGATTATTTTTATTTAAACAACAATACTTTTTATTATATTAAAAACATTATATTTAATAGTAGTATTTTATAAACCATTTGGAAGATTTATTGATTGATTGATTGATTGATTCTGAATGCACGACCAAGTTCTTACACAGGAGCTCCCGGGTGACGCCGGGCCCACCGTACACTCTTTTTTACACATAACAAAACCGAAGGACTGGATAGGTAAGTTAAGTGGGACAGAATCGGCCCGGTTACAGACACCTAGGTATAGCCGATAGTTAGTAACACAAAGACAGCACAAAACTAATCTACTAGGGAAGGATAGAGGTTCAATAGGTTAAATGGATAATGATGGTATTGGTCATCAACAATTGCTTCTTTAAAACAGCAACCTAAGAAAAAAATGTTATTATTTCACATGTATCTGGAAATCACCTGAAATTGAATACTATATTAATTCTTCTCGACTTTTTAAACAAAATTGATTGATTGAATCAGCCCGATTATATACAGCTAAATAAAAACAATAGTTAGTAACACAAAGACAACAGCTACACAATCAGCAATTTATTACAAAGAAAAATTCATACCCAAGCCTATGTATATTTCCTGAAAAATAATACTAAATTAATGTATTGCTGCTTAACTAAATAATACATACATACATATATATATACATACATATATACATATATATATATACATATATATATATATACATACATACACATATATATATACATATATACACACATATACACATATAAATACATATACATATACATACACACATACATACACATACATATACATATACACGTACATCCATATATACACACATATATACACATATGTATACATTACATACACATACACACATACATACATACACATACATACATGAAAATAATATAAAATACAATAATACAAAATGAGATAAAATATATACATAAAAAACAAATTCATATTACATACAACCATAAACACCAAAAAATGAGGCCTTACAGCAAAATACCACTATGTCACTATTACACCGCCATTCCTCTCATTTGACTTTCAAGCAATCATAGCGTATATAACCATAATAATATATTTATGTAATAATTCCATGATGTGGATAACAGTAGATCCCTTTTCCTGACCACCCTCACAACTGCGTGTGCAACGACAAGAGACACGTCAAAAACATACTTTAAAAGTAACCAACATACGCATTTGCGCATTCCATTTTAATGTTTATTAAATTACCATCTTATAAATATTAAAGTTTAATTATAATACAATCTTCTATACAATAAAGCAATGTAATATTTTCAACACACACACACACACACACACGAAAACCAAACCAAACCACCGTATGACTCCTTTAAAACCAATACCACTATTCATTCACGCAGATAGTTGATGAATTTCTTTAGAACGACCACCACAACAATTCCATTGCCAAAACAAAAACTAAAGCAATTAACCAAATTTAATTTTTAATTTGTTTCTCATGTTATCCTGGCTATACAGAAAGTAACATCACATCATGCGTGGTAATATTTATATACAGCAAAATTTAATTGCAGATACAATGTTTTGCTGAATTTTAAATAATAGTTTACACTTTGAAAGTTTGTACTTTATGTTTTCTGATACCACAACCAACTAATACAAGTTCACCCAAAGACAGAAATTAAAAAATAACTAAAAGAAAATTACCCTATAGTTACTCTACTTGTTTAGGAGTTTGGTAATAGTTGTACAGCAAGTTACTCGAACGTTACCACGGGATACCCCCGAAAACGCTTTGCACTACAAATAACATACAAATTCGTACGATCATAAAGTGATTAAAACAACCATTACACAATATTCAATACAATATCTGTATAAAACAAGTACGAAAATACAATTTCAAAAACCACTCAATAGAATTTCAAATGACACTTGCAGCGCTAAATTTAACTGGTACTAAATCAATGGCGAACCTTCCTGAAAAGCAAAAATGATTTACTTCTCAACAAAATACGCCAAAGAATACCAACCATACAGCTTTAAAAGGCTAAAAGAAATATTACATGTCAAAATTCCAACAGATGTCACTTATACCACAATAACTTCCATTAATTGGCAATAGATGGCATCACTATCATTCCTTTAAAATTTAACGTACAGAAAAATGACTCATTAAAGTTTACCCCATTTTAGTTATTTCATTATAAAAAACGAAGCCAAGTTCAAGTGACTAATCATTATTTAATTTAACAAAAACAAAATAAAATTAAATAACTAAGCATTAATCAAAATAATTATTATTAATTATTAAATTTTATATATAATAATCATAAAAGTGTGATAATAAAATACAAAATACTAATAATATACAATTAAGCCAAAATGGAAGTCTATTCAATCGCAAAGGATGGAAATTGTCTCTTTCAAGCAATTATACATCAACTACGTTTGACAAATTCTCAATTCACCTTGTATTCACCTAGTGTGCTTCGTGCTATAACAGTTCAATACATCCGTGAAAATCTTATAGACTACATTCCGACATTGTTGGATTCATGTAGTCAAGTATATAACAACCAGCAGACAGCAGGGCAAACCGCACAACAACTAATATTTAGGTAAATTTGATCAGCTAATAGTAAAATCAGAAAACAAAAACAATTAAGTTGTGAATTCAACTAATAATAAAAATAAATTGCAGATACTTGTCTGATCTTCAAATGGATGGTTTCTGGGGCGGAGCCGAATGTCTTTCTGCTATATCCAGGATAGAAAACATTAGAATCAACGTACATCAATCCAACAGTCAAAGTCCAGTAACATTTACACCAAATAACGGTAACTATATAAATGAAATTAATCTTTTATATTCTGGGTCTCATTATGATAGTCTAATCCCCAAATCAACCCAAACTTGCTCTCAAACCCCATCTAATATATCTGCATCAAACTCAAGTGTTCAAGCTATTGCGACCAATATAAATAGAACTTTCAAGTTATGTAACAATCCATATACATTAATTGATGAAACTCAATGCAGTCCAACCACAACACCCGATAATTCCAACTCTTTATGTTTTGGTTCGTGGAATATTCGCGGACTATGTAATTCTCAAAAGCGCGACATAATCGATGACATACTTTATACAAGACATATCGAAATTTGTGGTATTCAAGAAACGAATATGAGTTCCGGACAATGTTCAACAACGAATTATATATGGCATTTAAGCAACGATCCAGAGACCAAGAGAAGAGGAGTAGGCATATTAATAAAAAAGAATTCAGAAATCAAGATTAAAAGAATTAAATACTATTTAGGATCAATAATCACTGCGCTTGGATGTATCTCAGGACAAGGGGAAATGCTTTTCATATCAATCTACGTCCCTACACAAAACTCTCAAATAAATCGACGAAAATGCGCAAAAATATTTTCAAAATTATTTTCTATAATAGAACTTTGTCCTGACTCACGTGACATAGTAATAATGGGTGATTTCAATGCCCATCTTGGATCTAAAGATAAATGGAATGAAAAAAATATTGGAACCAACCTGTACCACAGGGAATCGAATGAAAACGGGAACACCTTAGGATTTCTTGTTCAATCAACCGGATTATTCGTACATACAACCAAGGGTCGTCGCAGGAACCTCACTACTTGGACTGACGGTCGAAATTATTCTCAAGTAGATCATATCATAACTCGTAAAAACAATCAAACAATCTACGTAAATTGTAGTAAAGCCGATACTTATAAAACCAAAGTGAGTGACCATCGATTAATATGGATTGATTGTACCAAACGAAGAAAGGTCCCAAAGCCACGAACACTCCCCTGTACTACCCTAACTAAAACAATTATCCCACCAATAACTTACAATTATAGATCAATAAATTTAAAATTATTACAAGATGAAAATATAAGAACCCAATATCAGTCCATTGCATCATCACTACACGAGCAAATCACGCAAGAGAACAGAAGCATTAATTCATTGAAGTCAATTAACGATTCAATTAAAATCTCCTCACAAATAGTCCTCACCAAAAAAACACCATTGACCCCTAAACGGAGACAGGCCTTAAGCAAATTCAAGAGCGCAAGATCTTATCATAAAGCCCACCCATAAGATCCAAATTCTTTAGCACATTTAAAAACTGCCAGACAATATTTAGCTAAAGCATATTCAGATCATCGTATCGTTGAGTGCCAGGAATTTTTCTCAAACTTAAAAAGCCATAAACCAGCCGACAGAGTACGCAAAAGCTTTGCATTTCTTAAGCAGCACAAAAGAGATAGCCATACAAAATCTAACCAATATATTCCTATTTCCACCTGGCTCCGCGAATTACGAAAAAGCGAGGGAGAGTGGCCGGATCTCGTTGAAGAGACTGATTTTTTCCCACTAGGACCCCCACCCACCAAAGACGAGATTAGATCTACAATCAAATTTATACGATCAGGAACTGCACCTGGAATCGATGGAATTCCTATAGAATTATATAAGAATGCACCAGATAATATACTGGACACTTTCCATTCTATGGTTGAGAAAATTTGGATCAACAACGAACTCCCTCCAGAATGGATTGAAACTTTACAAATACCCATACCAAAGATAAAGCAACCAAAGGATGTAAATGATTATCGTAGAATAACTTTATGTAATGTAGGATATAAAATTTACGCCAAGTTACTACTCGATCGGTTAGACGAATTCCTTGACCTACCTTACTCATACCAAGCAGCATTTTTGGCCAACAGATCTACCGAAGACCATATGTTTACCATTCGTCGTATTCTCGACGAAGAGTGGCGTTCAGGCAATCGAATCTACGTCCTCTCCATAGATCTAGCAAAAGCCTTTGATACAGTAGACCTGAATACAGTATCCATATGTCTTCAGCAAAGCATACCACACTATCTGGTTAACCGAATTATAAAAGCTTGTTTTTGGGAGAAAACGTCAATTAAATGGTTCAACGTATGTACAGAAAGACTGAAAAAAAACAAAGGAGTCAAGCAAGGATGTCCAATATCTCCCAGAATATTTAACTTTATTCTCAATGAAGTTTTACTCACAGTAGTTGACCAGTTTCCCGAACTAGATCTGCAGCAACATGACAATATACATTTACCACTCATTCTTGCCTACGCTGATGATATTATACTAGTGACACGGGATCCTACGGCATTAGAACCTATACTAAAAGAATTGATAGACAACCTAAAATACGCTGGTTTAGAGATAAATCCGCAAAAATGTACAACAATCATACGAGATCCAGATCCTTTATTTATTCCACCTTCTACCATAGCACTAGCAGGGGTAATGTTCACTCGTGTCGATATGATGAAATATTTGGGCACCTACCTTACCTCTACATTAAATCGGCCATACACCATTCGTACCCGTTGTCATCAGGCTATTGGAACCGCTAGACAAATGCAAGCTTTTATAAAAAAGTATAAAGTACCATTTAAAACAGCACTATTAATGTACAAAACTGTAATTGTACCAGCACTTACATATGGCCTTAAAACTGCTGCACTAACTTTTGCCAATCGCCGACGACTAAGAAAGTATGAGTTATTTTTACTAAATCAAATACTTAAATTTAGTACTAATAAACCAATTACTCGGAAAGTTAAAGACATATTAGAAGGTAAAACAATAACAAAGAGAATCAAAGTTAATAGAATTAACTATTGGGGACATATACATCGTCGGGGTCCAAGACATATACTTAAAGCCGCTTCAAACTACACTGCCGGCATAAAAAAAATTGGACGACCCTGCTTTACCTGGAATGATTCACTTAAACAAGATCTCAGATATTATAATAAAGACCTCGATGAATGGGCATCATTACTACCATTCCGAACTGAGCTAAGAAAAGCAGCCGACGACATATATCTTAATCCTGAATCAGATTCCAATGAATCAATTGATAGTGAAGAAGAAAACCAAGGAAACGTGCAACCTTAAATGAATACAACCTTAAATGAATACTCCACCAATGAAACCGGACTGAGGATTAGGCCTGATTTATTTTGGGGAACCTCAAATAAAAAAAACGCATTGAAGCCTACCTCTTGGGTAATGGTGGAAACGGCTTACTCTACTGATGACATCAATTCAACAACAACCAATAATACATTTACTCCCATACATCAAAAAAAACAGTCCATCCCGAAACAAATTGCAATAACTAAGCGCCCTTAAATACCGTCATAGCTAACACAAACCAGAACTAAATAATTTAAAACTTTTAAATTTAACTCCCCCTACCAATACACCCTCAAATCTCTAAATCCACCATCTCAAACAAAGAATAAAAACAAAACTTAAATCACCTATCAAACAATAAACAACCTCCAACGACCAACTGCACTCAGCAACAAACCCAATCACTATTATACAAAGCACTCATTGTCATTCATACAGCACAAGCAAAATAAACAAAGATAACTACCGCATTTAAACTTAAAATTTACATTTCACCCATCTCATCAACAACAAAATATAATTTCATATATATTTTAATTCTTCTACAGCCACACACAATCCCACATGCACACACATAAGCTTCTTTTACAGCTTAAACCTCAGAAATACGATAACCAAGTAAATATCACTAGGTCCGCCGCGCATACCCCAGCACACAAAAAACACTCAAATACATAACAACACAAAATAAGCACCCAAACATCAGCACGTATATCACAAAACAAAATGTAAACCCTACATTAGTCTACCAGATTCAACAACATCCGCATTGTATTGCACCAGTTAACCTACGCTACATCACTAAAATTCCACATATCTTACCTAAAATCGCAGTCATAAATAGATAAATAAAATAATATATAAGGTAAAATTTATAATATAATAAATTAATAACAGAATAAAATTTAAAAATAATATTAATAAATGTATGTATAATGAAAATATACAACCTGATTTCTCCTTGTGTGGTCAAGCCTTATGTTCAATGTGCAACATTCCACAAATCCATCACGTTGATTTATTCTTTTCTTTTTTTTTATTAAGCCTCTCCTCCGTCGCATATTCATACGTTCACCAACACATAACAAACACAAAACGATTAAAAAAAAAATACACATTTTAAACACACTTTTAATCAAAACACACTTTTAGTCTAATTGAGTTATCAAAATAAAACACATAAAATATTACAAAAATTAAAATTCAAATAGCTTACAGCTGATTCTAATTTGACAGCTGGCTACTTGACCTACATAAATATTGATTTTTTGAATATACTATTGAAAGTTAGATGGCACCGAAAAAACAAAGATGAATATTATTTCTAAATAAATTCATTCCGTTGTTCCACACTTTGATTCGTCCGTCGTGATTCTTTCTTCGATTCCTTCCTCTTCACACAAACTGATTTTTGGGCGGGGAAATTTTTGATTCTTCTTTCAGCAATATTTTTTTTTTTTTTTTTTTTTGATTTAACTGATCTCGCACTACTGCGAAGTTAAATATATCAAGGACACCTTTTTTATTTGTCGTTTTTGGGTTAATTTTAGTTTAATTTGAGCTTCGAATGCAAAAAATATATTTTTAACCAAGGAAACAGTTTTTATAGCAAATAATAAACATTTTTCACTGTACAAATAAATCAAAAAAAAAAAAAAAACATAATTTACGCCCATACATAAACAAGAAACACGTAAAGAAATCAAATGAAAACGGCTAATGATTTTTGAAATCATTGAATCACGACGAAAGAATCAAAGTGTGGTGAGACTGCTCATTCATTCAATCCTTCTACATTGGTTGTCAAAGAAGCAAATTTAATTACGACTCATTTTTCGAAAGTAAAACAATAAAAATAACTTTTTGTTATTATATAAAATAAGGTTTTAAAATAAAAAATCGATTACGATAGTTATGAAGCGTAAAGCATGCTTTATATGACAACCCGTGTGGAATGGCTGATTACGTTCATCTTTGTAGAAACAAATGAACTAAAACACAATTACAACTCGCAAGTCGCAATAAGTATTCATTTAGCACTAACACGCAATAACTATTGAACACATTTATCCACAAATTCACACACTAATTAAAGAATAATTCCAGAATAATAATTTAATTTACATGAAAATTAGAAACATACACAGGTGGAGGGCTCAATAAAAATTGTTGATGCACTAGTACATTTATCCCCATCAAACGACACATTTCTCGATTTATTTTTATTTTTTTTTATTTATTTATTTTTAATTTCAATTTTTAAGCACTTTTGTATTATTTGTTATTAACCAACTTACACTTCACACTACAAATTTTAGTAATTATACACAATTAAATTAAATTAAAATTTAAAAATTTTCGTTTAAATTATTTTATGGAGAAAGACAGAAAGACAAAACACGTCTTTCTCCTTCGACTGTCGATCGCCGACCTCATAAACCATTTGGAAGATTTATGAAAAAAAAAAAAAACAAAAAAAAATATATATATATATATATAATTATTGTATAAAAATAAAATAATTTTTAGTATTATTTTAAATTTAGTTGGATGGTGTTATGGATTATTAATGCTACACTGTAGCCTAATTTGAATTTCTTGTTTAACGCATATTATGTATTATTATGTACTTCAAAAATAACATTAAGAACAATTAAATTGTTATGTAATAAATATACCTTTTCTATGTATAATATTAAAACCATAACACAAATTATATATTTAAATGTATTGATGACAATTATCTATATAAACTGATGATCAGTTAATAATTCGGCAGTTATTCTTTAGAGCCAGATGTAAATTATTGTAATATTTACTTAAAAGATAATTTGAATAAAATAAATTAAATAAAACATACATTAAAATTAAATAATAAAACATTTTATTTATTATGTGAGTTTAAATTAATTAGAGGTGCTCCATGAATTTCCACATCTATTCAACAGTACCACTTTCTATGACTAAAGCGTCGAATTTATAAAAAAAATTTCGAAGCTTATTTGTACGGCTCAAAAAAAGTTTTTTTTAACAAAAATAGTATAATTTTCGTATACATTTTGGAAAACTGTTCTAGACTGTTGCAAAATTAATTTAGAATCTGTTAGTTCATTACCTTTATTCTCGTAAATTGCATAATTTTCAAAATACATGCACAAAACGAGAAAGCTCACATTGAAGCGGTCACTTTTGGTGAGAAAACGAAAAAGCTTTTAAGGCAGCTGTCACTTCCGATGGACTTATTTCAACCAAAACTCACTAGGATCTCCTAATTTATGTAAAACGCTTAGGTATGCATTTTATCCGATCAATCAGTCCACCAGGTCAGTATAGTACCGAAATTTTTGTTGAAACCCCATTTTTAGTCAAAAATCGTTATTTCCACTTAAATTTTGAAAAACTGATCTAAAACGGTTTTGCTGCAAGTTTTATTAAGGTTCTTTTAGTTCTTAATTGGTTCTCACGTAAATTATATATTTTTCAAAATATTGAAGTTTCACCTCGATCAATCAGTTTTTGCTAAAAGGCATTAATTCTGAACGCACATACAGAAAAGTTTTAAAAACTACTTTTTTGACTTCGGCGAATGGCGAATGGTAAATTTGCAAAAATCTTGGTTAAAATTTTTCATGATTACATATTTATTATTAAATTTCCATTTATTTGCTCAAAAGTTAGGCCCACCACTATACTACACACAGAAATAATGCTAATAGCTCAAGTCTGAATCATGAATATAACGGATTGATCTAAAACAAAATTTTATGGGACAACGCCAACCCACACGAGGTTTACCAATTGATTTTTATTTCCAGTAAAATGACTGAAAGTCATATTTGTGCCTCTTCACATATTTGTGTTCCTAACAGGATAATGTGCCCATACATATAATTCCCGTACTGTAAGTCGTGGATTACAAATCAAAACGTTTAAATATCATCGAAAAAGTTTCGGGCTGATTCACTCGTAAAGTTTATGAAAGGATGAAGCTGCCTGGGTAAAGATTTCCTTGGACTACTTAAAATCTTTATTTGATGATCTTAAGGACATGATCATTGAAGTAATTTTAAAGAATGGGTCCAGTAAACACATTAGTAAAAATAACTAGAAAAATTAAAAAATTTCTTAATAAAAAAAATTAAAATATAAACATAAATATAAACATAAATGAAAACGTATAATATTTCTAAGTTGCGTCAAATCAGTTGATTAGAACGGAAAATAACGTTAAATTTGGACTTGTCTTAAAAAAAATTGCAAGACAAGTTACTTTACCTTTTCCCTACTCAATAAATCCATGATCGATAATTATCGATCATGGATTTATTGAATAAGGATTTATCTCTCTCCTCAATAAAAATGTTCTCTTGGTACCGCGAGAAATTACAATAAAATGCACATTACAAGTGCGCGTCCAATCAAGTAAACCGCAGAGTACATTGAACAAAGTAAACAAAATTCTATTGTAACGATTTTATTTTTAATACAAGTACACTCAATTAAAATGGTTCTCCAACTGGTTTTATAATCATATCATGGACCTGCACATGCGGTGGTGTACCAAGCACATATAAGCATGCAGCCGACAAATCTTCCGGATTTAAAGATCTTTCATCGTAAGACTCTTTTGCACCTGGTATTCCAGCTGCCTCACGGAAATCGGTACGCACTACACCTGGACATATCATCGACACCTTAATATTCTTATGGTTTGGGATCAATTCTTGTCGTAGTACTTCGTTTATTGCACGCAATGCATGCTTGGTTGCTGGATAGACATTACTTTTAATTGGAGGTGGAAAGAATGGGATCGAATGCCCGGCAACACTTCCGATATTCACAATATGTCCATCTTGTTTGGTTTTATCCAAAATATCGAATGCAGCTCGAGTACAATACAAAACTCCATTAATGTTTGTATTGATGATATTCGATATTTTTTCCATGCTGCTGGTTTCACCTAAAAGTGTAGTATTTTGTTGTATTCCCGCATTATTTATCAAAATGTTAACGCCACCGAATTTTTTCTCAATATCAGCAAACACTTCGTTAACCGCCTGCTCTGATGAAACATCACAGGTGTACGTATGTAGTTGACCTTTCTCGCCGGCAACAATTTGTTGAATTTCCTGTAGACGTAAGAGTTATTTACTGAATTTTGAATTGGGTGTAAATATATCGAAAATAAACTTACATCAACTAATGCTTTACGTCTAGCTAGACCAATTACTATTAATCCCGCTTTTACCAGATCAATAACAATTGCACGGCCAATGCCAGCACTCGCTCCCGTGACCACCGCTACTTTTCCAACCCAACGATCCATTTTATTGTGCGACTAGTATAAATTTTCAATAACTTCAACCAAGTGGCGTCTTGCTACTAAACAGAATTCAAGTACAAAAGCTATTTATAAATTTATCGCGCTATAGACATAGCGATTGTTTATCATATGATTATATTTACCGCTCACACACTTAAAGTTTAGAGGTGAGAACTATGTCAAATTTGATTTTTAAAACATATAATTTTGAGTTTTAATTTTTTTATGTCGGGTTGGTTGGAAGCTCTTTCTGATCGGAAAACAAATATTTATATGCATATGTATATGTATAGAAAATATTTTAACTTAATACACATTGATGTCAAATATAAGCGAAGATGTTTATTATTTACACAGCAAAAAGCAGTTTCTGCATCAGCGGTGGGATTTTTTACGCTATTCTCATGAGCATTTCATTTGTATAAGTTTACCATACAAATTTTCATGAGAATTTCGTGAGAATAGCGGGGTAGTACAAAATCTCAGGCCAGACTGAAGCATCAAATTCACAGAAGAAGTTACCATCTGTTTGTATATCGCTTTGAATTTTGCTTTTTAATAATATCAACCAAAAATTTTGAATGCAGCTGGGTATTGAGGTTAATAAAAACGGATAACTTTAAATTCTTAACTATTCTAATCGGAATAAAAACTCATCTCCTGGTAGCTGGACCATAGCTGGACCAGAAGCTTATTCTTTGTAACAGGTATTAAATTATCAGAATCATCTAATTCTCACAAAAAAACAGCCAAAACCTCTAAATATATAAATCGTTTACTTCATGCCAACTGTTCTAGATTAAATTGGAAATTACAACACCCGAAGCATACAAGAATACTTCATCCAGCAGTAGTTTGCGCCTTCAAGCAGCCCTCGGAACCTGGCTAGGATTCAATGGACCAACGACACATTAATCCTTCAGTTAATGTAGCGCTAGCAAAACAAATAAACACCTCGATCATATCAAACCTTAATATTTCTGTCCATTATTCAACCGTAAACATCATGATCATCCATCATTATGGATCATTTTCGTCTGCTCAGCGAAACCCATAATGGTTAGATGCGATTGAAACGGCATCCTTCTGGCAAAATTGAATAATTGGTATCACATTCCCAAAACAATTGAACAAATAAAAATAAGTCATCATTGGACGTGCCAATGTCAAATCAAATATCACAAAACGAGCCGAACGTTAACAAAAAAACACATAAACTAACCTGGGGGCCTACTATTGAAATCGAACGCCGTCGATTTTTGTTCGTTATTTATATTCAGCAATACTAACGGGTGATTTTTTTGTGGTTAGGATTTTCATGCATTAGTATTTGACAGATCACGCGGGATTTCAGACAAGGTGTCAAAGAGAAAGATGCTCAGTATGCTTTGACATTTCATAATGAATAGACTTACTAACGAGCAACGCTTGCAAATAATTGAATTATATTACAAAAATCAGTGTTCGGTTCGAAAAGTGTTTCGCGATTTACGTCCGATTTATGGTCTACATAATCGACCAAGTGAGCAAACAATTAATGCGATTGTGACCAAGTTTCGCACTCAGTTTACTTTATTGGACATTAAACCAACCACACGAATGCGTACAGTGCGTACAGAAGAGAATATTGCGTCTGTTTCTGAGAGTGTTGCTGAAGACCGTGAAATGTCGATTCGTCGCCGTTCGCAGCAATTGGGTTTGTGTTATTCGACGACATGGAAGATTTTACGCAAAGATCTTGGTGTAAAACCGTATAAAATACAGCTCCTGCAAGAACTGAAGCCGAACGATCTGCCACAACGTCGAATTTTCAGTGAATGGGCCCTAGAAAAGTTGGCAGAAAATCCGCTTTTTTATCGACAAATTTTGTTCAGCGATGAGGCTCATTTCTGGTTGAATGGCTACGTAAATAAGCAAAATTGCCGCATTTGGAGTGAAGAGCAACCAGAAGCCGTTCAAGAACTGCCCATGCATCCCGAAAAATGCACTGTTTGGTGTGGTTTGTACGCTGGTGGAATCATTGGACCGTATTTTTTCAAAGATGCTGTTGGACGCAACGTTACGGTGAATGGCGATCGCTATCGTTCGATGCTAACAAACTTTTTGTTGCCAAAAATGGAAGAACTGAACTTAGTTGACATGTGGTTTCAACAAGATGGCGCTACATGCCACACAGCTCGCGATTCTATGGCCATTTTGAGGGAAAACTTCGGAGAACAATTCATCTCAAGAAATGGCCCGGTAAGTTGGCCACCAAGATCATGCGATTTGACGCCTTTAGACTATTTTTTGTGGGGCTACGTCAAGTCTAAAGTCTACAGAAATAAGCCAGCAACTATTCCAGTTTTGGAAGACAACATTTCCGAAGAAATTCGGGCTATTCCGGCCGAAATGCTCGAAAAAGTTGCCCAAAATTGGACTTTCCGAATGGACCACCTAAGACGCAGCCGCGGTCAACATTTAAATGAAATTATCTTCAAAAAGTAAATGTCATGGACCAATCTAACGTTTCAAATAAAGAACCGATGAGATTTTGCAAATTTTATGCGTTTTTTTTTAAAAAAAAGTTCTCAAGCTCTTAAAAAATCACCCGTTAGTTACTATTGCCGGATATAAAAAACGAACAAAAATCAACGGCGGACGATTTCCATAGTAGGCCCCCTGGCTTTCCTAGTGACGCTGACACTTAAATTTTTTGAATGTGACATCAAATGATTACAGTTTTATCAAATACCAGTGATCAAAAATCAATACCAATGACAGTAGAGCTTGAAACACCGGACCAAATTTCAAATATAGGTATTACGGTATTTCCCCCTAACAATATACGGTATTACGGCATCATTCCGGTAGTTATTTATAATTAATTTTTAATTAGTTTTCTTAGTTTTTGGAGTTGTAATTTTTATAAACTATTTTTGACATATTAATAGCGAAATGTTATGTGCGTAAAACGCTAGTCCAAAAATTCAGATAATATATATATTTCACAGGGACCCCATTTGAAACGCGATATTTTAAAACGCTAATTATCAAAACGCGATACGGTACAAAACGCGATGTGATACAAAACGCGATATTTTAAAAATTTAAAAATCGATAGGAGCGGGGGTTTAGGATCGGGTTGTATCAGGCGGGTGAAGGGGATATTTAATTTCAGTTTATAGGAATTTAAAAATCGATATAGGAGTGGGAGTATGGGACCGGGTTATATCAGGCGGGTCGCTGCGCTCCCGTCGCTTCGCAATCCCGCTCTCCCGTCGCGTACCATATCGTGTTTTGTACTATATCTCGTTTTGAAATATCGCGTTTCGAGCTGATCCCATTTCACAGCTATAGAACAATACTAACTTTATCGAGGAATTGGAAAATCATAGCTTTGTGCTTGCATTGTTGATCGTATATCAAGCAAATTGAATGTATTTCAAGCTTTGTCTAACGTCGATCAATGCCCCGAATTACTGTCTCCTTCTTCCACCTGTTTTCGTTGCAGTATAATTAAGGTATGCGAATTAGACAAAAGCATGCACGGTTTCATGTACGGTTTAGTACTGTTCGGACACCTCGTGTGCTATAGTTCTTCTTATCCTGCTTTCTCTTTTATTGAACTCTGTTTCCAGCATCCCCTTACGTTTTTTGATGAGATGAAACATTTTTCTGGTTGACTGTTGGTGATATTCGCCCAAGAATAATTATAGGTAACACTTTCATTTTACTGTTGAAGATTCTTCAGTTTTGTTTCGGTTGAGTGTGCTAACTATTTCTGTGAAATTCTATACCAATATTTCATATGTCTGCTATAATAGCATTTTCTGTAGTTATGGATGATTCGCCATTAAGTATTTCAGTTAAGTATTTCCGCTGGAATATTATCCATGCCAACCGCTTTAACTCCTGAGTAACATTTTGAACTTCCTTCTCTTTTGGTGGATGGTTGATTGATTTGGTCTTTGCCATTTACGCAGTTGCCTCTAACAATTCTTTCCTTAGGGCATATCCGGAATTATTACTTATTGGTGGTAAGTTTGCAAATTTTCCGGTAACAATTTTTATACATTCTTTTGATTTTCTGCCATATTCTCATAGCAAAGTTGTAACTTTCGCCGGCGTAGTTTTTCAAATTTCTTCCAAGTTACATCTCTAATCCATGGTTTTGTAATGTAATAGGATAAAAGTTACTCTTGTTAAGAAATGTATGATCGTGCTTCGTTCTACCATCTGGGGACGTCTACCATCACAATTTTCGACTTACACGGCTTAGTTTATGTCTTATTTTTCTACAATAAAGTTGTATGTCGTTCCCAAAGCCCAAACAATTACACCAATGAGAGTCGCAATTTCAGCCTTTCCGTGTAGATTATTTTGTTCTCCATTCTGTATTCACCAATAACATTTTAAAGTGTTGTGTAAATAATCAAATCTCGTAATCTTAGAAATCGTAAAAGAGGAATAGAAAAAGAAAATTAAGTGTGCTTTAGACCACACTACTGAAGTAAAACTTCTAATATATATTTAATATTTATAAAATAATATAGAAAAATTATAATATTGAAAAAAATGGTCATCCTGTGCGTTCTCGAGTGTCACCTAGCCGTTTATGTCTGATGCCATAAGAGGTAACCTTGTAACTTGGTAACTTTTTCAAGGCCAACTAGTCGTAATAGATAATGTTTATGTATGTGTAACAAAATGGACAAAAAAATCATTTTTGAAATCTGTTCGCATAGTAAATATGGCCTTGAAATATTTTTTATTTCATTTATGTTTGTGTAGTGTGGTTTCATCGAAAATTTGTTTAAGTCGCATTAAAATCTGTATCATAGGCAAACGGGGAAAGAAACGAAGAAAGAATCGGTTTCTGTAATACCTTGTGTGGAATGGAGCTATAATATAGAAAAAATACAGATATAGAATATATCACACGGACGAATTGTTTTTTGGTCACTCTGTGCGTTCTGGAGTGAGTAAGTGAGTGAGTGACATAGATGTTATAATAAAGCAAAAAAAAATTTGGTCACCCTGTGCGTTCTCGAGTGAAAGCGTTGCCACATACACATCTAATAACAGACGATTCGTGCGTAAATTTATTTTGCCTCGCCACATACCAGAAAAAAATACAGACGATTTTTACAACAACAATTCTTTATAAAATGTTCATAATACATAAGCAGCTAATTCATTTTATAATTAAATAAGTTAATTCATCATATTCATGAGGAGCCTTATAAAAATATTAAATTAATGAAAAATATATATTTTGTTTTGGAATTTTTTGACATTTGTTGAAGTTCATAGACAACAGAGAAAAAAATCGTTTAAAATTTTTTGATGAGTTCGGAAATCGTTTTAGATTTTTGTGCGTTCGTTCACGTGTAAAATTATACCATTCAGAGAAAAAATTGTTTCTAGGAACGGCTAAATAGAAAATTGATAATTTTTCAATTAAAATTATTAAATAATTCCAAATTTTTTATTTTAGCTACTAACTTAAGATATTTTACATATTATCTCATTGATTTGAGTCAAAAATATGCTCTAATTAATTCGTAAATGCAAAATCTGTTTTTAGATGTCGTCCGTAGAAATGTGTATGTGGCATCGCCTTGAGTCAGTCAGTGAGGTAGAAGTCTATATTATGACTTTCCAATTTTCCAGTTTTTCAATTTTCCAATTTTCAAATTTTTCAATTTTCCAATTTTCCAATTTTCTTATTTTTCAAATTTACCAATTTTCCATTTACCAGTTTCCCAATTTACCAATGTTCCAATTTTCAAAATTTCCAATTTTCATATTTTCATATTTTCATATTTTCATATTTTCATATTTTCATATTTTCATATTTTCATATTTTCATATTTTCATATTTTCATATTTTCATATTTTCATATTTTCATATTTTCATATTTTCATATTTTCATATTTTCATATTTTCATATTTTCATATTTTCATATTTTCATATTTTCATATTTTCATATTTTCATATTTTCATATTTTCATATTTTCATATTTTCATATTTTCATATTTTCATATTTTCATATTTTCATATTTTCATATTTTCATATTTTCATATTTTCATATTTTCATATTTTCATATTTTCATATTTTCATATTTTCATATTTTCATATTTTCATATTTTCATATTTTCATATTTTCATATTTTCATATTTTCATATTTTCATATTTTCATATTTTCATATTTTCATATTTTCATATTTTCATATTTTCATATTTTCATATTTTCATATTTTCATATTTTCATATTTTCATATTTTCATATTTTCATATTTTCATATTTTCATATTTTCATATTTTCATATTTTCATATTTTCATATTTTCATATTTTCATATTTTCATATTTTCATATTTTCATATTTTCATATTTTCATATTTTCATATTTTCATATTTTCATATTTTCATATTTTCATATTTTCATATTTTCATATTTTCATATTTTCATATTTTCATATTTTCATATTTTCATATTTTCATATTTTCATATTTTCATATTTTCATATTTTCATATTTTCATATTTTCATATTTTCATATTTTCATATTTTCATATTTTCATATTTTCATATTTTCATATTTTCATATTTTCATATTTTCATATTTTCATATTTTCATATTTTCATATTTTCATATTTTCATATTTTCATATTTTCATATTTTCATATTTTCATATTTTCATATTTTCATATTTTCATATTTTCATATTTTCATATTTTCATATTTTCATATTTTCATATTTTCATATTTTCATATTTTCATATTTTCATATTTTCATATTTTCATATTTTCATATTTTCATATTTTCATATTTTCATATTTTCATATTTTCATATTTTCATATTTTCATATTTTCATATTTTCATATTTTCATATTTTCATATTTTCATATTTTCATATTTTCATATTTTCATATTTTCATATTTTCATATTTTCATATTTTCATATTTTCATATTTTCATATTTTCATATTTTCATATTTTCATATTTTCATATTTTCATATTTTCATATTTTCATATTTTCATATTTTCATATTTTCATATTTTCATATTTTCATATTTTCATATTTTCATATTTTCATATTTTCATATTTTCATATTTTCATATTTTCATATTTTCATATTTTCATATTTTCATATTTTCATATTTTCATATTTTCATATTTTCATATTTTCATATTTTCATATTTTCATATTTTCATATTTTCATATTTTCATATTTTCATATTTTCATATTTTCATATTTTCATATTTTCATATTTTCATATTTTCATATTTTCATATTTTCATATTTTCATATTTTCATATTTTCATATTTTCATATTTTCATATTTTCATATTTTCATATTTTCATATTTTCATATTTTCATATTTTCATATTTTCATATTTTCATATTTTCATATTTTCATATTTTCATATTTTCATATTTTCATATTTTCATATTTTCATATTTTCATATTTTCATATTTTCATATTTTCATATTTTCATATTTTCATATTTTCATATTTTCATATTTTCATATTTTCATATTTTCATATTTTCATATTTTCATATTTTCATATTTTCATATTTTCATATTTTCATATTTTCATATTTTCATATTTTCATATTTTCATATTTTCATATTTTCATATTTTCATATTTTCATATTTTCATATTTTCATATTTTCATATTTTCATATTTTCATATTTTCATATTTTCATATTTTCATATTTTCATATTTTCATATTTTCATATTTTCATATTTTCATATTTTCATATTTTCATATTTTCATATTTTCATATTTTCATATTTTCATATTTTCATATTTTCATATTTTCATATTTTCATATTTTCATATTTTCATATTTTCATATTTTCATATTTTCATATTTTCATATTTTCATATTTTCATATTTTCATATTTTCATATTTTCATATTTTCATATTTTCATATTTTCATATTTTCATATTTTCATATTTTCATATTTTCATATTTTCATATTTTCATATTTTCATATTTTCATATTTTCATATTTTCATATTTTCATATTTTCATATTTTCATATTTTCATATTTTCATATTTTCATATTTTCATATTTTCATATTTTCATATTTTCATATTTTCATATTTTCATATTTTCATATTTTCATATTTTCATATTTTCATATTTTCATATTTTCATATTTTCATATTTTCATATTTTCATATTTTCATATTTTCATATTTTCATATTTTCATATTTTCATATTTTCATATTTTCATATTTTCATATTTTCATATTTTCATATTTTCATATTTTCATATTTTCATATTTTCATATTTTCATATTTTCATATTTTCATATTTTCATATTTTCATATTTTCATATTTTCATATTTTCATATTTTCATATTTTCATATTTTCATATTTTCATATTTTCATATTTTCATATTTTCATATTTTCATATTTTCATATTTTCATATTTTCATATTTTCATATTTTCATATTTTCATATTTTCATATTTTCATATTTTCATATTTTCATATTTTCATATTTTCATATTTTCATATTTTCATATTTTCATATTTTCATATTTTCATATTTTCATATTTTCATATTTTCATATTTTCATATTTTCATATTTTCATATTTTCATATTTTCATATTTTCATATTTTCATATTTTCATATTTTCATATTTTCATATTTTCATATTTTCATATTTTCATATTTTCATATTTTCATATTTTCATATTTTCATATTTTCATATTTTCATATTTTCATATTTTCATATTTTCATATTTTCATATTTTCATATTTTCATATTTTCATATTTTCATATTTTCATATTTTCATATTTTCATATTTTCATATTTTCATATTTTCATATTTTCATATTTTCATATTTTCATATTTTCATATTTTCATATTTTCATATTTTCATATTTTCATATTTTCATATTTTCATATTTTCATATTTTCATATTTTCATATTTTCATATTTTCATATTTTCATATTTTCATATTTTCATATTTTCATATTTTCATATTTTCATATTTTCATATTTTCATATTTTCATATTTTCATATTTTCATATTTTCATATTTTCATATTTTCATATTTTCATATTTTCATATTTTCATATTTTCATATTTTCATATTTTATTTTTCAATTTTCCAATTTTCGAATTTTCCATTTACCTATTTACCAATTTTCTAATTTTCCAATTTTATAATTTTCCAATTTACAAATTTTCAAATTTTCCGATTTTGCAAATTTCAAAATTTCCAATTTTCCAATTTTGCCAATTTTCCATTTACCAATTTTCCTATTTTATTATTTTCCAATTTTTTTACCAATTATTAAAATAAAATGGTATCAACTAATGTTCCACCTAGGGATATATGAATTGTCATGGCACATCCTGATGCTAACGGAAAATGATTTCGTTTTGCGTTTATTGTTTCGTTCGCCTTTCGAACGCATTTGCCAGCTTAGTCCCCAAGTCAAGCGTGCCTAAAGAAGTTTTACTTCAATAATAATTTTAGAGAATAAACAGAATTCCATTTAACTCATGAAAAATTAGGCATCCAAATATGTCGACAGCCGAAATTTGTGTTGGTATATGATGTCCCGCCCCAGATGTATTTCTGTGTTTATTTGTATATGAGGACTTGATGCCTTCTTTGAGTAAATACATGATTTGTGACATAGAACTCGATGAGTCTTTCTCCATTGTTAATTCGTTTTGTTCGCAAAAATTGTTAATTTTTGCGTTGAAATCTCCTGTGTGTGTGCTAGTAACTACACAACAACTGTTGTTGTGGCTTTTTGCTGTACGTAGAAATTCATCTTTCGTTGCGTCGTCTGTTTCTTCCGTAGGATGCATATTGTAATTCTTATTTTTGAGTGGACTCTTGTTGTTAATTTTCTGCTACTTATTAGTTTCGATTAGAGTAGTGCTTTCTTTCCATGAAAGTTCAGACGTGTCAATTTCCAATCCTGTCCTGGCACGATACGCAATGGACGATTTTCAGGTTATTTTCTGGTGTTTGTTATTTTTTCTTCTAATATTCGATTGTGATCATTTAATTTCGGATAAATTAACGATTGGTTCGTTTAATCCTAGCCAACTTCCTTGACTGATGGAAACAGCAAAATGGCATGCCAGAGGTAGGTTTCGTCTCGATCCATTTCTTATTTTCTTTTACGATGTTTCCATACGGCTATCAAAATCACGTTCGTGATAAAGTTTTCGTACCATAAAATGTGCAAATTGGGATCAACAACCGTTGAACCGAAAACGATTTTGAGATCACTAGTACAAGCGGTAAAACTCATCAATAGGATGAGTGAAAGTAACTATCGTACCATTAGGTAATAGAAGTATGCTGAAAGATTCTACTTTCAACATTATTTCATCCTAGGAAGAAAGATTCAGGGTTCTTTGCTTTAACTTTGCTTATTTCGTTATTTCAAAATGGGCGTGCACTGTCTTATCTTTATATATATCTGTACGTGTTGTTACATATAACCTCAACATTTCACCACCTCTAACCAGCCCCCAATCTTTATATATATAATTCTTATATATAATTCTTCTGTACGTGTGTATGTGACTGAACTCCTCCTAAACGGCTAAACTGTTTTTAATCAAATTTTGTGTGTGCATTGGACCCGGTAGGTGGCACTGCAATTGAGTTATAGGAATTTTATTCTTACTTTTTGACAAAATTTTATTTTTATTATTTTTCACATATCAGAACATATAATCCCAAAATTTCACCACCCCCATCTTTATATCTTATTAAGAATGCACAAATGTCCGTAGCATTGTTTTCCGTAGATTTTTTCAACTCGAGAAGGGAAATAGGTACAAAGTGCATGCTTGTAGGGTTTGGTGAGATAAGTTCATAGTCGTTGGAATTACACCGATAGGTTCTTTCTGGGCTGAGCTGTGGCGGATCAAAGTTTCAGAAATTGATGTCGTTGTATTATACATCCAAGTTGACCTTTACTGAAGTCGAGCGTAACTCGAGAAATGTGTACCCCAGTATTTTTTTACTTTAATTACGTTGTTACATAATTTGGTAACAATCATGCGTGTTCCATTGCGCATACCCTCCGAAATATCTAAATTACGCATTTGCAAAGTTTTCTTTATTTTAAATTTAAGTTTCTTAACACGATTTTTATTTCAAGTTATTATTTTTGGTTATTGATACAATAATTTCCGATGAAAAACTAAAAGTCAAATTTAGAGCAAGAAATATTTTGTCTTCATGTTTTTTATAATAAAACTTTTATTTTAATATGCCAGTCCTTGATTTTTATATATGCAAGATTTTGACCAGCTTTCGGAGACCAACAATTTTGAATCTGCGGAGAATAATTTTGATATAAGATATATTTGTACCGACAAATTATTTTATACTATCGACAATCATTGTGACATCATTCATATGAAAAATGTTTTTCCAAAATTCAGACCCTATCTAGATCGTTTTTTCACATCGGAAAATGGTAGTATGCCAATTTTCAGAAAAAAATTTAGTGACGTTTTCGTGAAAAAATTTACAGATAAACAAATATATACAATTATTGTTTATTTAATAAGATAGATAACCCAAAATTTTACCACCTATTGAACTCTTCCTAAACGGCTCAATCGATTTTAATGAAATTTTTTGTGTGTTAGAGTGGGTTCTGCGATGGCACTGCGATCGGGTTCTAGCAATGTTTTTTTATAAAATTTGGTGTTTCGTGCTATTATTATTATTATTATTAAAGTTTGCTGGAACCCTCACGTATTGAGGAAAAGCAACATTGAAACTTTGCGTTGTATATTCAATAAAGCATGCCAATTTTTTGGATATGCAGATGTCTACTGAGCAAGAAGACTTTTGGAAGTGAACATTACCAAAACGAAGTTTTTAACAACACCCAGGAACATCTCCATGGCCAATCTCGAAATTGGCGACCATAACTTTGATAGCGTCGAAAACTTTAAATACCTCGGGTCACTTATAACATCCTTGGATCATATGTAGGCAGAAATAAAAGCCCGAATCGCTGCCGGACAACGAGTTTTCTATGCCCAATCAAAATTATTGCGATCGTGCGTATGAAGCACTCATAAGGCCTGTGCTGACTTTCGGAAGGGAGAGCTGGACCATGACCTCTAATGACTATAAATTATTATGAACCACGAAATAAAGTAACTTCTCGGAGGTAGCGATATTATCAACTTCATCAAATCTAATCGAGTTAGATGACTCGGCCACGTTGCAAGGTCTGCACAACAATGAATGATTTAGAAATTGTTCCATCAACACCCAGCCGGAGTGCGTCGTATAGAGGAAGACCTCAACTGCGCTGGCGTGACGACGTCGAACAAGACCTACTCGTATTAGGATGTCGAAATTGAAGGACGAGAGCGTTGGACCGAGATGGATGGAGGACCATAGAGCGGGCGGCAATATCCCAAGCAGGTTTCGCATTCAAACACTGGACCTATGGTGGAAACAGAGGATTCTATCACAACACGGAGATGCGCTCGGCAGCTCTGAGAAATTGCATGCTCTTGAACCATGACAAGGAACGCAGCAGATCTACAGTGAAAGATTTTAGGTTTCAGTGGTTGATACTTAGGCCATTTTTGGCCCATTGTGATACCATGCATTCACGCCACATCATTAGCCCATTCACCTATACTCACAAAATTACAGTATACCACCTGCACATTGCAAGCTCCATGTCAACCTGTGCATTGAAAGATTGCTACTTAAAAAACCGGAACCAAGCTACCTCAAAAGCTGAACCACCAACAATGTAAATACTCTCACCTTCATCTTCAAAGTAATTGTCCCACAATGAATCTTGAACAAAACCCATTCGTTGTAAATGGAGTTTAATACGACCGGTCAAAATATCTACCAAAACTCTTAGCTGGTCTTTCTTCAACGATGACGCATAATTTGTAAACCTAAGATTAGGTTCACTAGTGAAGTACTTTGCTACTCGGCCGGTAGTAGAAGCAAGTTTAATAGCTTTCCTAACATAATTAAAGGCCAGGAGTGCCACCGGTTCATGTTAAATGAATTCCAGAAGAAAGCTTACTTTAGGTAAATCATCGATCAGCATCGATCATTAGTCTCAATATTACAACGAGCCGGAATCCACACAGCCCTGACACCATTGCTGGAGCAAAGAAGGATAATACAATGTTTACATACCTTCACCAGTTTGGAAGTGGTTAAAACGTTCCGTAAAGAATTGAGCACAGATTTACAATTTGTACACCGAATAATGCCTTCGCTTGAAATAGCGAGATTAGCATTGTATATTAACTTTGTACACAAACCGTGTAAACTATTAAGTTTTGTAGTTTCGGAAACAAGGTCAAAAAACCCCTCCGAAGGGGGAGGTGAATTCGAATCAGAAGGTAGATACACTGATGCTACCACCAATGGTTTGTATGATTTTGCCGATTCAAGATTGACGAGTGCAGCTGCAACATCATGCTTAAAATGAAAGTTTTAGCATCGGGCCCTTTATAGAGGATTCTGCCAATGATTGGATTTGATCCAGAATTAGGGGTAACTTTAATATCCAGAAATAATCAATGATGTACTCGTAGTAGTGGTCATTGATACTTTCATAAGAACATATATGCAGATACAAGTCTTTGAAGTGACCAAGCCAATTCTAATAGACCAACATAACCTAAAAACTTTAATAATGCCAATCGGAAAAACAAAACGAGGCTAACTATCCCAATAAATAAAAAAAAATTAAAATTGCGTTTCAAACAAATTATTTTCTGAGAAATGAATTAAAATTTAAACAGAACCGCAGTGGTATTTTTTATTATTTTCTATTATTACAGCTTAAAATGGTTCACCAACAGGCTTTATGATCATGTCATGAACCTGAACATGTGGTGGTGTGCCAAGCACGTACAAGCAGGCTGCCGAAATATCCTCAGCATTTAAAGAACGGTGATCATAGCTGGCATTGAATCCAGCTGCCGCACGAAATTCAGTTCGTACAACACCTGGACATATCATTGAGACCTTAACATTTTTATGATTTGGAATCAACTCTTGCCGTAGCACTTCGTTAATAGCACGCAACGCATGTTTCGAAGCTGGATAAACCCCAAATTTGATTGGTGGCGGTATAAATGGTATTGTATGACTTGCGACACTCCCTATATTTATAATGTGGCCATCTTCTTTAGTTTTATCCAAAATGTCGAATGCAGCTCGTGTGCAGTATAGTACACCATAAATATTTGTGTTAATCACCCGTGAGATTAGTTCAATATTACTCGTTTCTCCCAAAATTGTTGTATCTGCCGCCGTCCCAGCATTATTCACTAAAATATTGACACGGCCGAATCTTTTCTCTATTTCACCAAATACCTGTTTCACGGATTCTTCGGACGTTATGTCACACTTGAACGCGTGCAGTTCACCTTTCGCGCCCGTTACTAATTTTTGAATTTCCTATAATAAATGTAAATAAATTTTTTGTTGTGTACAAACTATACAAATATTAGCATACGTCTATGTTTTCTTTCCGCCTTGCTAAACCGCAAACAATCAAACCTGCTTTAACCAAATCAATGACTAGTGCTTTACCAATTCCAGCGCTAGCGCCCGTAACAACAGCAACTTTTCCAATCCAGCGATCCATAATTCGTTTAAATTGTTTAATTCTTAATGATGCGAAGAAATATTTCGAACTAACTGAAATTCAATACCGTTGAGCTCTTAAATAGAAGATAAATTTATCGCGTCACCTTCAATAAACGTGATTTTATATTTTCAAATCAATTACTGGTTAGTACAACATTACGGAAACACACAAGTCATCGTATAAATATTGATTACGAGTATAGATTGTAAAATTCAGGTGAAGATAGCGAGAGTCTACACCACTTAGAATGAACTGTTTGTTTACTGGAAATCGAAACATGTTTTAAGCACTTCTATTAGTGTTTAGACGTTACCAAAAATTTTTACTGCGTCCAAATAATAATGGAACGATGGGCATTAAAAGTTTCTGTTGTTACTGGTGCCAGCGCTGGAATTGGTAAAGCACTCGTTATTGATTTGATAAAATCCGGGTTGATCGTATGCGGACTAGCGAGGCGGAAAAAAATGATGTAAGTAGTTGACGATACCAAACAGAATTAGTTTTATGTTGATACGATTTATAACCTTTCCAGGATATACAAAAATTGGTAGCTGACGAGACATCAGAAAACTCTGTAAATAACGTATTTGCAGAGATCGAGAAACAATTTGGTCGTGTTAATATTTTGATTGGCATAACGGCAAATACAAATATTCGGTGGAAACAAGTAGTTCAGAGAAATTGCAAAATACCATAAATACAAATACTTTTGGACTTTTATATGTAACACGAGCCGCATTCAACATCCTGGACAAAACTGGAGAAGATGGTGAAATCATTAATACACTTTGAGACCCCGAAAATAACTCAAATCAAAATTAATTGTTGATATTTGGAAACATGACAAGCAATCTCAACGTCATATATACTAAACTGATAACATGCTATCTAATCATTGCATTTTTATTTATCTTGAACTGAATTAGACGACTATGACATTCATTACAATTTAAATCATACGAAAACACTAAAATAGCTCACCCACTGGCTTTATAATCAAATCGTGTACTTGCACTTTGGGCGGTGTGCTCAAAACAAATAGACAAGACTGGGAAACATTTTCTGGATTTAGGGCACATTTAAAAATTTCGTCGCCAACATCAATTTGGGCTGCATCCAAAATGTCCGTTTTCACAACCTACCTGGGCACACAATCGACACTTTCACGTTTTTATGATTTGGAATCAGTTATTGGCGTATAGAACTTCATTAATAGTTTTTACAGCAAATTAGGTGCCCGGATATACGGCCACCTTATTGATCGATGCGGGCAAAAATGGTATAGTATGACTTAAAACTCTACCAATATTAATAATTTCACCATCTTCTCCAGTTTTGTCCAGGATGTTGAATGCGGCTCGTGTTGCATATAAAAGTCCAAAAGTATTTGTATTTATGGTATTTTGTAATTTCTCTGAACTACTTGTCCGACAAACATTTCATTCCTGCTAATTAAACATCAGGTTCAAAAATACCGATCGTCGGTTACAATTACAACAATAAAAACTAAAATATTTGAAACATTAATTTTCGATGAAAGCAGAAATACAAAATACTCTTAATTTCGCGCTCATTTGTTCCATTTTTGTTGTTGTTTAAGCAAAAAAAGAAATAAACTCCCGCCACTCATCATAATGATTTTCTCTTGTTTGTTATATAAAAAAGACAATAAGTATTTTTTCGTTACTTTCCGCGCCTTTCGTTCTATGTCGTTTTTACAAATCATTTTTCAGAGTTTATTTATCGCTATCCATTTAGAATAGTAAAAATATTCAAATAGTTACGACGTATACAATTTAGTGTTAAAACGTGAATTTCTACGCATATTGTGTAATATTTTTCCGTAAAGTATTTTGTTTATTTAGGTAAGTATTTATTTTAAGTTTATTTATTTTATAGTTTCTCGCAATAAAATTATTGTGTTTAATTTTTCGGGCGTTTAGTTGACTTTACAAACATTTTTAATAAATTATGCAAAAATAATTTCCTCAATACCTACGGTTTTTATCGGTAATTTCGTTCCATTTATAAATCATTTTTAAAATACTCAAATGGTAATAAACATAATCTCGGAATCTCGGGTAGTCCCATAGTCCAATATACAAACATAGTTAGTCAGAATTGTTTATTTTATAAATCCCAGTTTCCATAATACGTTTTACTTCATATCACTGTTGTAAACAGACTATTATATTTAAATATTTTTGTCTTTAAGGCCCCGATTCACGGTAACACGTGGTCGATTTTCAAAGCTAAGACACAAAACACTGGTTTATTTTTTCTAGTAGATGAAGCGTACAGTACCATTTTGAAATCTTCATCAAATTTTGTATTTTCGTAATTTTTCATTTTTTATCTTTTGGAGACATCTGCATCGAAAATAAACATAAAACGAAAGAATGAAAAAGGTTTTTTTGTCCAAATACCTAATGGTTTAGTTACAACAACAAACATATTTATATATTGATTTTTGTTAATTTTCAGTTCTTATTATGAGGCGTTCGGGTATTTGTTGTTTGTTTTTACAATATTACGATCATAATGAAATAATATAACTTTTTTAAAAAGAAATCTCGCACAACGAGAAGCAAAGTAGATGGTCACCTAAACTCAGGAACTGACCTCATTGAGCTCGATTCAACGTAATGATTTAAATTAATAATATTTCGGGTGCTAGTCACCCATATATCTAAAGACAGATCTAAAAAGAGTGATCGTATCCCTTAGGGGGATATTAAAACTGTATTGCTCATTTCCCACGAATGATTCAATTATTTGTATATATGTAATACATAATATCTACTGGTTGCATTAAATTTTTAACCCAAACATTTCTTTTTCAAACCAGAAAGGTTTTACACTTTCGGTGTTGACTGGAAGTCTGGTAAATTTCAGTTAGTTCTATACATTCCATTGAATGAGTTTTAACTTGCTGGCACCAGAATTTAATGAATTTTCAAAGACTCCAATTCAACATATCTACTTTTCCGAGATGGGGTCACATCTCGTAATTCAATCATAATTCCGAATTACGAATGAATGGTAATTTTTCAACCGCTGAAGTACAACAAGCCTCTGGATGTCTCTTAACCGTATACGGTTAGCGTGAATCTCTCGCAATTAACATAGCGACCACTGATGTAACCAGCGCAATGTTCAGATGTTAATTTTAGAATGGTTTCATAAATGTGTAAAAGACAATCCCGATTATTAAAAATCGCGCGTTATAGCGTTGACAGACACAAACTTGATAACCTCGTTATTTAGATTATTAAGTTATTTCTGCCTGTCTGTCTGTACTCGATTTTTTCAAAACAGAATTATTAAGTTTTCATAACTAGATAAATACAATCTATCCCGATAAATTACGCACACTTGCAAAAAACGCGTTTCTATTAGTCACCACAATTTGTTTATTACGATTATTATAATTTAATTTTCAATCTAGATAAATGAAAATCGCGATAAATTTTGTGTTTCTCTACGGCATTGCACATCAAGTGAATGACGCATTATGATAAAAATATCTTCAATCATGGAGAAGATTTACGGAAATTGTTTGCAAATTACGAGTCAACAAAACGCAGCGAATCCTTTAACAGTTTGCAAATAAATATTTTTTTTGAAACTAGTTCAGTTGAATAAAAAATTATGCCCATTGTTGGCCAGGTCGATGTCTGGAAAATTTCCAAAGTGAGCGAAACACTTTCCTATATATACATATTTATTTTAACACAAGAACAAGAGCTTGACAACAAGATCGTGGCAGATCTTTGATTTATGTTTTAATTGATACTTAATCGGATACTATAATATAATAAACATTTTAAATCGTTTTTTAAACCCTTTTACCTTCTCGTGTCGCGTGTCTCCCCAAATAAATTGTTAACATTTCATTCTTATTGGTTCATTTGTAGATCGATCTGATAAGCTGGGAAGTATAATGGCAGGGTGATTTGTCTCAAGAGAACAACGTTGCGACTTAAAACCCAGATGTCATTAACATATGCTAATTTCAGTTGCTCTATCCTATATTGAGCTCACGTAAGAATAAATTGAAAAGCATTTATCCGATAGGATCATCTTATTTCTTTCTCATACTCACGATGCAATTTTTAATGTTGCCGAAAGTTTATCTTTGTTGTATACCTTGAATTAAGAGTGCTCAGTAATTTGCATATATATATATATATATATATATATATATATATATATATATATATATATATATATATATATATATATATATATATATATATATATATATATATATATATATATATATATATATATATATATATATAGATATAGATATAGATATATGTATATATATATATATATATATATATATATATATATATATATATATATATATATATATATATATATATATATATATATATATATATATATATATATATATATATATATATATATATATATATATATATATATATATATATATATATATATATATATATATATATATATATATATATATATATACA